>JAFBJU010000807.1:126314-436830 GCA_016785305.1 Colistium nudipinnis
TTTGTGACACTGCTTCCATGGAAACAGGGCGGGCGCTTCAGGCGAATGATCCAATGAGCTTTTCCGGTTTGACCGTTTGATATTTGATTGGCTTACAGAATCCTTTGCTCGCCTGGCGCTCGAAAGCCGCGGTTTACAAAAACTCAAAGTTTCACCGAGGGAAATAATCGCTATGAAATTCAACTTCGACTCAAGACTGGCCCAGTAGGATGGTGTTGCTATTGTGCTAGAGCCACGGAAACGTCTGCGTAGAATAAAGTCGTTCAAACCCTGTTATTTAAGAAGCGAACGGAGCACAGCGCCGCTTTGTTTGTGCTAACGTTAGCGCCGAGGCTAGCAGATGGCTCGTTAGCCAGGTAGCCAGGGGAGGTTACGTTACCTTGTCAACTAGCGTCAACTGAAGCCGAGGTGTCTATTATTACCTGGAAATCAAAGCCTCGCAGGGGTGAGTATTGGGTCAACATTCACAAAATTGGTTCTTGGCGTCTGTTTTGATCACTTAGCCTGTGATTTACACCGTTATTGCTGAGCTTCAATCTATGATTGTTTTTTTTGGATCGTCGTCGGTGCCGCCAGGATAACTCGGAGCGATGTGGCTTTCCACCGAGGCTTGTCCTGGGGCGATCCGAGGCGTCCGAATGAAAGGAGAGACCATCTGTGTGGTGCCCCACCTCTCCTCTGATCTCCTGGACGATGACTACGACCTGAAT
Organism: Colistium nudipinnis; assembly: GCA_016785305.1. NCBI lineage: Eukaryota > Metazoa > Chordata > Actinopteri > Pleuronectiformes > Rhombosoleidae > Colistium > Colistium nudipinnis. The sequence continues at coordinate 127,025 of JAFBJU010000807.1, forward strand.
AAGTCCTACCCAAGCACCCAGAGACCCTTGTACAAAAAAAGACTTCTGGCACTGCACCGTCGTTATTGTCGCGGTTCCCTGTCAAGTGAGTATAACTTGGAGCGAGCCACCGGCCGTGTGTGACTTGCTTTGGCCGTGGCCGAGAGTCGAATTGAAATGATGACTGGATCAAAACGAAATGATGAATCAAGCCGTTATGCCATTTATTAAGAGTTACTGTTTACTGTATTCTTGGTGAAGGTAAGATAACTATGATTGGGTTTGGGACTGACATTATGACAAACAGGCTTGTAGAGATGTTGGTTGTCGCAGCCATTGTGAAGTTTCGGGTGAGCAAGAGATACTCAAATGTGTATTTGTCCCTCCCTTTTTTTTTTGCTTACAGGTGAACATTTGGATGTGTTCAGGTCTGTTGCAGCAAGAAACTACCAAATGTCCAGCTTGCACCCCGGCTCCCAAGTTTCCATCGACCTGCCACACCCACCCGAGGAAAGCCTGTTCTGTCAGCTAGTCTCTGGAAACTTTGGCCTGACAGGATCTTCATCTCTCCTCGACCCAAACAAAGCCATACTTTCTGTCGACCATACAACCAGAGAGGTACTGTGCGTGAGCCGCAGCTGCTAATTAGGGTTTGCCAAAGAGATTACCCTGCAAATGTGTTTCATTTTAATTTTTCAGATTTTGGCAGTGAACAAACAGGCCAGCAGACTGTTTGAGTGCACCGCTTATGAGCTGGTTGGAAAAAAGCTGGATTTTTTCTTCAAGAAAACAAATCAGGTCATGCAACAATCATTGGAAGACGATTTTCTCCTCGTGGATGGAACCATTGCAGCTGTGTCTGGAAAAGTGGTATGAAATACGCTAACCAAGAAATGTAAAATAACTGTATTAAATTTAGCATTATATTAAGCTACTCCTCAGGCTCAGTGTTTTGTGTGTCAAATACTTTATTTGTAGGTGGATGCTTTGACACTCTCTGGAGAGGTGCCAGTGTCGGTGTGTACCCAGAAACCATCACAAAAAGATGGCCACGTCCTTGTCATTATGCAAAATGTAGAACGGTTATCAGCCTTTCTCTCCTTTTCACAAGATGTAAGTACAACAGGAATTCCAGTTTTCCTGTCCTAAAAAGTGTATTTACAACTTAATGATATTGCATTTTTCCCATATTCGTTAAGTCTTATTGTATCAAATATTAAACAATTCTAACCCATAAAACAATTGTTTTTTACACTTTCGATGTCATTTTTAGGGCAGCATCCTAACTTGTGACTTGGCATTTGCCCATCTCCATGGATACCATCATCCTGATGAGCTAAAAGGGGTATCTGTGAAAGAGCTAATCCCTTCTTTACAAATCCCCCTCCACCATACTCATGCATTGCCCAAAGTAAGCACACATTATAACTGTCCCACTTAGCAAAGGGAAGCTCACATTCCTAAGCTTTGCTTTTAAGTTTCTGTTTACCAATGTGCCACTTAGACAGTTCAGGAACACTCATACAAGATATTATAACCCACCAAATTTTAAGCTTATAAGTATGTGTTTAATTCTTTCATCATTGACGTTACTTTCCCTTCCTCTTTTTAGATGCTGAGGGTACAGAGACAGTGTGGTAAAAGCAAAGGGGGTGCATCTGTCCCGCTGTGTATCAAAATTCAGGGGGAAGTTCTGTGTAGAGAACCCCAACACCAAGACAATGAGACTGGTTGCACTTGCCCAACAGAGGATGTTGAAAGATCAGTTTTGCGGGACCAGCAGCCCGGCTCCCTCCTCACCTCCCCCCTGTGCAAGACTGAGGAAAACCGTGACAAACTTCTTGGAGAACACCAGTCCTCTGGTTAGTTTGATGTTGAGACGAAGCTGTCACCTGTGGAGAGGTCACAGAGGGATTAAAGACGCTCAATATTATTTGGAGAAAACTGGAGCATAATCCGCCCCAAACGTCTTGCAGTGTAGTAAGAAAAACATGCGATAAATCGCACCCTTAAGAAAACGTGAACAAGCACAGCCGTGCTTACCAGTTATCAAAGTTGCAGGATAAACCCTTTATTTTTATTTGCTTCTGAAACACCTGATAGTTTCGCGATACCCTGATTTGACGGGGCAGTAGAAGAGGGGCTGTTAATTGAGACGACTTAATATGACTTGTGTGGTTGTTTATATAACATACTGCAAACAAATATGCTTATTGTTTCCTTTTGTATATTTTCATAATGCGCCCGGGGCTCCAAAAGAAGTCAAAGTGGACAGCAGTGACACATCAACCAGCCCTGCACTGCAGTACTCTGGAACAGTGTGGGTGTTTGCTCCCATAAGTGGTCTCCTGCTGCTCTGCCCCGATGGCTCCATCTCCAGCATCCACAGCCACCTGGCACTCAGTTTATTTGGCTACAGCAAGGATGAGTTATTGGGAAAGGTGAGTCAACATGACCTGCGGGAAAGGGGCGTTTGGATTTAAGCTTGGGCCAATCCTCACTTCTGTCTCCGCTGCGTGGTCATCGTCCACAGAGTGTCACTTTCCTGATGCCCGGTTTCTATGGATGGAGGTCTGACTCAGACGGAAAGGCTGCTCCGTTCCCAGATTCTCGAGGCAAGGCTGGTGAAAGTACAGCCTCGTCCAAATTATCGGGGAAATATGGTGCGTGTCTCTGTGTGCATTTTGATGTATGCAAGTCAAGTTAGTATGGTTTCAAAATCTACTTGCATGCGATCAATCTTAATGTGTCTCTGTGGTAAACCGACATGTGGGTGGTATAGAAAATGTCATCACCCTGTGTCACGCCTATCGAATGAGACATTTTTAACCATCTCTCTCTGTCAATCATAGATCCGTCCTCCCTCGTGGCTGGAGATATGGCCACGGTGCAGCAGGCCGCCATGGGAAGAACCTCAACAGGAAGAGGAAAGATCTTCACTGGGACCGACGCTCGGCTCGAGAAACCGGGCAGCGCTTTGTCGACTCTTTCTCCTCCTGCAGTCACCTCGACACGTGTGGTCATGTAAGTAAATATCCCTGTGTGATTGTTGTCATCATGATGTGTGCCTCTCGAATGTTGCGTGCTCCAGACATCAATGGCGTAACGCTTGACAAAGACAATATACTTTTTTGATTGTGAGTGAGATTTAATCCTGATAATGCCAGTGAGCAAGCAGCAAGCCAGTCTGCTATATTGGTAGTTCATTAACTTAGCCTAAAGGAGATGTTGGCCTTTAATGCACGCTCATGCTTTTATGGAGCATTTCCACAACAGATGCCACTTGTCACAGTAAACAAACGATATCCTAAAGCATTTGAGGAAATTCATTAACCTTGGATTCCTGTGGCATTTTGTGTTTTGATGTATTTATTTAAAAACCCATCAACACCTTTAACAGTACAACAGTGTGATTCAGTGATTTTTAGTGCCAGTGTGCTAATGCAACACTTTGGCCGCAACGAGTAGAACTTGAACAAATCGGCACCCGCACCACACTGCCAATGAAGCACTTAAACCAGCGTGTAAAATAAGTACCGAACGCATCTCTATTTTTCTCAGTAAATCTATTTCTAAAGATGCTATTGACATGCAATTTGTTTTGAAATAATGTTTTCCACATATGCAAGAAAATCTAATCAAATAAGTTCAGAAATGAAGTTATATGTAATGAAGTGGAATGACACAGGAAAAAAAGTATGGAACATGCTAACTGAATTTATTGCAATACTTTGTACAAAAGCCTTTATAATGATATGATTGCAAATACGGCTTCTAGGCGTCTCCCGTGTGGAGAAACAAGTCGCATTCATTGCTCAGGTGCGAGTTTGGTCCATTCTGGAGAGAGGGAGGGAGAGAGAGAGAGAGAGAGAGGGAGAGGGAGAGGGAGAGAGAGGGAGGGGAGAGAGAGAGAGATTCCACTCATGACATGTTTCTTGTGTGACACCTTGGTAATGAGAGACAGTTTAAGGCCATCAGTTGAGGCTGATATTATTAATTAGAGATTCCAGCTGGTTTCTTGGCTTTTCATGCCTTTTTCCACCTCCCTTTCTTCACGTGTTCAATACTTTTTTCCTGTGTCATTCCACTTTATTACACATAACCCGGGGTGTGTATATAAATCACTAAAGCAATCACAAATTGTGTCATCATTACTTTCAGAGAAATGTAGCACCATATTTTCAAAATCTTTTTTGTTCCCTTTGGAGTATGACCATTGCTCTTACACTGATTGATACAACATAAACCCAGTAATTCTTCTCTCAGGGCCGATGATACTACAGAGCTGATGGAGGAGGCGGCACAGGTTGTTTCCTGCAGCAGCCAGCGAGACAGTGCCGATACAACCCGAGCCCTTCTCAAGACCTTTGCATGGGTGGAAGGGGGAAAAGGCAACTGCTGCCTCGTTCTCCCAGAACCTCCACAACATAACCCAGAACAGCCGCGCTACAGTGAGGTCCCAAAACAGAACCAACCTGCTATTGAGACTATCCCCGGTGAGATTATCCAAAACTGTTTTTTACATTTTTTGTGGTATTTCCTTGAAACCATATGCAGATCTGCAGGACATAATGAAATGGGTACTGAGAAATATAAATAAATATTGTTTGGAGCAATATAAATATTTACAGTTAAGTAAAGCGGTCGGTCTTGACATTTTTTCAATGTTTCGGTCTCCTTGTGTAGAAACTCCCACACAGAGCGTACATGCTTTTGGCAGGGTGGGTGGCACATCCGATGATAAAAGTGAACGCCCCAAATCATGTGCCTCTGTCCTCCAAGACTCTAGCTTTGAGGTCATTTCACTGGAGAGCCGGTGAGTAACTTTGGTGCGTTGGGAGACATTTTATATATTTGATTTTTACTCCCATTTCTTCTACTCTGTATTTTTTGAACCAAATAAACAACTAGCTTTAAACTTATTTTAATGTGATTATCACCACATATAATATGCAATTATTGTCATAAGTCACATCATCAGTCACACATTTCTAAAAAGAAAAAAAATTCAAGTATGTTACATACTACAAGACTGAATAAGTTTGCTTTCACGTCTATTTTATTCCTTCATTGCCTATATTGAAATAGTTTATGCGGAGCACTTAATGGATGAAAGTGTCTGTAGAGTAGTTCCTGAACACCGTTTTGCAAAGAACCACTTTTATTGGAAATATTTGCTAATCTGCTGTCACACTCTGCTGTTCTTTGTAATGACTATGCTGACATTCAATTTCCCAGGTCTTCCTCTGGCTTCTGTGAGAAGTTTGCAGGCAATGGTGGCTCTGACCCAAGTCAAGCAGAGGAGTCTCACGCTGGTCACATAGACTCAGCCAGCTACTTCCTGGACCTCAACAGCAACGGTGACCTGGTTACCCGGGCCCTGGCCGACCTGGATCTTAGCGATAGTATAGAGCTGCTCACTGGTGGAGTTTACAACAACAGTGACAACCAACACTCATTGTCGTCCTGTGATACAACTGAGCTCCTGCGGACACCCTCTCCATGTGGGGTAGGGTCTGACCAGGAGCCAGAGCCTGTTGAGACCAAAGAAGTTACTGTGGAGGCCAGGCATGATTCAAGCGAGGCACCGCAAAAGGACCCCGGAGAACAGGGTCAGTGGGCAGCTCTCTCTTCCATTCATAAAGGAAAGAGCGGCGAGTTTTGCATGCAAATGCATGGCAGAATTCCGTCAGCGACAGACATTCCTGCTACATCTACACCTAAAAAACTAAAGGTAGATGATGCCACCGAGATACTGGAGGGGCGCTTTGAGGGAAGTGCCTACCACAGAGATGGCACACGAGTAGGTGGGTGCACAGTTTTTCTTTAGTCTCTGTAAAAACCTACAGATAGTCTCACAAAAACAAATAGACTTGATAGATTGGAACTGCAATCTTTTTTTCTTTTTTTTGCTCCCCAGATGTGCAGTGCCACGTGTGCAGGTCTAGCCTCTCCAACGGAAGCTCTGTGTTCTGTGTGTGGTTCAGTCGGCCCGGCCAGCAGGGGACAATGTCGCAAACGAATCGATCGCTGCACAACCAATCAGGAGCCAGTCTAGGAGAGGTTGGTGGCGATAAAATAATGTTACTATGGCAAGTCTTTGTCAATAAAGTATTGAAAGCATTTTGTAATTTTTTTTCTTTTTATCGCCTCTTTCCCTTTAGAGGATTGGTGAGGCCAGTCATGGGGAGGCACTACGCTCCACCATGGACTTGGAGCAGTCTCGAGCCTGCGACGGCCAGTTTGAAGAAGAATACCAGTCGCTCAAGGCTGTGGGCAAAGGAGCCTTTGGTTTTGTCTGGAAGGCAGTAAGGCGCTGTGACGGCCAAGATGTAGGTTGTAATTTCCCTTTATGGGCCTTCATTTGTATGTTGATGGGTAGATTATTTATTGAGGGGGTGACGTTTGTGTTGACCAAGCTCCTTGAAACTGTGAAAATGTTCAGGTGGTAGTGAAGTTCATTAGTAAAGCCAGGGTAGTGGGCGACTGCTGGGTGGATGACCCCATGCTGGGACGAGTCAGCCAGGAGATTGCCATATTGACAAGGGTGCAGCACCACAACATTGTCAAGGTAAGTGAGCTGTCGCATCACAACATACAACTCGCAATGTTTTGAGAAGCGCTTGTTTCTAACAATAAATGAATTTGCTTTACACCGTCCATGTCTGTGCCACTAGGTTCTGGAGGTGTTTGAGAACGGGAATTACTTCCAGATGGTGATGGAGAAACACGGAGCTGGTTTGGACCTTTTTGAGTTCATCGACATGCAGCCCAGGCTGGATGAGCCCCTGGCCAGCTACATCTTTAGACAGGTATGGAGGGGGATTTTAAAGAATTGCCTATTACGGGGAAACAATGTCTAGAATGAAGTGTTTATTTTGCGCCTTGTCAAACTGGATGTTTTCTCTGTTTTATTAGCTGGTGGCGGCGGTCTTCTATCTGAGGACTAAGAACATCCTTCACAGGGACATAAAAGATGAGAACATCATCATCGACAAATGTTTCCACATTAGATTGATCGACTTTGGCTCTGCTGCTATAATGGCTCCCAGCAAGCTCTTTTACAATTTCTGTGGCACACTGGAGTACTGTTCCCCAGAGGTGCTACAGGGAAACCCGTGAGTATATGATACTTTTGAAAGACCTTCTCTCTTTTGAGCAAAAACAGCAATGTTGCGGACATACTGTATATGGCTTACAGGGTAATGATTGTCCTTCTTAAAGCATTAAAACATACAGCAGAATCTAGGTCGGAGTACTATTTTTTCAGCCCTCTATTCATTTTTATAACCCATTAACTTGAATGAAGTATATATTTAAACGCTGGCTTAATGGGTATGCTCATTGTAGAGATAGGTTTACATAGACACAAGAATACATTAATATATATGTTGTATTATCACCCACTTTTCTTCTGTAGCTATGAGGGTCCGGAGCTGGAGATGTGGTCTCTGGGGGTTTTGCTCTACACACTGCTATTTAGTGAGAACCCTTTCTGTGACGTGGATGAGATCCTGGAAGCCAGACTCAAGCCGCCGTTCACCCTCTCTCACGGTAAGCCACCGGTCTCTGCGGTTGACCAACATCTGATTGTCTTTCACGTCTATTACAGACTGTCCTAGTGTATCATCACCTCTTTCTCTATGTACTCTCATAGATCTCAGTGATATGTTATGTGGACTGCTGCACCCTGATCCTGTTCAGAGGATGACTCTGGATCAGCTGCTGCTGCAGTCCTGGATCAGCCAGCCCATTTCCCTGGCGGAATACACCTGGACAGAGGTGGTGCCTTTAACTGAGAGCTTTTGTGAGTCATTTCTATTTTCTTTGTGTGTTTTATTATTCTGCAGCACTCCGTTTTCCAAAGCTGCTGATAGTCACTTATGGTTGTTGATCTTAATGGTTATACATTTTCCCCAAGTTCCTAGATTTGATATGTTTTCCTTTATTTTATGGTTAATTTGTATTTAGCTGCCACAATGAATGGCCGTAACCGAGTAGAGCTCACGTTTGGTGCTATATCGTCTTTCAACAGGCTCATCGCAGCACCAAGAGCCTAGTCCCAATGATTACAAGAGACGAGCCTTGTTCCCTGATTATGGTGACATCACTCTACCTGATGATGAGGAAGATGAGGAGGAGAGGTTGTCAATGGTCGCCTTGGAGACTGAGCTCCAGAAGTACCTCCATGACGACTAAAGACAATTTAAAGGGAGTGAAGTCCAACCATCCGTCCAACGTTTGGCTTGCAGCAGTGCAAATGGGACATGAAATCTTGTTTTTAGTCCAAGGGCATAAACAAACGCTGCTCTGTCTAGAGTTAACTCTCTTGAGACAAATGCTCATTTGCCTTTATGATGTATACATTGTTAAAAAGTAATAGTGGAAAGTTGGTATTTTGCAGATAGAGTGCAATACAATAATGCAAATATATCATGGAAATGCATTTTATGTTTATGTTTATCTGTTTTATTTATTATTGGGCAATGTTTGAATGGTCTTGGTTCCCCGAGATATGCAGCATTACCACCAAAATCCATGTGATCACAGCTTGGTGTCGTGTATGTCGGAGAACACAAGTTGAAAAGATTTTCTTGGTCGTATCTATTGTTTTTTTTTTATCTGTGTTGTGATTATGATTTTAAATTTCGATTTGAATTTTTATTAGAAATTGTAAAGTAATTTTACACTTTATTTATTTTTAAAAGGTCAATAAATATTTTACCCCCAAACTTATTATATTCCATTTTTATGGGTTATCTTTAGGGAATTGACTGGTAGCCCGAACTAGGATTTATTTTTTTACTATACGACTTAAATGACTGTTTGGCCGTATTTTTTTTAGCATTTGGATTTCTGATTTAAGACAGGGAAAGATATGGGGGAACGAATCGGAACATTTGGCCAAGCGGAACCTTTGCCGTCTACCTCATTTTAAGGCTGAAGGGGCGGAAATATATATACGACGGACAAGCATGGGATCCACTGCGGCAGCGCGTCAGGTGAAAAGCTTGAAAATGTCTTATTTTATCCTTCACATACTAAACGTGTCATTTCACGGCAACGAGTCGCATTCTTCAAAGTGCCACGTGAATGCCTGCCAGAAACTCTTATTATAGATCCTATTACACCCACTATAACCTTCCCGTTTGCTAACCCGAGCTAACGGAAATACAGCTTATGTCCCGAACTCTCTGCTGTGCATCTACGGCTCAAACGGTGGACGTTGCCGCAATGATCGTAGTGAGATGAATCGCAGACACACAGCTACTGACGATGTGTCGCATATGTTCTTTGTTTTAGCTTCTCCGGTGGAGTGTGAGAACGACCGCCCCCCAGTTCAGTCCAACTCCGTTCGGGAGACGGCACCTCCCGCCTCGGTGCCTCGGACATGGATCGTTGTCCACCGGCATCTGCGGTCCTCTGCAGTCGGAGCGACACGTCGACGAAGCTGCCCGTGTTTCCAAGAAGCCGGTCCCAGAGCTGTCCCTGCAGTCTTTAGTCGATTTGGGCTTCACGGAAAACCAGGCGGAGCAGATACAGGATGATGTGGTGTCTAAATTCAGACGGGAAATTGCTGCCAAGCATGCTCTGCCAGCCCTTGAGGCTCTGTTCCTGTTGGGGCTGAATGCTTCCAGTGTGCAGAAGGTGCTGCACAAATGTCCTGAACTGTGCACGGTCAATGAATCGCTGCTACAGCAGCGCATTGGAAACTTGCGCAAAGTGGGTTTAGGTGAAGGTGAGGTAGTCATCCTCAGCGTTCTTCAACTCTGTTGAAGCAGCAGTCCGAGCCCAAAATGACTTGCTTTAAATAACCCAGCCTTGTTTTGATCCGTTTCCCCTCAGGCAGTCTCCAGAGAGTGGTGGCTCATTGCCCCCAGATCCTGACTGTGTCTGTGAAGACGGTAAAGCGTGTGGTGGTGGTTCTCAGAGAGAGGTGCCTGTTTACTGCCCAGCAGGCCACAGACATCCTCAGAGACAGTCCGGCCATAGCCCTGGAGGATCCGGGTCAGATTGAGTACAAGTTTCAGGTGAGCAAGTAAATCAAACAAGAAAGCAATTGGAAAATGCCAGTCGATTCATTTGTAGGGCATCCGAAAGTGATTATCCAAAAAGGCCCAATAAGTATGTTTTGAATTCATTTCCCAAACCAATTACCAACAAATAATAACTTACTCCTTCAACTCACAACACTGCATGAACTTTATCAGAAATGATGACATGGCATGAGGCGTAAATCACAGCAGGATACTTTTTTCATTTTTTTCAACTGTGAGCAACTCCTCCACTGGACATCGGCATGGCATGTTGGTTTTGTAGTTTTTTCGACAGTAACGGACAGAAATCAAATGCTTATTAGTCTACATACTGACTTTAAATCCGTAAGAATTAGTGTTTGTGACAAGGCATACAGCCGTAGCCCGCCCTCTGGTGGCCATATTTGTACTTTACAAGTCTGAGTGGGGAAAAAAAGACCTTGTCACATAAAATATTGTGAGCATGTGCACAGGATAGTCTGTACAATATGTTACCTGAACAAGCTAGTACTTCACTTAATATGGTAGAACGTTTTTGTATCTCTAAGAGGCTTTGCTCAAAAGTATGGTTAATTCCATATTATTTTCCATTTCTCCACAGTATGTCTACTTCCGAATGGGTGTCAAACAGGCTGAGATCATTAAATCCAGGCTGTTCCGGTTCAGCCTAGAGGAGGTTTGCTTTCGACACTGTTTTCTGGAGCGTAGGGGCCTGTTCCAAACCCCAGACAAGAAAGGACAGACGGTCGTCCTTAACCCTAAACTGGACAGCATCATTCGCGTGGACGGCGACACTTTCCTCTCAGCAGTTGCGAAGGCGTCAGAAGAGGAGTATGAAGTCTTTCAAAGACTTATGGCAAGAGAATGGCAGGAGAAGGAGTATGGTAGCATCGAAGCTGATGGCGGCGGCGATGATGATGAGGAGGAGGATGAAGAGACCGAAGGCAGGAGTGGATACATCAAGAGAAGAAATAAATGACATTATATGTCACGACATTATACTCGGAGCTCTGAAAATTATTTATTTAGAGGAAAGAGAGAGATTGTATAAAGTTGCCATGATCGTAAATTTGACAATAAAGAGGTAACTTTCAACTGTTTGTTGAAGGGCTATCGTCATGACGTGCGAGAGAGCGTTCTTATCTAAAACACATAGGGAAACATAATGATGCGTTTAATTGGCATGCCCTGTTCTCCTTTGACTGTAACCACGATGATGGCAGCATAGATAAGTCCGTCGTTGAGCCCCTCTGGTTTGGGCTTGTTTTTGGGTGTTTAAGTAAAATTACCTCACAAGAGAATCAGTCCCTACGATGTGACTGTAGGCTTATAAATGATGAGTGTATGGATAAGTTACAAATGTCGGGTATGAGAATGCTTAATCATTTCTCTCGTGCATTGTTTGTTCCTTTCAAAGAGTTTTTGGACTTGCCTTGAGTGGCACGGATAGGTTAAATCAAAGTCAGTAGCTATATCGAATCCATTTTTTCTAGATGGCAAAAAGACATTTTAAAGGATGTTGGTTGCACCAGTTGAAAGAGCGACAGCATGAAGAGCAGTGAAGAGGATGACACGCTCCACCCCGTAACTATGTTACGGCCAAGTGGCTGCAGATTTCTCCGTCTACATGTTATCTGTATGAGTCAACAAAGAGTGCATCGGATAAGGCCAGCGGGTGAGACAAATCGCACAAAACACCCATTGATTTATATGAGCTCTAAGCTCAATGGATGCGCAACACAGAGAGGATTTTTCTCTTTTGGACATTGGGTAAGTAAACTCACCTTTGATCAATCAATCATTTGTCGATAGGCCCCCCTGCAAAGTCTGAGCAGAACCAAGTCGTTTTCTGTTAAATGCCTCAGCTTCGAGTATCGGTAAGAATTTGGGGAGGTGGTGGCAATGGTGAAATTTCTGTATTATTCTCCAAAAAACGTAATTATTCAATCGATTATTGATGCCCCACCTGAAAGCGCGGGTGGATTCTGATTATTGGAAATGGTCTGGAAAAAAAAGTTTCATCTCAATTGTGACATAAGTGAGATGAAATGCTTTTATGCAGCATTACTTTGATGCCTTAGGAGGTTTCAAAGATGATTATTTACAACCTAATCCTGTTCATGTCCATTTATTAAGGGGCAGAGTCCATCAGAGCACGCTGTACATATTTGAATTCAGGGAGGATTCTTCCTTCTTAATTAAAAAAAAATAAACATTTTCGACGGAACACCTTTGACCTGGGCTATGCGTTTTCTCTTGGAGAAGCATTAGAAATACATTTATAATGGGATTAGTCAAAAGCAGTGCATGACAAATGAATACATAACAGGTTAAGCCAGCATGCAATACATCAAGGTGACAGGTGTGAGAACACTTGGCGATTGTTAAAAGACCATAATTCACAATGTGTTTATTGCTGTTATTCTTCCTCGTGTGGATACACTGTTTGAACTGAAGAAATTAATGTGATGGCCTAGTGGCATGGTTATCTCGTAGAGAAGGCGCTTAGTGTGTTCACTTATATTTAGCACAGCAAGTCTTTAGTAGAAATCATTTGAGCTGTTTCACTCTGATTGCTGATGGGTTGTTTTTTTTTCGAATCCACAGAAAGCCTCTGGAGCTTAAACAGCGTCAAACACTCCTCACATCAGTGCACCGGTGTCTCCTCCATATGTGAAAAAACAAAATGGCTTCCTCAGTGCCAATTTCCAACCTGACGCAGGAGTGGATTGAGAGTCTGTGGAGTTGGCACCTAGAATTGTTTTTCATCCCCACCACGGTCGTCACCCTGGCCACCTTGCTGGCCGACCCTGTTCTCCTGACATGCATCTTTCTGTCCCGCTCCCTGCGCCAAGAGACGCGTTACCTGCTGGTGGCCAACACCCTGACGGCAGACATGCTCTTCCTCATCCTCAACCTGGCCACCATGCTCTGCAATGCCGCTAGAGCCCAGCTGCCCTGGATCGTGTGTGGGCTGCTCACAGCGGTCACGGTCACCGCCTACTGCTGTGCCATCCTCACCGTCACCCTCATGGTGGTGGACACCTACGCTGCCGTCCGCTGGCCCCTCCACTACCATGACCTCCTCCCCCCTGCCCGCACCCACCGCATATTGCTGGGAGTGTGGGCGCTGGCGGCCCTGTACCCTTTCACGCTGGTGATCATGATGGTGGTGGGAAAGGGGCACCCCCATGAAAAGTTGCCCGTCTGTCTGGTTCTCATCTCCCTCGGCCTCATCCAGGTCCAGAACATGGTGGGGATCCACATCTACTTCTTTGTCGCCGCGCTCATCTGTGCTTTGCTGATCTTCTACTGCTACATTCGGCTCTACATGGTGACAAGGACCCAGGGAATCTGGCAGAGCCGCTTCTCCAGGGCCCGGGTCACCCTGCTGGCCCACGGCGTTCTGCTCCTGCTGTACTTTGCCCCCGGCTTCATTTTCACCCTGGAGCTCTTCCTGTTTCAGAGGAATGACATAAGTCAGAATGCTCGTGTGTGGATCAACACAGTTAACATGTGTGTGTTTATGTTGCTGCCCAGGGCGTTTGCTCCTTATCTCTATGGGCTCCGGTACAGGGAGATATCGGAGACTCTAATGCAGCTGCTGCATCGGCACAGGAGGCTCAGCCAGACCACAGTGTCATGAATGACTCATCAGAACAGCTTGTTCTGACATAAGTCTCGAAGTAGCCCTTCCACAAACGGAGATGTCACCACGAATGCAGTATTGAGGAATTTTATATGAACGTGGTCATCAGTTAAAAATCCCAGTTCAACCCCACCAGAAAAAAATCTACACGATTTTCGACTTAAAATAGAAGCATTTCGCAAATAAAAAACTTTTTATTGTCCGTGTTTTTTCTTCTTCCAACCAATACAGTTAAATGCATAAATGTTGTCGTTATTCTCTTTACTTTAAAACACACAATGACCCCAGAGAAACATACATCTGTAAATTATCATCATCTGTACCGTAAATTTGGCTATGTTTTTATTCTATTTTATTGGGGATTGAGCCCTCTTTACTACCTCTCTGGTAGTTTAAGGAACTATAGGAGTGGGAGGAGAACCATCCCTCATGTAGGAAGTTATGGTGGGGGGGACATGAGTCAGTGTGGTTGCCTTTGTGTGACATCTGCAACGGGTACAACAGCTCAACACCAGAGGGACACATTTCTCCATCCACTGGGCTCTTCCCTGCAGCAAAGAAAATAGTTGGAGTGTTATGTTAGTCTCTGCGCATATGCTCCAAACCTGTGTATGTACAAGAACAAACAGCTGCTATTGTTATCCATTTTGTGTCATTTCCCATGGCACTGTGTGGATTATTTCACATACTAATGTGTTTCTGTAGAGTCCTGACTGGTTCAATGCAATTTTCAACGACATGTAGTCCTTGTCTTACTCTGGTGACATAGTTCTCTTCTGGTGAACTTGTGCTGCCCGTGCCTGGAGGCCAAAACATTGTTCCGCTTGTTGTAATCCCATGTGGCTCACCACTGCCCATTTCTTCCATTTGCTCATCTTTCGGTTTAATGAGCTGCTGATGTGTTTCTGGAGTGGCTGGAGCCAGTGTCCCTTTAACTGTACTCCTGTGTGACCAAAGAAACAGAGATCTGCGAGTTATCCTGCAGCCCGACCAATCACCCAACAGAAGTATGATGTGTGCACCATAGGTAGCAGGTAACACGTGCTTCAGAAGGAGTTGAAAGTGGATCTTTGTTATGTACTGTGGGCCATTTCATGGAACTCAGCTGGGAGCTCTGAGAAGTATTTTGCAACAGGGTAAAGGAAGTTGTGACCTGATTCTATCCCAACTGAGCTCCTCCTTCTTCCTTCACCTGAAAAGAAAAACAAACAAAACAAAAACGTGGAACTAACTGCGTTGCACAAAATGTTTTTGTATGTCCATAATGCTAACGTTATAAGTATAGTCGAATAGCTCAATGTTAATGTTTTTTTAATTCGTTGTTCCTACAACACCGTAACTGTCTGTTTGATAACAAAACAAAGACATGTTTCAAAACCGTTTCACACGTGCACTACTTTCACAGCATTAAACGATGTTTTCCCATCTTTGGGGGATAACTATGTCTTACTGCCTGTCCTCAACACGTGAAACAAATAAAAGTCTATTGTTTTTGCGAGGATTGCTCAACTTCTCGCGTTGAACCTTCTGTCGACTAAAAGTCGCGTTTGTTTGCAAACAAAGAACAGCCACGTGGAGAGTTCGAGTCGCCTGGGAAGTGGGGTTTTCGTTGAGCCGAAAGCGAGAGACGACGCTGTCAATTGAACTGCGTTACCCACAATGCACCGGCAGCACCAGCGAAGTGGACGCAGTGGGCTGGGTGTTTTTTTTTTTTTTTTTTCTCCTGACAAGTATATAAATGTTCCAGTGTTTACAGTTAGGAAGTTAGAGGTCTTTGTTTTTGTCATCATCTTAAATGTCAAAATGTCCCGGCTGTATAACAGCCTCGTTTCTTCTTCATTAAGATTCTAGGTAGAATATCGCAAAAGAGACTTTTCAAGGGAAAGATTTATTTTTCTCCTCTGTCATTTTTTCTGTTGTTGTTTTTCCTTCACTTGTAATTGAAGAGGACGTTTCACCAGGAAACCTCTGCGTAAGGTAACGACTTTAATGCACAGCAAATGACGTTGTTGATAAAAAACGACTTTTTTTTATTTCTTAGTATCAGAAGTTGTCACGATATCTTTGCTAAATCAACGGCTCAGCCACTTATTTTTTTATTTTTTTGGATTAACGGTTGGCACGAGGCAGGTCTCCTTTGTCTGATGAACCAAAAGCTTGTGGTGTTTTCCACCTGTGCTGACACCTGGTCACACATGCATTATACTTGACTGTCCATATTATTATATATTTAGTTAATGCCATACAATACCTTACACAAACATAATCACGTTTTTTTTTGTTAAACATTGATCTACATTATGATCGTAATAATTTGCTGTATTTTGTGTTATGTCGTATTCAACTTGGTGTCTCCTGGATAACAGCAAAGTTAACACAATAAAATGAACTTTATTTGGTCTTTTGTCATTAGTTATATATCTGCCATTCCCGCTCAGTGTTTTTATTTTGACGTTAACGCGCGGGGTCTATTAGTCACAAAGTAAATCTGGGATACGTCAGACGGCTCCGGTGAAACCTGTCCTTTGTTAAACATGTCTTCGAGGTGTTTTTGCCGCTGGCGGTGGATTGCGCACGTGGATGGTCTGAGTCTCCCCAGGCTGAGCCTAGGTTAAAAATAACCCGAGATAAATGACCTCACAGAGGCGAAGGCCGGGCTAACTATAACAGAGGCTCCGTGGCCGGAGATAAGAGATGTCAGTGTCTTTTGTTGTCGTTGTTGTTGTTGTTTTTTCTTCTCCAATGCTTTCAAGAACTTGAGAGTGGCATGTCCTGACACTCGGGCGAGGTTTGGACACACACACAGGCTCTGTGGAGGTTAAAGCGTGATTCTTGGGCCACTTTGGTGGATCGGACTTTATTCTGAAAGAGGCAAATGTCTAAGACCAACAGGTTCAAATTGAACTCGAGATTATCAGCACCTCTGACTTGTTTTCCAACTAATGATTATGCCGTGTCTTGATAGTATCCCTGCCCCCTAGGCTTTTTTCAAAACAAACCTGACTGACATGTAGGCTGGCACTCCAACCGTCTCCTTGCCGTCTTTAGTCCCTTTGTTGTGCAAGGCCCATTGTTTTCCGGGCGGCGATGAGCTCAAAGGAAGTGTCGCGCAGATTTGTGTGCAGCTCGTGCTTGTGAGATTTCATTCTTTGGAGCTTTTTTCGCACATATTCTAGCAGTACCCCCACAGGCATGTTTGCGGGAGTCGTGTTTTCTGGAACCTCTGTCCACATGTTTTGTGTTTTTGCTCAGTGAGAGGTTTGTTTTCATGCAGAGAATGTTCTCAATTTGTAATTCAGTTATGACTGAGTTGCATTCTCCTCGCCATTCCCTCTCCCCACATCTGATAAGACGCATGCGTCAGTGTTTTGTATTTTTTTTTTTTTTTTTAATGCAAACAAGTTATTAATCGTACTGAACTACTCGCCCTCTGTCCTCAGGTAATCTGAACGTTGAGAGAAGGTTTACTTTGAAGGTGGCAGCCATGGTGTTGATTCTGGGCAGAAGGATGATCAGGGAGGACCCTGGGATCAGAGGCTCACCGGCTGTCAAACGCAAGGTGCCGTCAGACAAACATTTTCTATGTTTTTTTTGTTGTCCTGCATCTGTTGTCCGACTTGAGTCACAAACTAAACAAAGCATTCTATGTGCTGTTGTTTTTCCAAGGTGTTTGAGGTTGATCCCAAAACGTTAGCCACTCAGGACGTCCTGGACTTCTGTTCGGGCTCATCCCACTCAGACGGCATCCTGCAGGTGTTCAATGAGTTCCGCGACTGCCGCCTGTTCACTGACGTAGTCATTAGCGTGCAGGGCCGCGAGTTCCCGTGCCATCGCGCCGTGCTGTCCGCGTGCTCCTCGTATTTCAGAGCCATGTTCTGCAACGATCACCGCGAGAGCCGCGAGATGCTGGTGGAGATCAACGGCATCCTGGCCGAGGCGATGGACTCCTTCCTCACCTATGTTTACACGGGCCGTGCCAAGATCACGACGGAGAATGTCCAGTTCCTCTTTGAGACCTCCAGCCTCTTTCAGATCAGCACGCTGCGCGACGCCTGTGCCAAGTTCCTGGAGGACCAGCTGGACCCGTGCAACTGCCTGGGCATCCAGCAATTTGCCGACGCACATGCCCTGAAGCAGCTGGCCAGTCGCTGCCGCAGTTACGCCTTGGCCAACTTCTCGGAGGTGGCTCAGCACGAGGAGTTCCTCGACCTGCGCACCGAAGAGCTGGAAGACTACATTGGCAGCGACGAGCTGGCCATTGGCAAGGAGGAGGTAGTGTTCGAGGCGGTGATGCGCTGGGTGTACCACAGCATGGAGCACAGGAAGCCCATTCTGAAGGCCCTGCTGCACCATGTGCGCCTGCCCCTTCTGCACCCCAACTACTTTGTCCAGACTGTGGAGGGAGACCAGCTTATCCAGAATGCACCAGAGTGCTACCAGCTTCTGCACGAGGCCAGGCGCTACCACGTGCTGGGAAACGAAATGATGTCGCCCAGAACTCGTCCACGCAGGTAACTGAAATGCTGATTTACTATTTGGGACGAAGGGAGTTGGGGTTAGTAGAGGTTAGGATTATCCAAAAAGGAGCCTTTCAGTTCCTCCTCTGTCACAAAATCCTTAGCCCGTGGAAGAGGTATGGCCCGTTAGTTTGATTCAGTGTTCACAGTATATGCCGTGCTGCAGTTACATGCGCATGAACTCATATGCCCCTACTGGCACTGTTGTTGTTGTGTTGATGTGTGCGTGCGTGTGTGCGTGCTTGCGTGCGTGCTCGTGCGTGTGTGTGTGTGTGTGTGTGTGTGTGTGAGAGAGACACAGGGAGTGTTTTTGTGCTGAACAGACATGTGTGTCATTGGGCTGTTTTTGTAGTCCTATTATGAAATGGAAATGATAATGAGAGAGGCAGGGCATGTTCGTACACAGACTGGAAAGACAAAAATAATGTGACGCAAGATTCAATTATTAAATGTGAAATCTTGTTATCACAGTGGCAGTGTTACTCACCTTTCTCGCATGTTTGGGTATTGGGTAGAGCCCGACTGAATAGAATATATATACATATATATATTCTCTCATTTGAACCCTTATTTTAGGAACATAATATAGAAATAGCTTGGAGTCATTTTTATGTGTTGAAAAGAAACTTTAAACAAAGGTAACTTAATTTAGTTACTCACACGTTACCAACTGTAGGCGCTGGGCAGGTGAACAAAAACAGTACAACACCGTCAAAACCTCAAAGAATCCTTATTGCCAGTGTGATCTCATTAATGGTGATTTTTCTTGTTTGTTTAGGCTGGATGGTTGATCGTAGACAATGGTTGCCGCTGACTGAAATGTTATGAATGAGCATATAGAATGCACCATCTGGTAGCTTGCTGTGCATTAGGAAACGGTACAGCTGCCTTTTTTTTGTGTTTGTCCCGCTGTGAGGGTTACATTTATTAAGGATGTGCGACGTGTATTTCAGGTTTTTTTGCGTGAGTATGCACTTTCGCATTTGTTTGCCCCGGGGCCAAAACCTCTCCTGTTCAAAACAAATGCCCGGCTCTGCCTTTTCTGTGCCTGCACCTGCACTTGGCTTCTCTTGGGAACCTTATTTATCAAATGCACGCACACACGCCCATAAAACGTTGGGGCTAGACGATGTACAGAAGGATATAAATCAATGCTTATCGTCTACCGGTGTGACCTACAACCAGTATGCCATACAGAGAAATCTGGAGCAAAGTGCTTGTGCGTGCATGGGTGTGTGTCTCCAGATTAAGAAACTAGAATAGACTATAAAAATGGAACAATGAGAGAAAAAGCTGCATTTAATTAACTCCCTGTGGGACATGTTGTCATACTTTCGACATGTGTCGAACAGAGGATTGGAAAGCACTGTGATCATGGAAACCAAGCTCCCATGTATCTATAATCTCCTTGTGTTCAAATAAAATTCCAGATGAAACAGTGCTATGTATACTGCACTATTCTTTGTTAAGTGGTTTCCATGTCATGTCATGTCGTCTTTTTCAATCTTTCTTCTTCTGTCCATCCCCTCCCCCCAAAATTTTTTGCTGCACAGGTCGACCGGCTACTCCGAGGTGATTGTGGTGGTGGGTGGCTGTGAGAGGGTGGGGGGCTTCAACCTGCCTTACACCGAGTGCTATGAGCCAGTCACAGGAGAATGGAAGTCCCTGGCCAAGCTGCCTGAGTTTACGAAGTCAGAGTACGCAGTGTGCGCCCTTCGCAATGACATTCTGGTGTCAGGTAAGACCCTGCTACGTGTTATTAAATGTTATTTGAAATGAACATAAGCCAAACTACACCGTTCCACCCCTGAGGATGCTTACATACTTTTAGTATGTGTTCTTACAAAGTCAAGTAAAAAACCTATAGTGAAGGGACGTGGCCAGTGTGTGTCTGTGTTGGACTCGGACATAGGATCTCTAGATGGAATGGCAGGAAACGCCATGGCGGCTCTTTTCCCTGTGTTGGTTGGACAGCTTTGTCCGGTTTGAGTTTGAGAGGAAGGATAACATGAGCGCAACATCTGGATGCACTCTGCAGACTCCGGGCTGCTCAGAGCGAGCTTTCTTTGCTCATCTGTTGGCCAACCGCCGCTTATATCTATTCATCTTCTGGCTTTCTACACCTAACGACCATTTTCAATTTGATACTACACCAATAGGTTGCAAGTGTGGTTAGTTTAAATGAAACTAATGCTGGACTCTTGGCAAAGCTGCTGCATTTTTTTAACGTGGTTAAGGGCCAAGTGTGGCCTAAGCCTCCTTTGGTGGACTTAAATTGAGCAAGACAATTTGATTAAATAACTCACTGGAACTAATGAGGTCAGAGCAAAGGTAGTTGCCCAGACAGGCATTGACTTCAGTATGTGCTGTGTACAATACGCAGTATCGCGAGATTGGTGGATTGAGGGTTTGTTTTCTTTCTTTAGTTTTTTTTTTTTGTGAAATTATTTCCAAGAAAATACATTGCCATAAGTTAAAATATGCGCTCATGCTCAAACACGCCTCATATGAGCTGCAAGACTCGACCTGACCAAAGAGTCAGTTTAAAAAAATAGGGAAGAAGGGGGAAAATGAGGAAGGTGATCTAGAGGGAAGGAAAAAACAATGTTCCTCCCTTCAGCAAGGAGTCGGCAGTGTTCCTGCTTTTTTTCAAGCCACCCGCTGTGCCAAGTCCTCACGTGTGTGCTATCAATTTACCCTCGAGTGTACGCTGGAAAAGTCAACACACTCCTCCCTCTCGCACTGTCTGACTCACACACACGTACATTACCACTTTATGGAGCATTCCGGGCCTCCAGTTCACTGTGGTCTTAAATAGGATGTGGCTTGATTGGTTGTACAAAACATGCTGTGGATCACCAAAAAGCTTGACGACAGGACAATTGTTTTCATATCATATTGATATTTATCGCAAGAATATGTTAGATCATTAAGATTGAATGCGTTTCCTGCGTGAAACTTCAAGAACAACTTAAACCTGGTTTGATGTGGCAAGATGAAATAAATGTCTCTGCTTGAGGGCTGCCTCTGGGCTACGTCTAAGTCTGACAGGTTTACCGGTCGTCGTCTTGAAGGACGGGAGTTCTCTTGACAAAATGCATTGTGTTACTCTCACATAGCTGTCACACTTCTTACTGGGACCTCCCAAAACCAATACGAATTGTTCCTAAAAGCAGGCATTAGCGACAGTGTTCCTTCCCACCTGAGTTGGTCGGACAAACGGAAGTTTGAGGAAAAAAAAAAAACACCCTTTAACGAGCTGTCGTAGTCTGCAAGTCCGTCTTTCAAGTGGTACACCCTGTCGTCAGTGTGTTTCGGACCTGCGAATCTTCAAAAACAGGAGACTCTCGGGCTGCAGACTGTCTGGCTCAGTCACTGTTCGGCAGCTTATTGAGCAAGCACTGACGTCCCTCCCCTGTCTCCTTTTAGTTTGCGTTCAACAATGTAATTAATAACATTGGTAAACATTAATTATCTTATATTAAATACCCCCAGCATAAAAAGCAGGGGGGGATTTTGTTTAGTTTTTTTTTGACTGTAAGGATGAAACAAAATGTAACATGAGTCCTCGCCTTTCTTGTTTAATTGTCGACAATCTTACCTTATGGAAAACTACTACTTGTTGTGAAGGCAGAGGAGGGCCAGACTATTTGCACAAGCATGTTTTCTTTATACATTTCAGTGCGCCACAGAACCGCCCACGTTTGTTCTGTGCAGTCATTACCACTAACAAAGTATGCCCGCCGGTATTCAGATTTATTTTTTAAATGTTTCCACCATTAGAGAAGTGCTATTAGTTTTTGGAGCCCTGCAGTGATAACACGCTCACAAAAAATATTGTTGTCTTTGTGTGTTTGTGTGTGTGTTTTAAGGTGGTCGTATCAACAGCAGGGACGTGTGGATGTATAACTCGCAGCTCAACCTGTGGATCCGAGTGGCTTCTCTTAACAAAGGCCGCTGGAGACACAAGATGGGGGTCCTACTGGGCAAGGTAAGGAGGGAGCCTCAAGGCCTCAAATCGACCACAGACGCCCACTATAGATGCCTCTGATGTAGAAATTGTATTTATAGGACATACCTACCATCGTACCGCCAAATAGCGGTGTCCTACGTAATGACGCCGTCCTGTGCTGCGTTCAAAAGTATAATCATGTTAACATGTTTCATTTACCTCACGGTTTCGAGCTTGTGTGGGAAGTTTGGCCTCGTATGCCTGATGAAAAAGCTGCGCTACACTAGCCTGTCCACCTCTACGTATTTACTGAAAATGGTTTTGCTCATAAAACAGTGTGAAGCCGCGGGACCTACTGTACACCACTGGCTCCGCTGCGTTGGAATGGGATAACAATGCAGTGCGTCATTTTCTGTTATTACCCAGCGCAAACCCAATGTTAAGTACAAATTTGTGGCCATTACCACATTGTGGACATTTTGTGGAATCACCAGCTTGAAAGGTATTGGAATGTTCCATATGTCTCATCATCCCACTGATGCACATACCTTCTTGCCTTTAGGCCCAAAGGAATTGGCATGTAAACATACCAAAAGCTTTACACACTTTGTGATGACTCTATGACGGTGAGCTCCAAACTTTTTGGCTGATGTGCCAAAACAGTGGTTGAAAATGAACCGACGGGCTGATGTTGATGGGGGGGGGGGGGGGGGGTGGGGGGTGGGGGGGCCGGGGGGGGGGGGGGGGGGGGGGGGGGGGGTGCGAGTTAGGCGAACACGGTGCGATCTGGCGACGGCTGGGAGTTTCGGTGCGCGACCACGGCTTCGGTGTCCCACCACGGTAGTTTGGACACCCCTGCTCTGTGAATTATCTGGACTTATCAACTCCGCAGTGGCAGTATTCCAGTCACACCTGACAAACAGTCTGCTTCTTGCTTATCATTGATCTTCTACATCGGGTTCATGAGGGCACCTTGTGACAAGCCATGACGTATTATATTTGCCTGGTTCTGTTCTCTGCTTTCTATCTTTCTGTTTCTTTCTGTTTTAGATATTTCCCACCACGGTAGTTTGGACACCCCTGCTCTGTGAATTATCTGGTCTTATCAACTCCGCAGTGGCAGTATTCCAGTCACACCTGACAAACAGTCTGCTTCTTGCTTATCATTGATCTTCTACATCGGGTTCATGAGGGCACCTTGTGACAAGCCATGACGTATTATATTTGCCTGGTTCTGTTCTCTGCTTTCTATCTTTCTGTTTCTTTCTGTTTTAGATATTTTCATAACCATGTCAAGCATTAGTCCCCATATATATATATATGCGCGCGCACACACACACACACACACTGTACAGGAAGATTTGACACGAGTGTGTTAATGAAATTTGAGATAAGTTATGGTCGACACGTGAACTTGTCATTAATCCTAGATCACTGATTATCCCTTTGAGCTGTTGCTATTTGCAGTTTGTAGTAAAGGGACAGGTGGACATTTTTGTTTGAGGGCAGTGGGAGTTTTAACAGCGTCTGCCAGGACCTCACACTTTGAACTTGGGGACTGGCTCAGTCCACTGGACTGTATCATGCTTCATGTGTCCCTGCACGATCACAGGAGCCTAGAGTGGCCAGACGTAGCGATGAAAACGTCTGGTAAGCCAACAAACACTGGGTTTGCATGAGTGGCTGTACAGAGGATAGACAGCTTGCGTTAGACTGAAGACATTAAATTGCTCTCTTCCTGTAAAGCATTGCTAGCGCTTTGTTGTGGAAATTTCAAACGAGACAGTCCAGTCTGTCTTTGTTGCGTAGAATGGACTTTTGCAGCCTCTGAAGCTGTAAAGACCAATGTAATGGAACGCAATACAATACAATATGCTCGATACAATAGCACGTTTACTTCATGAAAAAAAAAAAAATCTCAAGTGTAATGATCTGTTATTAGGGTTGCGTGAAAGAGGAGCAGCCATTGATTGTCTTGGTCTTAGCAGGCGTATACGTCCCACAGCCATCCGCACTTCATCAGAGAAGAAAGGCAACTCAAGGGGGCCTATCGTCTTCTGCACCAATCGTGCAAGCATACTCGTTTTTCATTTTAGATCTCTGCTTGAGGCCAATCTGCGCAGGGTTGTTTCTTCCAAACGACACTGACAAACTTTGTGGACATGTCACAGAAACAACAAACAAAAGTGCCAATCAAGCCAGACACTGGTCCGACGCGACAGTGACCAGATCTGTTTTATGGTCACACTGGTGCAATATAAACCAGTAATTAACTCCAAAGTGAGTCATGTATCAAGGTATGGTGAAAACAAGTTAGTCTGACATGGTTGTCATTATACAAAAGCAGCTTTTGCCGACTTAACTTGTGCAACAATGATTGGATGATGAAATCATTTGGGGCAGAATTTTTGATTAGTTGTCTTATTAACGTAATTGTGTATTTGTTTTACTCAAGTCTAAGGCCTGCCACTTGGCGTCTTTGAACAAAGCATGGAACAAACAGTGATGTACAGTATATTGTTACTGCACTATTCCTGGATAACCACATTCCTTTTAGAAGTAAAGTCCCAGGAGAAGCACTTGTAGTCAACCACATGTGTTGTTGTCTTCTCTCAGTTCCCCTCCCCTTCTCACATTTTCTTACTGTAGTTTTTTTTTCTTTCCAGGGAAATTTCTCCTTAAGCATTCATTCCAGGGACTACCTGTCCTATTTATAAAACAAAAAAACAAAAACCCAATAGTATCTCTTTGGATGTGATGTTTACTTTCCTCAAAATGTGTTCCCCTGCTCCTCCTCCTGAATTTGTAGCCAGTCATTTCCTCATTCAGTCTTTAATTTCCTTTTTTTGAAGTCCGGCACTATTGCTCCAGCAGTAAGCGGGGTAAACAAGCATGTGTAACGAGCACATATACATGCATGATTGTATTTTTTGGTCTAGACTTTTCATTAACTATATGAATTAACTTAATCCTCGTTAGAACCAAAACACGACTTTCTGATGAGTATGAATATATAGTATATAGGTACAAGAACACACATACACACACACACACACCTCAGTGTTCTGCATTCTGTGATGTCCTGTTGGACTGGTCTTGTTGCCATAGAGATAAAAGAAAAAAATCGTTCACCATTTGTTTTCCTCTTCCTGTAATATCTTGGTGACGGCTGTTCTCATCTTTCATAATGTTTACTCTTTCTCTCTCTCTCTCTCTCTCTCTCTCTCTCTCTCTCTCTCTCTCTCTCTCTCTCTCTCTCTCTCTCTCTCCCTCTGTTAATCATTCAGCCATGGTCAGTATTATAAGATGTCATAAAAAAGGACATGAATGTGCTTGTGACGTTTCTGTCGGCAGGAAGTCGTGAAATATGTTCAGCTTAGTGTTCATGGGACAGCCTCATACCTCCGGTGGATATAAAGTATGCTAACTATCATCGGGCCGATGTGAAATGTGCCTTTATTAATATACGTAACACTCTCACTGTGTGTTGAAATCGCGTGGTAATTTATCGACTGGGTGCGGATCGTTTAGGGCGAGAAGAAAGCGGTGCCCACCCAACCCCAACTCGCTACCCCTTGTGTATTCAAACAAGCCATGGTCTGGATAGCATCAGTGAGCGATTAAAGGGTCGGTTCACCCGAACTATAAAAACTTATGGAAAGCTTTGAATTATCCACAGACTTCACTGCCAAAAAAACATTGTTCAAACATTACTTTATTGACACATGTATTCTTATTTTATTTATTGAATTGTTTTTGAGGTTTATCACATCCTCTTCTTATCCCTCTTGTTGCAACAACTACCCTGCATTCAACACTTGCTTGTCAGTTAATTCACAAAGGTGATTTTCCACGCATCAGTTGTACTGTTTAAAAAAAAAAAAAAAAAGCAGTAGTGCTGTCCCTAAGCCCAGGTGTTGAATGCAAATATTCATGTGCAGGATCCCCTCCTGTTTTTTTTAATTTTTTTTTGTTCTGCCTTTTTCCCCCCTCCAACCGGTCTCTTTGTTTCACTCCCTCTACTGAACGTGTTTATGCTTCAGACTTTGTGGAGAGACAGGAACAGCCTGAAGGCGTTGCTGTACTGTTAAAAAAGGACCAACCTGTCGACGAGCAGTGTTATGCTTGTTTTCAGTCAGGCTTGTTCATTGTGTATTCTCGACAGGTGATCTTTTTCCGGAAAATGGATGTATGCCATTGAGGATATAAAAGTTTCCATCTATAATGTATAGAAATAATATATGTTGACTTGACAGCATTCTTCTTAAACTCACATTCTCAATTATTACTAATTTTACCATTCTTGCCACCTCAGGAGGATAGTTCCTGTAACAGAGCTTTTATTGGAGTGCATATCATTCTCCAGCCTGAAATGTTTTTTATGAGGTTGATGCGATGGAATTTTACCAACCATTTGAAATGAAAACAAACATATTCCTTTTGAGTGAGAAAGAGTTGTACATAATGATGACAATTAACCGATTGGGACCACACCGCATTACAATAAAGATTCAAAACATAATGTTGTGCTTGTAGTTTAAAACTGTGTATGAACGCCATCATGGTAGACAAAGTCACCCGAAAACTCCAAAGACATACACGGACAAAACAGTTGCTGACAGTTGAATAGAGTTGGGATAGATAGTGAAGTCCAAGCTACGCAAATGAAGCAGAGCCTTCAGGGGTGCCACGGTGTCTGTGTTTACGGATGTAAGAGGAGGAATAATGGTGGTTGTTAAAAAGCTGTATGTCATCTTTCTCTCCACTGCACCTGATCGACTGGTTTTTGTGATGACATAGAAGCTATTGTATTCAAAAAACTAGTAAGTATATTACAAGTACAAGTATTTCAAGTATATTTCTAATCAAATGATGAGTGTGTGTGTGTGGGGGTTCATTTGCACCTAGGACACGTAGAAAGGTTTACATCAAAATTTCCCCTTGCGGGACAATAAAGGACTTTCAATTCAATTCAAAAGACAACTTATGCTTTCCCTGATTCTCAATGTGCAAAAGGCTTGGCTCCAGCAATTACAACCCTTCTATTGATTGGTGCACGCTTGTGTGTCTTTCTCCAGGTCTATGCTGTGGGGGGCTACGATGGCCAGAGCCGCCTTAGCAGTGTGGAGTGTTATGACTCTTTCTCCAATCGCTGGACAGAGGTGGCACCAATGAAAGAGGCCGTCAGCTCTCCGGCCGTTGCCAGCTGTGCTGGCAAGCTCTTTGTTATTGGAGGAGGGCCTGATGACGAAACTTGTTCAGACAAGGTAGGAAACAGATGTGTGCTCCCCAAATCACACGCTTGAACGCATGGTTATGGTAACCAAAGGGACTTTTAAATGAGATGGCCTCTATTCAGTTATTATACCTTAAACGCTAAGGGATGTGGGAAAAAAAACAAACATCAAAGTAGACCAATCAGAGGGTTGTCTGAACAACTGCAGTTGTGGGTTTTCGAGAAACAAATGTATTTAAAGTAGGGTTTTCGTTAAATGAAATGTCAGTAGTGGGCTTTGAACTATTTTTCCGAATCACTTTAGGGTGACGTAAGATTTTGGACTGAATGTCAGACAACAAAAACATATGATTAAACAATTTGTCATCTGTCATGCCAAAATCCGACTACTGTGCCACTATTTTACATGAGGAAATAACCACATAGATCAGAGCATGACAGGCTGAGTGCTGAGTCTCTGAACAGAGTGTTTTACATAGATGCTCACCTGTTCGAAAGATGCGTTGCATGTGTTGTTCGTTTTATCAGTAATCAAAGATAAACCTGTTGAAAGAGCAACATTGGCGGGCCAAAAGTGAAAATAGTAATAAAGCGTTACATTAATTGGTAATTCTTCATAGGATAAATATGGCTTATATTAAATGTTTGTATAAAATGAAAATCTCCTTACTTACTGTGCTTTCCCTTATTGTGTCAATAGTCATACTTCCATTTCCAAGGGGGCCCCTAAGGCTCTGTGCTGGGGCTTCTTAGACATTTTTTTGATTGTATGCAAACCACAGGTCATGCATAATTTAGTCACAGGCAGTAAAATGACATACAGGGACTTCATACTGTATATATATTTGTTCTTTAAGCAACTATTCTCCTACAATATGGTGTTATACACATGAAGAATGTGTCTACCACAGCCACCCATATATAATTGTATGTTAACAGGTTCAGTGCTACGATCCAGAGACAAATTCCTGGTTACTACGGGCCAACATCCCCATTGCCAAGCGCTGTATCACAGCAGTGTCTCTCAACAACCTGGTCTATGTGTGCGGTGGTCTCACCAAGTCCATATTCTGCTATGATCCCATAGAGGACTACTGGATACATGTTGTCCACACCTTTAACAAACAGGTAATGCTGTAGATGGAACCACAGTGCAAACTGTCAGGTGCTAGAAACGGTATTGTATTCTGAGAGACTGCACTTTTTTAATGTCCTCTCGCTCCCTGCAGGAGAGCTGCGGCATGTCAGTGTGCAATGGTAAGATCTTCATCCTTGGTGGCAGAGGAGAAAATGGCGAAGCAACAGACACCATCCTGTGTTACGACCCGTCAACCGGCATCATCACAGGAGTGGCAGCCATGCCGCGGCCAATCTCCTACCATGGCTGTGTCACCATCCACCGCTACAATGACAAGTACCATAAGCCCTGACCACACACACACACACACACACACACACACACACACACTCTCACACACACACACACACACACACACACACACACTGCTAAGGTGATGTATTGGAGGATGGGGGTTTAAGTTAAAAGGAACACAACAGAGGGACGCAAAATAGGGGAGCTGAAAAACCAGATGGTGGCGTCGTGCAACTTTAAGGATGCCAAATGCCTTAAAACCAACTTACGGTCTTGACATTCATGTACACAACAAACACATTCACAGACAGTTTTAGAAGAGGCACATTTAAAAACACAGCATCATGTAGCATCAGTCAACGTGGTGCTGTGAATCTTTACCCGTTGTGCACCATACTTAAGTTTATGACTTTCCTTTAACTTGATATAAAGTTAGATACAACATAGCAGATTTCTATCACACATATAACAAATTGAAAGAAAAAAAGACAAACGATATTGATCAGCGAAAAAATAGATGAAAACTTTTTTTTATGAGTTGCTACAGTATAAAAAATAATGTTACCTTTGAAATGAGTTACCAGTTAAACACAGGTGAAGTGCACTGGTGCTTAGGTATTTTGATTACACCTGATCCTTAAGACAACGAAGAAGGAATCGATATATGGCTGAGACACAATGAAAAGCTGAGCGAATCATTGCAAGCTCCAAATGGTTCCCACAAAAGCATGTCCACATGTTGCATAGGGCAAAAGATAGGGATTTCCTATTCCTGAAATTGACCGTAAATGTTTCGCTTAGATACCTACATTGCTGATTTAATACCATCTGAAAGAGATGAACCAATAGCTTTCCATTCTTTGCCTGCGTTTTCTGTGATACCAGTTATAAGTGGATATTCAGTTGGACAGTTAACTTTCCAATCGTGTGCTTTTATCACTATGCAAATTGACTTCACTGTGTGATCTGGGTCTGAAGTTGGCGCATAAAGTGCTGATGAACAAAAACAATGCCTTGAGGCAATAATTAAGTATCCATACGAACCCAAGAGTGATTTGCCTGCAGAAGCAAACATGATAGGACTGTTTTTGACTGAAGGATGCTCCTCCAGGTCAGATGTCTGATCTTATATCCTATGCACTCAATGCAGTGCTGTACATTCAGTACAGTATGGCACTGGTAAAGAATATAAAAGTGAACTGTCCTCCATCATTTAGCTTTTTAAACCGACCTATTAAGAATGTGGTAAACAGTCAGCCAGCTACTCTCCCACAGTATCCGTCGTTATAAACAGGTTGTTCTTGACCAGGGTTAAGAGAAGCGATAAAGAATGGTGGCTGTAGAATAATAATGTTGGCACATGGCCACTTCTCACCTTGTTTCGCTCCCCATCCAGGTTTCCATTTTCCCTGTTAGCGTCTCGCAATTTCTAATCTACAATGATATGCCCCGCTATTACTGATATTTTCTAGTTTTAAGTTATACTTGTTTATGTTTTTGTTTTTTTTACAATTGAATGTTTCTTGTGTTATCTGTAACGTTGGTGTGTCTATTTCATTATCAATGATATGTATCGGTGTTCTGGGCTTGTGTGCGGTTTTGCAGGTTTGAGAAGCCTTTGTAGATCAAACTCATAGACTGCTCTGAATGAGGGGTGTGCATTTTCGGTGTGCGTGTATGTATGCGTGTGACTTTTATGACTCAGTCTGGATGTGTTGGAGCCGCCGAGGTTTGTCAGAGAGTTGCAAGTGTGAGCATTTGTTCTGTTAATAGAACTCTTCACACTCATGCTGGCACCTCTCACCTCTCCACTTCGAAATGTAAAGACGGATCTCGGGGTAACCATAGATACCTCCAGCTGCGTTAATGTGTGTTTACTGGTCAGGTTAAGATGGCGTGTGTAGCAGGGCTATACCTCACATGTGGGGGGGAGGGGGGGTGTTTTTGAATGATAAGGACTTTGGATGGAGTGGCTTTTGGTTGGTAAAAGTCACCTTTTACAACATTTGGTATTGATAGACTAGAGATATTGCTGTGAATACAACATGTTTTTTTTTCATTTGTTTACCATGTATTTATATGTATCTCTTTCTGGGTTACAGATCTTTTTTTCTGTAACTGAGAGCCCCAATTGTGCACTTTGACAGAATCCTGTTAAATGTTTATATGACAATGATTTCTTTTTTTCTTTACTGTATCAGTAAATGTTCTTTGCTTTCATGTGACATAAGATACAGGGCCCGCCATCTCCTCCTGTTGGCCACAAGCTGTTATAGCTCTTAAAAAGAAACACACACCATAGCCTGCTGAAAGACAACTTTGCCCCGAGTGAGTAAGAGAGTTTAACATCATTTTAGGGTGAAAATGATTGATGTGACACAAACACATCTGGGGGAGGGGCTTGAACATTCCTTTGGGCATTTTCTCAGAAGGATGAGTTCAGTGACAGTTCCTCAATAGTATTGCATGCTGAAAAGAAAACATCCCCAGGCAGACTCACTATCCTTTGCAGCGGAACACACTTAAAGTCAACAAGAGGATGCTGGGGGGCAAGAAAGAGGAAAGGCAAAAGAGTTGGACTAAGATAAATAGCGAGAGAGTTTGAGTGTGTGTGCGTCTGTGATTTCACTGGGTACTTGATGCAGAATGGGACATGAATGATTTTCATTATTCACTGTGTAGAGACATTCATAAGTCGTTTGCTTTCGATAAGATTATTCATGTTTATTGATTTTTTTTTTCCTTCTTAGTTGTGGTGATTTGTGGGACTGTGTGTTGCTGAGATTTCTTTTTGACTCCCACATGCAAACGGCATGCCTTCACCAAGAAGTGAGTGTTGAAAGTTGATGTAGGTGTTTTACAACAAATTAAGATTCAAGCCAGCGGATTTAATTTGACAAAAAAGGTGACTGTGTTGAAAAATGTCAATGGATAAATTGCGCTTGCATGCAAGACGGTGGCTTTAAAATGTTCAATGCAAAAGTCGGCCCTGTGTGCCTTAGGAAAAAAAAAAGGGGGGGAATAGATGTGGGAATTCAATTCATTGATTTTGATATAAACCTTTGTAATCCTATATGATGTCATATTTTAACACCCCATTTTCCAAAGATGCATCTGCTAAATGTGGGAAAGATGTTTGTATACTGCAGTATGTTGAAATGTAATGGTTATCTTGTGTAAGAGAAACATCAATAAAGTTTTTCTTTCTTTACCGAAATGTGTCTCCTTTCTCTTCTGTAAAAAGGGTTGGTATTAGAGCTAAGTGTGTAGACAAGGAAGTATTTTCATTGCACATGAAATTGGATTTGTAAAGGTTTTGTGGTGTGACCCCACATTCTACAATCTACTTAAATGAGGACGAAAATAATTTAGAGAGAGAAAAAAAAGAAAGAAGTCAAATTAAACTTTATCCAAAGTCTACTCAATGTGGTTGGTGAATTTGTCATCAAGGGATGAATAAATCAAGTAATGACATTATAATAAACCATTGTGTTGTACAAAAAAAAAGTTTATTTAAGCGGTTACATCATTTCCAGCTCGGATGGGGCAACTTATGCTGCAATAAGTAATAATTAAGAACCCTTTAGTGTTGTGTCTTGTGTTCTGATTTATATAGTTGATATTATGGTTTGGCTTAATAAAAACCACAAACATTCTTCTCACATGTTCTTGGGGACGCCATGTCTGTGCGTCAACAATGGTCATTGTCTTTTTTGTTAGAAAACACTGAGCACACATTCATCTTATTCACGAGTCATGTGGCACTGGCGGTCCACCGTCTCCTTACACCCACCCTGATTAGAGACGCGGGCCTGCACAAACACTGTGGACGTTGAACAGTACTTGGGAAAATTAACTGCTTGTGCATAACACAGACCTTCCTTGGAATGCTGCAGAGATATACAATGCCGTTCGTCAGATAGGCGACAAATGATCCGGTTTTATTCATGTGAATAAACAACCATCTGTCTACATTTTCCACAGCTGCAAGAGAGGTATTTAGGCCGTCGGCGGAGGTTGATGTGAAGAGGTATGAAACAAGCTTAAAACACCTTGGTTTGATCGATGTTTGACCTTTGTTTGAGTACTGCTTAACTGTACTTTTTCGGGCAAGATGGCCTGATGAGCTGTAACACTCTCGGATGTGGAGCAGCTCTCATTCTCTGACCAGTTCTTATTTTATTCTTTGCTCATGTCATACAGGGTTACCAAACTCCCACTAACACAACAGAAGTAGTGTCAGTAGTAAATCACCGGTAAATGCTTGAGAGACAGGTTATGTTTCGGATTTAATTGATCACACTTCCCTTCTCCAGTGAACTACAAGGGGGGTTGACAGTGGCGTTTATTCCCAGAGGACAGCGCCACAGAGTTTGTGTAAGAGCTGCCCCTGGTGGCTGGGCGCCTGAAGTGCTAAGCTAACTCCATTTAGCCCACTTGTCCACCTCGAGATTTATCCATTTGTCAAACACGGGTGCATACGCTCCACGCCGCATATCGCAGAGGATATGCTCTCCCTGAATTAAAACACACGCCTCGCAAAGAGACGCTGCTCCACTGTACACAGCAGCCCCGTAAGTCTGCATTTCGAACGGATTCAATCGGCGTCTACAAATGTGTGCTCACGCTAGCTACATTAGCGAACACGGGTAACGGTGTTGCCGGGTGCATGGGCGACACAAGCACGCGCTGCCCTAATGCAGACGTCGTGAGACATGTTGCGATTTTGAAACACTCGAACTTCGGTTAAAAGTGTCTTATTTGGAAGCTTTCGCTTACCAAAGTCACCAATTTAACTGTGGGAAACCACATGCTAGGTCGGACAAGGTATGCTAACTAATATTAGCATAAGTATCTGGCTAGTGGGTTTTAACGATAGCTGTGGGCATTAGCTTTAACCTGACAGCTTCCAGGCTAGCCGGCTAACTCGGTGCAAGGCATGATATGATGAGCCGGGATATGAATGACCTACAGTCACTGATTTATATGTTTCTTTACAGGCCGCCATGTCAGGAGTTAAGCGGAAAATAGAAGGCAACGATCCTGACTATGAGGACATATTACTTATCCAAAATAGTAAGAGAAACAAAGCGGCAGAACATAATGGTGAGTCCATGCTCTACACCCTGAACACATACACCTGCTTGTCACGGGATAGCTAACAATCATCACTATAATATAAAATCTGTGCCCCCCCGCCCCCCTCCTGCATGAACAGCCCGAGAAGCAGCGGTGCAGAAGATTGAAACCATCATCAGAGGGCAGTTTTCTTTGGAGATGAAGAGCAAAGAGCACGAAATAGATGTTATAAGTCAGGTACGTTGCATGATACATTTAGAGTGTCGTTTCTTTTCATTGCACCCCACACCATTTCCTCGTGTTGTATCATCAATGATTGGTCAAAACATTGTCGGGTTCGGAGTGTAAATCACAACGTTGCAGTGTTTGCGGTGATCGTCTGAGGAGTTTGGTTCATTGTTTTCCTTTGTCGTGCAGCGCCTCAATGAAGCCAGAAGGATGATGGACAAGCTCAGGGCATGCATAGTTGCTAATTACTATGCCAACGCTGGGATGACAAAGCTCCCAGAGGTAAATTTGCCCATCAAGTAGCTCTTTGCATTACTACTTGGCTGTTGGCTAGTCTGAGGCAGAGCAGCAGCAATGACATGTGTGTCTTCTGTGTCCCAGCATGCCTCCAAGAGTGACCCTGCGGTCCTGAACCATCCGGCCATCCGCCGGTTCCTGGAGTCCCCGTCGCGGTCCTCTTCGCCTCTCAACCAGGGCTCTGAGACTCAGTCTCTGGCTCACTCCGAGTCCGAGTCCCTCTCGCAGCCGGGAGAGGGATCTGAGAGGGACGTGGATGGGCCCTGCAGAGAGGACGGGAGCAGGAAGGAGCGCAGACCTGGACGCAATACAGGAAAAGTGAGTTCATCTGACAGAGCAGGTGACTATAGAGTGGGCATCTGTCTATCTTCCATGAACCTTACTATATTTTTTTTACCCTTTTTTTGCGGGCCATAGGACACTTTTGGTGTTCCATCATCCCTGGGAGCAGATCACAGGGTGACCTACCACACGACCGGGGATGAAGCCTCTCGACTTTATGCCAAGAAGACCATCGTGATGGGGAATGTGTCCAAGTGCGTGAGCAAAATAAGTCTCTTCATAGGACTTCATAGGTGGTAGCACAGGTCTTTCAGATATATCAGGAGCCACACAAACTTTTTCTTTCAATCTTTGAAATTTACTGATGTTCAAATAGCGAGAACATTGAAGTGTTTTTAGTCATTGTAATTTTGGTGTGCTTCTCACTTCTATTGCTGCCTCTCTGAAAGCAACTATGTCTCGGCCTCAAAAGTGTTGAACCTTTTCATCTCTGTGTTTTTCGAGCCAAGCCTGTCAGTTGAATTTGTGTAGGATTGTGCACTTACAGAGCGGAGCCATCATTCCTTTTTGTTACAAGCCCAGGCTTGATAAAGTTTGGAAAGATGTCAATAGTTACTGGAAGCTTTATTAAGTAGCTATGTTTTGCACCCTAAATATTTCTTGAGGGCTTCATTTTTCCTGCCCTAATAAGTCCTACACATAAGAAAGCTTAAACCTGAAGGAACACGGAGCAGCAAGTTAACTGGTTTAACGTAGAGGCACCTAGTGTATTTTCAAACCATGAAACTCATTAATAGTCTTGCTTTCCCATGTGGCTGTGTCTTGTCCTTGTTTTGCAACTTGAAGGGATTTTTATTTATTAACGTCTTCAGCTTTAGCTTTCTCAAACAAACCTAACGTATGAATCGTCCCCTTTATTTACCCTTCATCTGACTGTCGCCTTGTTGTTCTTTACCCTCAGGTACATTCCCCCCGATAAGCGGGAGGAGAATGACCAGTCCACGCACAAGTGGATGGTGTACGTCCGAGGCTCCAGAAGGGAACCCAGCATAAACCACTTTGTGAAGAAAGTCTGGTTCTTCTTGCATCCCAGCTACAAACCCAATGATCTAGTGGAAGTCAGGTTCGTGCCAATCTGTTTTTCCTTTGTATTTTAGATCAGTCAGAGTGTGTAAGCACTCCTCAGTCATGCACACATTACAGCCAGGTGCTGACTCATGTGATTCCTTCAGGCAGCAACACAAAAGTTAGAAAGAAGTAGACAAACTTGTTCTCGTAAGATTTGTGCTGACAGTGATGTATTGCTAATTTACCTAATATTCATGTCTAATCTTACCTTATTTAGTCTACTTTAGTAGTTTTCCCAACTTTTTATTGTCGGCTGATGATACGTTTTGGACAACTTTTAAGACCAAATTTGAAGTGTGTTTAAAAACAGTCTCCGAATAATCACATTGTGGAACAGACTCACCAGTGAACAGACAGATTTGGAAAATCCTTTGGTAAAGCGCCCCCTTGTGGCTATTTGATGATCCTGAACCTCCAGGCCCGTCCCGGTCTATTTTTGTCGAAAGTAAAGTGCTGTTTGTTATTTATAAAGAACGTACGCAGATTGTACACGCGCCCCTTTAACTGGAGTCTGTAAGGTCACTGTGCACATGATGAGTCAGACTAGAAATCAACATCCACATGACTAATAGATGGCACACCTAAATCGTGCACGCAGTGTGTGTTTTTGCCCAAAGCACTGAGATGTTTATATCGGTGTCGCACGGCTGATTAGGAAGGGAACTTTTTTGTTAAGTGTGTTGTGAACATTCTGTACATAAAACCTTTAGTTTTTCATTCTGTAAGAGTGGCCCATGGCCCATTGCGACTGAATAAATGATCTCCTTCGTCAGTCAGCAAGTCTTAGCCTGAGCTGTAGCCTCCTGGCTGTTCCAGCTGACGATGCATTGACGCTGCTGAAGCAGTCATAGGCTCCACAGCAGAGAACTCCTCACAGGGCCCGGTGCCCTGTGGGTAAGTCTTGACACAGCTTGAATTTAGATGAAGGGATGAATGAAAGCGAGGGAAAAAAACAGCCAACAGGCATCATTTATAGAGTGTACTTGAATCCTACTCAGCAGTTACGTGGGAATTTAAACTCCAAGTTTCAAAGGCGGGGAACATGGGACCCCTTCATGCCATTGATTTTAAGAGGTTTTTGCTGGGTCCAAGTCAGAAACGACAGCAGGAGCTTGATTTGTATTCAACGGTGTTGCATAAATCTTTTTGAACGTGTCTTTTCCCAGTGAACCACCCTTTCATTTGACGCGTCGCGGCTGGGGTGAGTTTCCTGTGAGGATCCAGATCCACTTCAAAGACCCTCGGAACAAACGTATCGATGTCATCCATCAGCTAAAGGTCAGACCTCATCATAAGCCCCGACATCACTTGGATGTAATAGGGATTATATTATCCAGTTTGCTACCTCTACTGTGTAATTCTTAATCTTAAAGCTGGTGTTTTCACCTCCCTGTTTTCCCTCAGTTGGACAGAACATACACTGGGTTGCAGACTCTCGGGGCAGAAACGGTAAGTTAGAAATATTACCTCGGTGTCCTGCGATGACTTGTTATTTCGAACTTTACTCTGACTGCATTTGTTCCAGGTGGTTGATGTGGAGCTCCACCGGAACTCTCTTGGGGAGGATTACATCCCTCAGTCCACTTCATCAAAGGTGACTCACAGAGCAGCCAGCCCCACGTCGTCCACCTCCCTGGCCCAGAGTCATGGACGCTCCACTTCGCCCATGTCACATGATCCCGTTATAGACAAAGGTATATCAGCAGAGATAATTGTGCTCTTAAATGTGATGACAAAGAAAGTAAATTGACATTTTAACAATCAAAGTCATCCTGTGGAGTTTTTGACCACTGCTACTAAAAGTGGAACACTGCATTGACACATGCATACAGCGGATGCAAGGCTGTTGCTACTTTGGTGCTGTGTCCCTGTACCTTGGGAAAACACATCATAATGCCCTAACAAGGGCAGATATATGAGGACTGCTTGAACATTGCACATTGAGGCATACGATTGTAAAATCTGTCAAAATTGGGATCTGCAAATGTTTTTTGGGAAAGGAATGCGCGTTTGTTTGGTTTAAGGGCTACATGCAATTTAAATTGATGAGAAACTCTGAATGTGATCACAACTTTGGGCACAATATTTTTTGAGCTTTACAGGTTCTCTTGTTTCAAGAATTGTACGTATGTTAATTTAAACTAAATGAACATCTTAACTCTAAAGGCAGTTGAAAGGGAAAATAACTTCAATTCCATTTCCTCCTAGGTGTCATCAAAGCAGAGATGGGGAGACAGACAGGGGGTCATAGCTCAGGCCTCACCGCAGGTGAGCGCACCCCGACGCGACCCAAAGCCAGTGACAGGGTCACCCTTGGTTCCCATGGCAACTCTGCCTTCCAGCCAATCACAGCAAGCTGTAAGATCGTCCCACAAGGACAACCACCCAGTCCTGCAGAGTCCCCCGGGAAATCGTTCCAACCCATCACCATGAGCTGCAAAATAGTCTCAGGTAACTGTCTCCTTCAAGGGTCCATCTCACAGTGGCCCCTTTACCCGATAATGTCATGAGTAAAAGCCTACTGACCAAAAAATATGATTTTACATGGGGAAAATGTGTCCCATTTGAAATTCTAACAGCAAAAACTTGTTTATGTGATGTTCACTCTTTACTTTGCCAAATTATTTACAGTCATGTGAGGACAGATAAAATGAGCAGCCACCAACATTTGTATTTGTTTCATTTCATTTGTGTCATATTAAAGTTAATTTGCCCTGGGAAAACTCATTTGGGCTGACGCTCAACAAGACCCCAAAGGATTTTTGTGTGTGGAGGTTATCTCTGTTATTATCTCCCTTTTAAGAAAAAAAAAGTCCTCTTATAACATGTGTACCCCCTCCTCACAGGATCTCCAATATCTACGCCGAGTCACTCTCCATTGCCACGCACACTCACCTCCTCCACCCCTGCCCATAGCAAGCCGAGCTCTTCGTCAGTGCTCAACAACCCTTACATCATTGTTGACAAGCCAGGCCAGGTGATCGGCATGACTTCCACACCAGCCGCCCCCGCAGGTACACATCTCCTACTCAATGTCAAAGTACTGCTTGAAATCGAAAGGGGAGCTGCAGCAGCAAAACCTAGAAACGGTGTCTCAGTCGCCCACGTAGAATATAAAAAAACGGCCGTGAAGAATGTACTTTAAAGCAGGAAAGGTGATTTACCATACCCTCAGACTCCCACCTCCTCTATTTTTGTACTTTTTTTTTTTTTTTTTTTGCTCGTCCTCTTTTACTCCCTTATCTGTGTCTGTGATCCTTCCCTTTCCTTTTTTTTCCCCCAGTGTCTCTCTGGCTTATTGACTCTCTGTTGTTCCCGTTTTTCACTCTTCCTTTGTGCCAGCAAGGTGCTTGCTGGATACGAGGTTACCATGGTGACTGAGCTGCTATGCTTCATGGCCATTTTAGGTGGATGAGACACCGCACTCATTTCACATTTTGCAAATCAATTCAGTTCCATTTTATTTGTAGCTCGCCAAATCATAAAGTTATCTCGCTGTGCTGTTAATTTTATTTGCACAGATAATAGTTTGTGGTTAGATGAAGCAATTTGTCTGGGAGTCACCCCACCCTGCATCAGAGTCATATGACCTCACCAAGGCTTTTGTATTTACTTCCAAACTTCGGTGTCAATTCATGTTCCACTTCAATGCCCGCTCAGCTACTCCCACACTTCCTCCACAAAAGCTCAGCTCAGCCAGATCTAGAAGCAGGACTGGGGCACTCTCAACAAATGTTTTATTAAGCTGGATGAGGCTGATGGGGGGGGGGCTGATTCGCCAGTATGTAAATGCTGTTGGTAAGGCGCAAACTGGGGTGTCACATGCCCACACTGAGGAACCCTAA
The DNA here is from genome assembly GCA_016785305.1 of Colistium nudipinnis. Lineage (NCBI taxonomy): Eukaryota > Metazoa > Chordata > Actinopteri > Pleuronectiformes > Rhombosoleidae > Colistium > Colistium nudipinnis. The sequence goes on from JAFBJU010000807.1 coordinate 166,626, forward strand.
CAAGAAACCGTCACCTCTCATGAGCTGCGGTGAGCCATCATTAATCCATGACGTCTTGTGTGTGTTTGTGTGTTTGTGTGTAAATTACTCCACAGGAAGCCCCTCTGCCAAACAGTCTGCGGCTCAAGGCACTCGCTCTCCAGCTCCCAAGGTTCACAGCGGCACATTCCTCTCCTCAGGGATGAAAGTAAGTTCATAGTCTCAATGGTCTTTTAACCCTTTCAAATGAATTCTTAAGACATCAGACGTGTTTCAACCTCCCACTTTGAAGATGGTCTACCTCTGGATTATCTGTACCTTTAACACAGCAGCGTGATATAAATAGAAGGCCAGGGTGCTATCTTCAGCAAATGCGAGTGGCTTGGCAAGCTGTTTAAATGGGACACCACTCGAAAGATGGGAGTGTGTGCAGAGACAATTGCACGGTTCTATTTCACTCAGAGTGTCAATATCCTGCTGTAAAATCCTTGCACTCCCACATACCTATCATCCAATTACCATCCACAAGGAACAAAATAGGATTTTCTTTTAAAACTTTTCTCACACGGCGTTACTCTCACTAACTCAGATTCTACAGTTTTCTCTGTTGAAGTACTAAATGCCAGAGCAGATGGAGACAGATGGGAAATATATACATTTCCTTGATGAATAAATGATGATACTGATTTTCAAAAACCTCTTTTAACTGCTTGCTGTCCACAGCCTGTTGAAAAAGAAGGATGGGATCTTAATCTGCACTTAAAATGTATTGTATTAATCGGGAATTTCTGGTATTTGATGTTTAGTAGAATGTGCAAGAAATCCTTATCTACAACCTGTGGTACTTCCAAAGCACATGGGTCTTCCTGCTACAATCCTCTTCTCCACTCCCGTCTCGTTCAGGTCATCATCAAGCAAGAGCCAGGGGAGGTTCCAACACATCAGCAGCAAATGGTTTCCCCAGTAACCAGCCAGGCGCCTGCCACTACAGCAGCACACCAGTTTGTCGCAGTGAAGGGAGGTCACATGATCTCTGTGGCCGCCCAGAAACAGGCAGGAGGGGCCACGGGGGCCACATCAAGCAAGGTCTGTCTTTATTACATGTACACAGAAGCAGACCAATCATTTCCCTAGTAGTTTGATACATGTTTATAGGAATCACTGTCATTCAATAGTTAGTATTGGCTACTCTTCTTATTTCCAGGTGCTGGGTATCCCTGTGAGCTCCACACTTCAGTCTGCAGTCAAACAGGTGGCCATCAGCAGTGGGCAGATCCTCGTCGCCAAGGGCAGCCCCTCCGTGTCCAAGGTGATGGGTGGGAAGCAAGTTCTGGCTCAGGGAGTCGCTAAAGCCATCGTGAGTGGAGCCGGTGGCATCTCTGGACAACAAGCTGTTGCCAAGGCAGCCGGTGGCTCAAGTGGCAAGAGTGGAGGTCAGATTTCACACACAGACACACATATACATGAAGCGCAGGTAGCATGCAGCTATTGATCTTTACAATAGATGAACAGTGCTTACTTATTTGATTTAAAATCTTTTCTGTTTGAACTTTGTATATACTATATCTTACTGCCGTGATGGTTACTTTTTTATGAGCACTGTTTTTTTTCAGCATTGTAGAGGGGGCATCAAGAATTTCATTGCCAGCAATTGCGCCCTGTGACTGTTGTACATATGATAAATGCATTCTTGGTCTAGTGTTGCATTAGTGACATTTTGATTAGCACACGCATTGTCTCATTTTTGTGAAGCAGTTAAATACATACTGCATGTGACAAAATCTAATCAAGTCAAAATCAATATATGTGGAAATAATTCAGGGGAAAAAGATAAATTTCCCTATTGGACAATTTCTAAAATAACATGTATTTTTTTCTTTTTCTCTTTTTTCTTTTTGTCTTTGCATGTCCACAGTGATGGCTACTCTTCAGCTGCCAGCCAACAATCTGGCCAATCTGGCCAACCTGCCTCCAGGCACCAAGCTCTACCTGACTACCAACAGTAAAAACCCATCGGGGAAGGGAAAGCTGCTTCTCATCCCACAGGGAGCCATCCTCAGAGCATCCAGTGCAGGTGAGATGTGCACCCTGCTTTCTTAATTGTTCTCGTTTTTAAATATGTATTCCTTGTCAACCAAACACCTAACAGGAATGACTAGACAGCTTGTTTAGGTGAGTGTTACTGCAAGCTTGTAGGGGCTGATTTACTTTATCAGACTCACCAGAGACATATTGGTAAAAACTCGCATTCTTTGAATACCCAAATGTCAAGAATATCATTGTCATTGGACTTGTATGGTAATTTTATGTCCAAGTATTTGTTGGAAATCTAGATTTACCTTTCACCAAATACTTCACATTTTGTGGAAACTGGATCTATTCTCATACATAGGTATTTATTTTTTTAATTCTGTTTTAGTTTCTGGAGCGTCCGACCTATTGATGTACCAAATGAAACAAATGCTTTTATTTCAACTGTTTAAGTGACTCACAAAAGGCGCTTGGCTCTGAAACAAACCCAAGATACTCGGGGCACAGAGGTCACAGATGGCTGTATTAAAACTCACATTGCTCTTGGCTCATCTTGTCAAGTTTTTGAAAACTAAGAATCCCAGTTATGCGTTGACCCAACAATTTGTGGCATACTGGTGACAGTAAGAGAATTTGACTGCTGCACAACCCTCTGCACGTCGAGTCCGACATAGCCATCGGTTTCTTTTCTGCGTAGTATTTAACGTGAACTGTGAGCTTTTTTTCTTGTAGCTTTACATACTTTATCAAAAATATACATTTCTCAGAGATTTACCAACATTATACTTTACATAACTTTATATTCATTAACGGAAGATGATTTGGGATGAAGATGAAAATGTTTGTCAGAATTTTGACTCGTGTGTGTGTGTGTGTGTGTGCGTGCGTGCGTGCGTGCGTGCGTGCGTGCGTGCGTGCGTGCGTGTGTGTGTGCGTGCGTGCGTGCGTATATGGCTGACTGTAATTTAGGTCAGCAGTCCCAGAGCAGCTCGTCAGCAGGCGCAGGGAGCTCTCAGACCTCCTCCTCCTCTTCCTCGTCAAGCAGTCTGCCTTCCAACCTTTCCTACACATCCTATATCCTAAAACAGACCCCACAGGTAGGTAGAAGTGCATTTATGCTATGAGACAAAACATTCTCGTATGTTACCCCGACACGCGCACAGAGGCAAGCTGCAGTCAAGGACTAAAAGCTTGACTAATTGATTTCAAGGAAGCTTAATTGACTTATGTGTGAGCTGTTATAATATCCGAAAAATGAACCAGCTGTGAAGAAGCATTTGAATGCACCATAGTGTGGGTTGTATGATGACTCCAACCGTCGGATTGGTCCAAAAAGGGGATAGTTCCCTTGCTTTGACAATTCCGTCGACCTCGAATTCCGCCAAAGTATTTCACCTCATTCCAAATTCTGTTTTCCCATTTTTCCAAGGGTACTTTTCTGGTTGGTCAGCCGTCACAGGGATCAGGGAAGCAAGGGGTTTCTAGTTCGGCGGCTCAAGCAGCAGCAGCAGCAGCAGCAGCAGCAGCAGCAGCATCAGCATCATCATCATCATCATCATCATCTCCAGCAACTGTTACCCAGCAGGCCATTCGGGTAACAGCAGGACAGAAAGCAGCCATTCTGGCTCAGGTCAGTATAGGGCTCTTTTTCTTAAGGCAGGATTTTCTGTGCCCTGTTCAACCCATTTGGAAGCTGCTGTAGTTAATACTGTTGTTGGACACATTTAATGGCTCCAAGCGGTATCTGATGTTAACTGACCACTCTGTAGGATAGCAATCCTGATGTCATCTTACATTTCCTACTTTTAATCATAAGTGGGGTTTTTTCAAAGTAAAGGAAAACTATTTTGTGAGAGAGTTGTAATTGTAAAGGACTCTTCCAGGCAGCAGCTGGTGTTTGGCCAAATTCCCCCATGTGCTGCTTGGGCTGGAGGTGGTCAAGTCCCCTCATGCTATTTAATCTGTCTCACTTTATGTAGCAGCACAGTAGCAGTTCTTATCCACTGAGTTTTCTTTCTTCAGTTTTCAAATGTTCTTGGTTGACCACTGTTGCAAATGGATTAAATGTGTGAAATTTCACTTTCGAGTAACTGTGCTTTCTTTTCTTCATATCATCGACAGGTGGTAGGCAGCTCCCAGGGTGCACAGGTGAAGTTGTCGGATGGCTCTGTCAAGACGGTGACAGCGGCGGCGGCAACAGGTCATTTGGCCAAGCCCGGGACAACCACGTTGAGGATGACAGGTGGAGTCATCACTGCCGCCAGCTCCACCCCGAGCCCTGTCGGTGCGGCGGTGGCGGCGGCGGCCACCGTGCAACAGGTTAGTTTCCCTTTTGCCAAATGTGTAAATATTACTTAAATTGTAAAATAAACGTTCACAAGACACATACAAGCAGGTAGAAGGTTTATGGAAGGTTATTAATTTTCATGTTTTTTTATTCCTATTTGTACAATTCCTATTGGTACGAGTATGGTAAATGCCCTTGATGATGTGTGATTCAGCATTTGCCAATTCACTGTGAGTACGTGGAAAAGAGCAGTGATGCGCTGTGATTACAGCTTCAGTCAGTGGTCTTTTTAAGTTGAGAAATGGAAATGCACAAAAAGAATCCATAGAGGCTCAAGCACACAAAAACAAATATCTTTGTGTGTCACAAACAGAGAAAAATAATCAATGCCCCGGCGATGTTGACACACGCGCACCCAAGAGGGAGACGATTGACTCTTTTGTCTTTGGGAATTCCATAAAACCAGTGACCTCATTTAACCACAATTACATAGCACCCCTCTCCATTATAAACACCATTGTCCTTTGTTGTTTCTTGTTTTGTTGCCCATAAAATAGGTTTTCCCACACTTTGCACTTGATTATTCTATGTGTGCAAATGCAAGTTATCGCTTATGAATTTTCAATGAGTAATATTTAATTGGCGACATAGAAATCTATGCACATCGTATACACACATCGGTGGAAGTAGGTTAATATTTAATCTTTGCCCGAGTTTGCCGACATAGACACTGAAGCGGTGTTTCGGTTCTTGGCTAACGGCTGTGGCTCTGTGTTTCATTTCCGGCAGGCTGCAGACGGCGGGAAGCCTGCCCCTCCGCACCACTCGCTCCTGGTGGCGGCCAACCAAGCCGCGGTGATCAGCGCGGCCAAGAGCGCCAGTGCCGCCGCTGCGGGCGGCAGCCTGTCGAAGGCGGCTGTGGCCACTTTGGTCAAGGGAGCTGGCAACTCTGTCGCCATGACGAAGAGCGCTGCGGGCTCCACCGGCGCCGTGGTAACGCTCCCCAAGGGCGCCACCAATGCACCTGTCGTCGGCATGTCCAAGGGTGCAGGGGCGGGCTCCGTGGGTGGTGCGCCCAAAAGCAGCGGGACGCCGTTGGTGGGTGCAGCCTCATTAGTGAGCGGCACGGCGGCCGGAGGAGGGAAGACTGCCGCAACTCTCTCAGGTGTGTACAGAGAAAGTTCACAACGTGTCAATCACCCGAACTGAATGTGTGTTCATTCATTGCTTTCTATATTGAACTGTGCGTCGGCCAGGGATGCTGAAGATCCATCCCGGAGGTTCCAGCAGCTCTCAGCAGACGGTTTTAACCATCCCTGCCAACCAGTTCAAACAGCTGGGGGTGGGCGCTGCGTCCGGAGGGATGCAGACCGTACTCATGCCTGTCGGGAAAGGTCAGATCCCTTTTTTTTTTTTAAACCCAACGACGTGTGTGCGTTCCACATCCAAAAATCGGGGCACTCGGCAACAAAACGTTACCGTCTCAAACGAACTAAATAGACGTAGCAGTGGTATCGAATAGAAGGAAGATTCACATGGATTGCTTTGTCAGGGGGCCACATTTTAAAACAAGTGCTGAGATAAAGTGTTCCCTCCAATTAGTTTAGGAGTGTAAGCAAATAATTGCCCACGGCAGCTTAATGTTTTATTGTCCCTCGTATTTGGTCTAAGTTGCCAGTGCATTATGGCAGCTCCTGTCAGAGCCGTCCTCCTCCCTACTCATTTATCATGAAGCCCATTAGTCTAATGGCCCATTGATCCATCGTGCGCGTGTCCTCTCTTCTGTGTGTAGTCGTGCCTAACGGCACACTCTCCTCCACCCCCCCTGGAGCAGCCGGAGCCGCAGCCTCCCCCGGCCCTGCCGTCCAGGCCTCTCCCTCCCTTGCTCTGCCCCTGGCACGAGGTGAGAGGGGTCCATCCCCACCCCACCCCCACCCCTCCCCCTCTCCTGTCATGTATCATGCCGTCCTTCCTTTTTACCGACCTCCATTTGCCCTATGGTTTGGGTCGCGTGTCGTCGTGTGTCATATCCGTGCCGACAATTTTGGTATCGATACCGAAATGCTCTTTGTTTGACTGATGCCGATTGGCACATTTTTCAGTGCTCTCCACGTGATGCCAAGGTTCAATGCCCAACCCACCTCCGTGCCTTCCTCTCGTCGTTGCCTTTTCTCTGTTCATGTCAGACTCATGGTACGACTTATTTGAAATGAATCGTTCTCTCCTTCTCTTTTTGTTGCTGCTCCAGTGAAGACGGAGCCAGGTACTGGAACAGCTTTCGCGGCCGGCCCATCACCCCCAGTGGCCGCCCCTGTCCCCGCATCTCTCCACGTTGCTTCTGCAGCTACCATAGTCAAGCAGGAACAAGGGGCGGATAACTCTTCGCATGACCTTATCAAGTAAGACTGAGAAGAAGCCACGACACTGCATTTCTGAACACCTTTCTTTAGCTTGTTCGGTTTCTTTACAGAGAAAGTGCAAGGCCAAAAACATCTTTTCATGAGCGTTTTATAAAGTTTTTTTTTTTTTTTTTTTTATATATATATATATATATATATATGTATTTTACTAGTTTGGTTGTGAATTTCGACTTTCGGTCTGTGACTATTTTCTCCCACTTGACTTGCTATTCCCCTTCTCCTCAGCACTGAGCACATAGAGACCATGATGCAGCTGCTGACAGCTGTGGTGAAGAAGTTCCCTCTGATCGTGCCAGATAAGAGTGAGTGAGCTTTCCTTCCATTTGATGCACTGAAAATCGATATAAAAACAGACGGAGCGCTAATGTTTTTTTGTTTTTTTTTTTAGCTGAAGATTCCCATCCATTCTGTGCCTCCTCAACGCCACAGTATTATTCCTGGAATATTGGCAAGCGCCGAGCGTCAGAGGTAACTAATGTGCATTATCATGAAAATGAGGAGATTTTATTTTGAGAAAAACGGACAAAAATGGGAATATCGAACACATTTTCCCTAAAATGATGCAAATATTGTCATGTGCTCACACATGACTCCGTCGTTGCTGTGGATCAGAAGAGAAAGCATAGTCGCATGTTCTCCCAGGACCAAGTCTGTTATGGATCCCATGCAAATGCTCTGAGTGAAGAGCCGGTTCCTTCGTTAAAGGTTTAGTTTAAGCCAAGTTAATATTTATGTGGGACGGCGTGTAATTCTAGCTCCTACGCTCCAGATTACAGGATGCGTCTATGGTCGCTCAGAATTTGCGGCGTTTGCAGTTTCGACTGTGTAATTTGTCAAGGTGCTCAGTCCTGATTCAGCAAGATCTCCGTTTGCCTCATGTCTTATCAGATGGTTTCCTCCTCTCCTCGCTTCCCAATAGGCGCATCTAGTTCTTCTACACATCAGCCCATGTTTTAGCTTCTAATTGCTTTCTGTACAGCTGCAAAAGACTCAGACAAACGCAGAGATTATATTTATATCTAAAGGTCACAAATTTACTTAAGGGGGACAAGGGACTCGAAGCACACCTCATTAGTCAGTTCAAAGACGGCTGCCAGGCGCTGCGTACACATCCGGCTTTGGCAGCCACAAAATATAAGCCATTGTCAGTTCATGAATTCCAGGGCTTTTAGGCCTTATACACGCTTTTAAATAATAGGCTGTGGCATGGTTGTGCGTAGCTTCAGCGAGCAGTGGCGGTGAAGCGGCTTGTCCAGGACGTGCTGGACCGCTCGCCCCGCCTGCAGGCCCTGACCCCACCGAAGACCCGAGAGGTGGTGCAGTGGTGCCGGCAGCGGGGCTACACGCCGCCCGACCCCGAGCCGCAGCGCAAGAACGACGACGAGTCCATCGAGGACATCCTGACGCAGATAGACAATGAGCCCGGTGAGTTACGCGCGTGCTGCCGGTGTGTGGATTCTTTCGTTCGGCTTGTTTTTGTGGCGTCGCGGCCCACTCTTGGGTTTTTCGCCTGCTCAAAGTGGATCAGTGTTTCCTCTCCAGTTTTGCACGCGTGGGTGTGGGTGCTCCTGCAGTTACCAGTTATGTCCAGCAATGTGCCCGCAGCTCACTCGGATACGAGGGTGGCCAGTGTGCAGCTTTTAGTGTTTTTGATTCAGCCGTGTTGCTCATGAATTCTGTGTCTCTTCCAAAGATGAGGCTGCATAGCTTATTGATGCGCACACTTGCCTGAGCCAGAGAGTTCGGTGTTCCTGTGTCTTCACACGCCAACATCTCGAGCTCAGTGTTCGACTGGTAAAAAAAAAAAGAGACAACATTACACAAGAAGCGAGCATGCGATATCTTGCAGCTCACTGCCAAGCATGAGGACCAGGCTGCCCGACAGACACGCAGAAGCAGTTGACGTTTTTTTTCGGCCCGGGGGTGCTGCCTGTTTAATGCCATGTCGAATGTCCGTTTGCGTGTGTCTGCAGAATGCCCCTCCACCCTGAGCGGCTACGACGAACTGGTGTCGCGGCTGGAGCAGATGCAAGCTCTGCTGAAGACGGAGCCGGAGGAGACGGACGACGAAATAGTCGACATCGTCACCGTGGTTCCGCCCTGCCAGAAGCTAAAGGTCAAAGAAGAGGAGCAGGAGGCTGACGCAGAGCCCAAGTTCTTCGTGGGCCCCTGCGTGTCGGCACAGTTTGTCGGCGAAACGGCTCAGCAGGTCAGGAGCCAGTCTGGGTTTTTTTTTTTATGGTGGGAATAAATGCTGCCTGAATTTTAGGCCACAACAAGCTGCAACGCTTTGTCCAATTGAACGCGGTGTGTCTCCTGTGTGTGTGTGTGTGTGTGTGTGTGTGTCTCTCTTTCTCTCTCAGATCGGGGTAAACTTCCAGCCAGTGGAGGTGGAAAAGAACGTGTTTGCCCCCGTAGTCGAAACCATGATTCTGAAGGTCAGTTTCTTAACAGGGCAGAGCGAGGGGGAGAAAAAAAAAAAAAAAATCAAATCTTTTTTTTTTTTTGGACGTACCCTTGAATCAAGTGATGAACATACATCATGAATGAGGTGTACGCCCAAATAATACCGCGTGTTTCACCTTGTACTGTATTAGACGGGGGCTTTCAGTGTGACTTATGATGAATATGTGCGCGCCTGTGTTTTTGTCTGCACTGCAGGCCACCGAACAGTTTGCCAGCGACATCCTGAGAGAAGCTCTGGCTGGGGGCTTTGCCAAATCCCCTCAGAACAGGTCAGGTCATTTTTTATTTATTTATTTTTCCTCTCTCACTAACGGGCACACCAGGCACCCTGCTTAGTGCTCCAATTTTAATTAATACTGTATGTACGACTTGCCCCGGCTACCGTGTGGTGAGTAAGTTCATTTCTAAGAAACTACAATACTCGTACACGTCTATACCATTATAATTGTTTCATTAGCGTGTGTTAATTCAAACATAATTAAGAATCCTATATTGCAGAGAATGTATAGCAACTGAAATGGTTCCCTTTGTGTCAGAATAACATTTGACTAAGGTTGTTTGTAATTTTCGGTAAAACACAACGGATACACAATGTAGGCTGTACATGTTCTATGCCTTAATCAAACGTTGTCAGCCTTTGTTGTTGTTTTGTGGTAGGGTAGTAAATACGGAGATGGACCCATACTTTTCTATTGAGAGTGTATCTCAATATAATATAAAAAGTATGAATCTAATATAAAGAGTCATTCCTGATAATTATAAGTCCATATATATATATTATTTTTTTTATTGGATTTAATTGCATGTGTTGTAACTAAAGAAACACTATTCACTTTTGAATGTGGGGCCATGTCGGTGATTCCCTCAGGCCTTTCATCGTGCCAATATATCGGACGCGCACGACACCTTTCTCTCAATTCATGAGTGGCTTCTGAGCTGAAGATTTAGCGAAGCCTTTCAATGGGGAAACACTCCTGAATGCATACCGTCGCTATGTCCCGCTCAATGAGCTAAACTGTTGCGCGCATTTCAGGGCCCCTCGGGAGATCACGGCCACCAACATCCACCAGGCGGTCGGCAGCATCCCCACCTGCGACTTCCTCACCAACACGCACATGGGTTGCCTGTCCAAGGACAACTGAGGGAAAAGGCCGACACCGGCTGGTCACCGACGCCTACAGAGAAGTGCGGCGTGCGTGCGTGCGTGCATGTGTGTGTGTGTGTGTGGCCTGCGGCTTATGACGGAGGGCCTCTGCACCGTGGGCTCCGCTGTGAATATTCACACTCGTACGTGGTCCTGTGGCCTCAGGTGGTGCAGTAATTACCAACGTACTGGATTCCTTAACTCCACCATAGAGGGGCTCAGTTTGCATCTCACAGCGGCGGAATAACGCGCGTTTCTCACACCGCGGGCATGTTGTGACCTTTACCTTCTACTTTGTGGCGGGAAAGGGGATTGTGGGAATCGTGTCATTTGATTTTGAGAGGCCGGATCATTTTCATGGCGGGGGTATTCTGGCAGTCAGACCGCCAGTCATTGGGGGGGAAATGAAGCCCACGTGAGTGACGCGCAGGTCTAAATAACCGCATCAGACAGCTGTCCCCCCTTTCATGCTTCCCCCTGCTCTCACGGGCCCCCGTCGAAGATTTGTTTGACCAGCAGACGTGAACCACAGAGTCGCAGCAAGTTTGACATACGCGTGAACACTTGAGTTGGCAGTGGCCGGTCGGTACCAAGTAAACGAGATATGGGAGATCCTTCCCAAATTGCCGCTGCCATGGCAACCGATTACACATCAGGACACGCGTCCCTTGATCCCTTTCCGTGTTACCTGGCTGAAGTGAACACAAATGTGACGGTGCAAGCAAGCGGGACGCGACCGTTTTCTTGGCGTTTTTTTCTTTTTCTTTTTTTAAGACGCAGGTAATACACTAATGAACAAATGACACCAGTATTTATCTTCTCTCTTTCATGAACCAGCGTTCCTTGTCTGTTGAAATGCTTTTGAGTTTTCAGTTTAACCACCTTAATGTATTTATGATGCAATGCACACAATTAATGTGACTAATGACATTTTGGGAAAAAAAGATGTTTTGAAATCCCGTTTTATTTTTCTATCTAATATCAGCACCTGCGAACCGCAATGCTCTTTGTGTGTGTGTGCGTGCGTACTAGTTATTTACACGTCAAGTGGGGACCAAAATCTGTTACATTATTCTGACTTTATGAGGACATGTAGGACATTTTTAAGGCGACCACGTGTTTTGATTCTATGGCAACTTTAAGATTAGATTGAGGCCGGGCTAATTAGTTGTTACAGTTAAAATAACGTCGGTAGGTCTCCACAAAATTGTATGTATTTCGCGTGTGCATGCGTGCGAATGAATTTGGCCATAAATGAGTGCCCATGTGTCTTATGGGCTGACCTGCTAATAATTATGTTCTCTAATGTGGAGCTTTGAATTGTGTTAATGTGTTTGGGCTGAGTGATTGTGATGCCTGTTTAATCACGTTAGTTTAGAAGATATCCAAACACTGTATTTTGATGTTCAAGTGCAAACCAAAAATATAATCAATATTCTTGTAATAAAAAGAGAGAAACTATAGTTGAAATCTTTTTTTCAATTGAAAAACATTTCAATTCTAAGTCCGGTTGTCCGATTTTTGTACTATAGACGGAACAAATTCTGCAAGTTCGACTTGTTTTTTTCCCTTTTGGAATAATAGCGATTTGCGTTAATTACCATCATACATTGTTAACACTACCCAGAACTGTGATGCTATAAAAGGAGCTGAGGAAAAAGTGACACTGCTGGAAACGTTAAATACTTTATTTTTTTATGATCTAATATTTGTATCATATTTATCATTTCACCCACATGTTGCGCACATCGTTTTTTTTCAATAGATTTACAAAATCAGGGACTGAAAAGTACTTTCAGAAAACGGCAAACTAATCGGCAATACTGAGGAAAGAAGTTGCGTTCGAGCAGATTTTCTAGCGACACCAAAGATCAGCCAAGAAACCAAGCGGAACACCTTGTCGGTCATTGTTGGAGCACACTCTACATTATGTTCAATAAATGGGACACATTTGTATATGTGGAAACACGCACACAAAGTCACACGTACAAACAAACAGCAGCCAATTTCTTGTGCGCCTATAACTGCGGAAACACTGGGGAAAAAAAAAAAGAAGCTCGTTACAAAACGATTTAGTTTCATGCATATTCATCTCCATAGCAACAGGGGGCAGGGAGGAGGCTGCGGCTCCAGGGGGCCCACAATACAGTCCCTTGCATAGATTCTTGTGTTGTGGAATGGACTGAAAACGTTCTCCTCTTCATTCCTCTGAAACTGAAGGCCAGTCAAGGTGGAACGGTGGGAAGTCGGCGCAGCCCTCAGATGTTAGAGACTCTCGATCCGCTTTGGAAGACCGCAGAGGGGTTGGGGGGAAGTTTGGTCCTCACAAGCTGTTCCTGAGAGGAGAGATTGAGAAAGACAGAGGTGGGGTGGGGAATGAGAGAGAGATGAAACTGGAGAGGACGGCAGCTGTGGCGCTCGCAGTGGACCCCGTGAAATGAGAGGAGACCGGCGGGGCTGTGGCGTCACAACCCATCAGGCCTGCTGTCGGAGAGCCAGCGGCCCGGGCCGTTGCTGCTCTGCTGGCTCTGCTGGTGGCAGCTGTTCGTGGGCCGGAGTTTACCAAACCAAGGAATGTCCGGCAACGCCGCCAAGTTCAACGCAGTTCTATTTTTTCTAGCAATCAAATCAATCCGCCACTCGAAAAGGTTAAATGTTGCTTTAAAGCGTGGCTGCAGTTACCTGACGGTGCACAGCTCCTTGAATGTGTATGCAGCGCTGTGGGTGGCAGCACATGCTGTTCAGCTATTTAGATCACCCCCTCTACACGCACACACACACACACACACAAAGCTGCAGAAACTGTATTTTCTGCCAGATATGCCTCTCTCCCATATTAGATTGGTGCACTAGTAGACTGCAACCTGATGCAGCGTTGCACTTTAGCAGATAATCCATCAGATGGTGTGCTCCGGCCCCCTCCACCACTTTCATTCTCTCTATCACATGCGGGATGTATCATTCCTGTCTCCTGCCGCTGTCTCTTTTGCCTTTTTGTTGTTGTCCCCCTGCTCATTGTGCCACTCTGTCCTCTCCTCCCCGCCAAGTTGGCACAGCACACCCTTCTGTAGTCCTGGGCAGCGTGGGAAAGAGAACAAAACAGGGGAGAAGGTCTGGCTTTGGGGATGTAGATGTAAGCCGGGGGGGCGGGGGCGGGGACGAAGACAAAGAGCGGTAGAGAGAACACAGCAATGGTTCGGAGGAAGGAGGGGCAGGTTTCTGCAGAGAAGAAATGAAAATCCTTCGTTCCAAATTGGGACGGTTTTAGAGATGGACCACATATTTGTACACAGAGTTGTGTTCAAAGTCACGCTATATCCTCAATGTTATAATTGTCGAATACATCCCCTTCAATGTTTTAATGTTAATGGTCCTAATAAAGTCAAACACTATTATAACTCACAAATCATTTCACAGCTTGCTGTAGTACATCACGTTTTGCATGCCCATTTCGGAATGTGTGAATTTGTTAGTTTTTTTGACACATTTAACTCCAAGTGCAAGTTCAAATGTGTTCAGGCAATAGCTTTTCACAAAGCCTGAGAGACAGACGCGCACATTTCCTATATGTCCGTGCTGGCTGTCTAAACCTATGTAGTTATGCGCTTTAAAATCATGGTTCGCCGAATCTCCATCCTCGCCTGTTCCGTTTGTGTCACGGCTTGGTGAAAACACAAGTTAAGCAGTGTTGTTGCTCTGGGAGCACAATCCCAAATGTTGTGGGACCGGTTTTCCCGCAGAGGTTTTCTGTAGCTGCGTGCTACATGTGTTCCCCATTCTGCGGTATTTTTTTCTCCCTCATCCCTGTCACGCACAGCGGATTAAACAGCCCGTCCTCACAAATCTGCTTTCCTTGTGTTGTGGTTGCAGGGCCCGAGACACACAAACACACACACGCACGCACACACACACCCACGCACGCACACACACACACACAGCGTGGTGACAATTCAGAGCTGCAGTCATTTGAGCCAGAGAAAGCCGGGCAAGCTGAGCTTGAGGTTAAACAGACAAACAGCTCCAACAGCTCGCTGCGATGTTTAAAATGAGGTTTTTGAGTTCGGCGCGTTCGAGAAAACTCTCGTCACTGAAAGCATCGGCGAGCTCTAATCGGTCAATTGTCTGCCGTGAGAAAATTAGAGGCGGCTTTTGAGATGGGTGAGATGGGTCTTATCTGAGGCAGGTGGGGGAGCGCACAATTTGACAGATTGATTTGAGCAATAATGAGAAATGTTACGGCTGCTCAAGCCCTTTATTGTCAAAGGCAGATTGATTTAGATTTTAGCAGCTTAGTTGGGAGTGAAACATTAAATCTTTTAAAATGAGTAGGCTCAGCCAGTCTATTTGAATCCGCCGCTCTGCTCCGAGCTTAGTGAAGGAGCTTTGTCCGTCGGCGATTGTCCGTCGTGTCTTTTATAGGATGGCTTCGAATACTGAGAACTTCCTCGCCGACAGAAAAAAAAAAACTGTGCAGCGCCATGACCCAGCATAGTGCACACTGGAGTGGGATGTCTAATGCTTTGTCAGGCACCTCTCCGGGGGGGGGGGGGCGGTGAGTCAGTAATGAGTTGGCAGTGAGTGGGCCGGTGCAGGTGACAGGGGTGGATTATCTAAGATCAACTTGATTTGCTGCCAGCCAGGCCTGGGTTGTGTTACTCTGGTAGAATGTAGTACAACTGAGGGCATGCCTGAAAACCGGCTCATTGTATATGTGTGTTTCGACCTTTGGGGGCGAACAAAAAAAAAAAATCGGACTAAAAACGGTGTGTTAGGAATGGCTCGTCCAAAATAACTGTGTCCCCCAATTGAGAAACCACAGATTTTGGGATCAGTGGTGTGGGTGAGGTTTCTGAATATTGATTGCAGTAGTAGCGGTCATAATTTAGAGAAGGGTAAGTCTTCCGCAAAGTGATGTGTGTCCCTAAAGGTGACCCACTACTGTGTGTGTGTGTGTGTGTGTGTGTGTAATATTGACTGCACTGTTCAGCGGAACACACTGGCCACACCACATCCCTCCGTAATGCACCAGGAACTCTGGCTCCAACTGGGCCAGTGTTATTTATAGAGCGGGTGTCCTGCCACTGACATCTCTCACTCCGACCTCCATCACCGTCACACAGGATACTGACAGACATAACGGCCTCGACGGAGCTCTGGTTCATCAGAGAATCGTCCAAAGGGCCAGAAGGTCACCTTGAGTTTTCTCTAGAGCATTCATGGCATATTTCTTTCCCTTTAAAGTCTCCCGTTAACTGACAGAGGTCACAGGAGAGAGGGCCAAACGCAGCTTTTCACCACAGTAGCACATCTCCTGACCTGATGCTTTTCAGTGCGGTCATTTATTTGGGCATTTGCTGATGCGTAGAGACAAACCGGCTTGACCTGGCCCAGCTCCCCTCTGGCAGATGGCACCAAGCGGTGCGGGCGGTGAAGCGGACCGGCACTAAACTTCTGGAGATTCCCAAAACCGGTCTCACTCACTGTCACGCAACAGCTGACCTGAGTGGATGGATTATTGTTATAATCTGGAATAACCTGACTGAACTGATGAGTTTCCAGAGTGTACATCTGTCTCTTTGTGCGCACGTCCTTTATTTCAGTTGGGTCAGAAAAAAAGAAAATGTAAACCTGCAAAATGAACATCTGCTTGAATATTTAGGTGACCCTTGTAAAATTCTGACAAATGCTGGGTCACATTAGATGTTATTCAAAAATCAACATCTACATAAAGTAAACCAGACTTAAGACTACAATTAAACGCAATGTTTTTTTTTTCTTTCCCGGTTTGCAAAATAGCACCTGGCGATTTTTCACCAGACTGCAAAAAAAAAGTACCCTCACAAAGTTTTTCATAACTTGTGGGCCTATTTCTCCACTGACGTTGTCATATCACAGTAGAGCATCATTTTATTTTAGTTTGACAAAGTTTGACAGAAAAAAAGAGAAGAAGCCAGCGCTGGAGTGTGTGTCTTTCACTGCAGCCACGATCAGACGTTAATATTTTCTTCCGAAGTTATGGTTTATTTTTGGCCTTAAGTAGAGCACATCTGGAAGAATTGCCCATTTACAGTACTCCTCTGTTCTCAACCAGCGTGTTCTATTCAGGTCAAAGTACTGAGTGTAGCACCAGCACCAGAGGGTTACCTAACACAGAACATGGCCTGTTTTAAACAGCTGGGTCACTTTGAGCTGTTTAGGGACGGAATGCTGTATCACTTTCCTGAGACGGCCCAACAGTGACAGGGCCATCGGGGGGGGATGAGTGAAGATGACTTTCAGGAGGAGCATGTTGAGGTGCATGCTCTCTTGACTGAACTCTGTCGTCTTAAAACCCCGTCGCCCCAGCTAAGAGTTCGACGCTGGATTCCGGTTTAACATAAGGAAGAATGGAGAGGGTCGATTACCTCTCCTTTGGTTGTTCCACTGAGCTCGCCCCTCTCGGACGGGCCGCTCTGCTGGAGGATGGAGGCGCCGGGTGGAGCGGCGGCCTGCAGGACAGTGGAGAAGGGCTGGGGGACGGCGGCAGGCTGTATGTTGGCGGCAGCCGATGGGACGGCGTGCTCCCCCTGATGCGGCCCTACGGACCTCTGGGGGTCTCCGCTGTAGGCAGCCTGGTAGCTGGTCTCCCGCGGGATGTGGGTGGCCTCCGTCCCCGGGCTGGAGTATTGGGCTGGAGGATTTTTTCTTGCACTTTTGGCTGGCTTGGCCCCCGTCCATGGCCTGTACTCTTCCCTGGAGGAGGAGAGGTGCATCAGACTGACACGTGCAGATGCTCAGCGCTGGCAAATGGGGGGTGGGGGGGTGGGGTGCAAGTGTGATTTACAGAGGCATCCCACTGTTTGTACACATGACGATCAGTTTAGCGTGCCTTCACCAACATACCTGCATTATATCCGGCACTGCATTTTACAAATGTCCCTTTTTTGCACTATGTGCACTTGTGCACTATACGATTGCACAATAGAAACCAGTACTTTGGTGCTCAATGTAATTGAACATATGAAACATATGAACTTAAAGGCGTGAGTGTGTGAGCGAGCGAGCGCGTGCGTGCGTGGGTGAGTGGGTGAGTGAGGAGGAGATGGGAGGAGTCCTACCTGTAGGAGCTGGTCCTTCTCTCCTCCACCCCCCGCTGCCCCGGGCCGTGCTGACGGTCCGCGCTCACACTGTTACTCATCCAGGGGAAAGTCTCCTTCCTGGGGATGGGCCAGGGTTTGTAATCCTGCTTGTACTGTGTGACCCCGGGGAACGGCTGCTGCTCCGCCCGGGGCTCCGTCCTGGTCCTGAGCGAGCCCCGGGCGGCCGGGCGCTCCCCGGGCTCCGGGGCCGAGGAGAGCCGCTGGGTGACGGAGCGGACCTCCTGCTGGGCGATGTCCGAGTAGTTCTGGGTGGTGAGCGGGACGGAGAGGTCCGACTTGTCCAACTGGCTCCAGAAGCGAGCCAGGCAGCACACTCTGCTGATACACGGCCAGGCCATCTCCTCCCCCCCAACTCTCTCTCTCTCTCTCTCTCTCTCTCTTTCTGTCTGACTGCCTGTCCGTCAGGCTGGGGGGAGAGGAGAGGAGAAGAAGATGGAGAGAGGAGGGTGGGGGAGGAAGAAGAAAAAAAAAAAACTAAATCAAAAAGAAAAGAAAAAGAAAGGATACATTCAGAGAGAGTGTCGCCCACCCTGCGCGTCCGTGACCGGGAAGCAGAGAGTGCGGAGTGTTCCCAGAGTCCATGTCAGCAGCAGCAGGATGAGCCGGTGTGTGTGTGTGCGCGCGTGCGTGCGCGCGCGCCGGACCCGTCATTGACCGTGTGCCGCTCACGTGGTCCGTGATAGTGCGTAGAGAAATCCAATGTTTCTCCGCCACTCCCGACAACTGGACCTCGAGGGGTCCGCCGTCACAGACGCCTTCTCCTCATTCTCCAAACCGCTCCACCGCATCCATCCACACACCTGTGCGCAGTGTCACACATCGCTGCACCGCAAACGTTACGCGCTCCATGTTTGGGTGGCTGGTTACATAACTATGATGCAGCATCAGACACACACGACATACAGTAGACGGGTTCGGTGGAAACTCACGCAGGGTTTCACTTGGCCAGGTGTTGCATCAACACGCCCCCTCTCCTCTGAGATGATGAAGTTCTGGGATGGTGGACGATGCTTTATGTACTTTTATTTTCGATCAGCACAAGGCCGTCAGAAGACAAACATATGGGACACTTCCATCAAAGAGCCTTTGTCCAATGTGCTACCTGCTTGTGTCCCGGGTGCGTCTTGGCATAAATTGTCTTTATTATAGGTTCAGGTTATTGGCCACAGGTACGATCTACAGTCTCAGCGATCGATGGCTTAAAGCTATGGTGTGATTGCCAGGGTGAGCCACACTGTTGGCTGCAAAAAAACTTTGATGAAAATATCGGATGGCCATGGTGAGGTTATTTCTGGTGGCAGATCGTGTACATTTGCCAGCAAATAAACACATTTAAAATACCAGTGTGACACCACCATCTGCAGGAAAATACATGACAATACCCCCAAACCCCCAACACATTGAACTGTAGCGTATATTTGAAGGCAAACATCTGGGTTAGTATATTTCTTTTGCATTATTTCCCCCCCCCAAAAGTAGACAAGCCTATCCCTGTGCACTGGATTTGAGCCCTTTGTATTTAAAAAACAATAATATATATTTAAAAAATAATAATAAAGAAAACATTATCTCAGGTCTAATTATTGTGTTGGTAGCTATTGTGAAAAGAATCCTTCCATAGTCGGAATAGATTGAGTATATTTTTTGTTTCCTATATTTTATCAACCCAGCACTATACCTAGTGATAGAAGTGAGATGATGTTGCAATACTTCTTTGTTTCAGTAGGACCATAAAATACTTGAAATATACTAAATTAAGTAAATGGGGAAAAATACTAGCAGTGTAATTCCATCAGTCCATTACACAAGATAGGGTTGTGTAATATCCAACAGCTGAGGAGTACTTGAAAGCAGCATGAAACCGGAAATGACAGTCTCAAAACCCTTTGCTCCGCCCCCTCTTCAACATTTAGTTTAAGAATAGACGGATAGCCGGAAGAAAATACATGTCTACACAACAACTTCTCTGCGGTCTTTTAGAGCTAGGAGCGTCAAAGTCAACCTCCTCTCGATACTAGAATAACATCCTGTGTGAGGCACAAGCTCTGTGAACATCTACAACACGTGGACGGTGACACGTGTATAAAAGGAGTCAGAGCAGCACCATCGCTGTTTGGAATTTGTAAGCATTCATGTGTGGGAATCACTTTGAGTATGTTGTGTTCCAGTCAAATACACACAAACGGTGTGTGAGCTTGCGTGTGCTCCAGGGGAATTTAGTCTGTTATTTGCATGAGACATGACCGCGATTTCTGCACGGCTGAAGCATGAGCAATGTTTAGGGGCGTCGCAGCAACCTCGGAAATTTTTTTTGAGATTGTCGTTGTGTTCAGGGGCCGTATGTTTAAATGGCCCACGCAACGTTTAGTAGCACTAAGTAACCGATCGAACAAGAGATGGTTAAAATGCATGTGACCTGATTTAAAAACAGAGCAGTAAGTGAGTGATATTTATCAAGGCATTTCATCACTACAAAACATTGTCACAACATTGGCATTAAAAACAAACAACATTATATTTGACACAGTGTTGCTCCGACAGTCTATTAAACTGTGATACTTCTGACCTCTCTTAGAGCTGTACTTACTGAATACTGAATGTCAAACCAACTTAAAGAGGACGTGTTTTCAGATAAAATCAGTCAGTCAATTTAATCACATCAATGGTCACTTTTATTTTATAATTCCAATACATTGAATCAACCCCATACACTTCCATTTATTGGAGCACCCTGTACTGTCACGTTTTCTCTAATGATATGTGACCGATTTTGAGTTACACGCAACATGGTCATCGATTGCTAATTTGGGACATTTTTCATTTCACAACAATTTTCCCTGGTTCGTCCGACCCTATAATACAGACTGGTGGACAGGACAGGAGACAGAAAGTCAAAGTCAGGCAGGTATAAATCAGCAAAAATAGGGTTTAATCTTGCATTACGTAAAAATGGGTTGAAATATACATTTTATGAATTTAGTTTGGCATTCACAAAATGACCATTCTAACCTGTGTTGAAAGTGCTTTATAGAATCTTCCATGCCAAAGGAGGAATTATTAAATGACATACTGACCAACAACGTCAAACTTAAATATTTTCTACAAACAATGACATGATCATGATTATCATTAATCATCATGCTTGAGGATTAGGGCATTTCACAATTTGACTTGGACAAATGACTTTGAATGAATGATTCTATTGTTACTGATTAACATTCAGTTAATAAGCTGAATGATCCTTAAAAAGTGTCTCTTTGTAAAAACAGCAATGATGTGTGTGTCAGTGCTAGTGAAGGATTGATCTAATTTAAGCCTGTTATTTGTTTTGTTCTAAAACTGTCAAATTATTATACATATATATATATATATATATATATTTTACATCCGTTTGTTAAAGACAATATGGACTACATACCAGATGACAACTCCCGCTACAAGGATGTTGACTACTGGGATGAACGATACACGACAGAGCAGTCTTATGACTGGCTGGGCAGCTTCTCCAAATTCAAGCACCTCCTGGAAAAACATGTCAAGAAGGAAGACTCCATTCTCATTCTTGGTAAGTGCTGTTGTTATTGCTTTTCCTCGTGCTAGAGTATTTTGGTTGTCAGCTTCCTCTCTTCATCTTCGAACCCAATGCTATCCTACATACATCATAAAATGATGTCACCCTTTGGTGCTCCCCCGGTGTGTCGCTGGTCTTTTTGCAACATTGCAGGTTTGAGTCTGGCCGGAGGCCTGTTTGACGCATCAGCTCTCCTGTCACCCTAAGTGGTGTCGTCAAGTAAACGCTAAAAACGCGTGTCACCAGTTGTCATTAGATACCATCATCCCTATGGTCAGTGCTGTCATTTGCACCAATTGCACTGCCATTAAATCCTCCTGGGCAGTTATTTGCATAGCCTGGCCTTTCTGTGATGTTTCTGTGGTGGAAGGGACTACATGCGTTTTTATAGAAAGCATTAACAGATTTGACCCTTTGACCCATTTTCTGCATGATAGGCTGTGAATCCTACACCCATAAGACCCCTGTTGTTTAAAGTTGGCAACACTAGGCTGAATGCTGCGAGAGAGAAAAAATCCCAGGGGTTGAGCGTTACATCTATGACATTGTCATACAAAACACAGCATATTCTCTTTTTGGGAAACATAGTGCTGCATTTGTCTCATAAAAAGCAACACTTGGTTGTTTTGTTCAACGATCCCCGAGTGACGTTTCTTGAAATGTCCACCTGGTGTCACTATTGTACTGATAAAAAATGTCCTGCACACAGCAGGAGCTGCAGTACTTTAGTGAGGGCCTCCAGCAATGTAAAACCTGCTACGAAAACATGTGACTCACGAGCAGTGCCTTGCTGCAGTACTGTCCCTGTATTTGACCTGTTGTTGCTGTTGCTGTTGTTGTTTGTACTGGAAAATGTAAAGAAGGAGGTTTTAGAGCCGCTGTCACCCATAGCACGCTTGTCATTAGTTCTCTTTGTTTACCATACATTTTAAGCATGAGTGAGAATGCTTCTGTTCATAGATTGGTTTTTAATCTGTTATTGACTCACTAACCTTGATGGTGCAGGTATTTACATGTGCATGCTTTTCTTAATTTGTAATCTTAATATCCTTTTACCAGTTGTTCTCATTTCATTCAGTCTGGCGTAATCACTTCTGGTGGGATGCAGTTGTCTCTGACAAAGACCGATTTGGGGCAATGAAAAAGACCATGAAGCTGATTTTGATGTGCTGTCTTGTTTATAATAAGCAAAATGTTTGTTGAGATGCCAGCTTTGAAGTCCTTTTGCCGTTAGATTGTTATACCGCCACAGACGCCCAGAGGGCTATCGTGGTCCATTTCATGCTGAGATGAACCTTGTTTATGCATGCGAGGTGGCGTTTCTTTTTTGCCTCAGGGGGTTTGTCAAATTCGTGTCAGGGTTTCAAGGAGGGTAGTGTGCCGCCCTGCTGGTTCAAAGGTGGATTTCGAAGCCTCAGGTGAGAACATTGACAGGCAGCCGTACTTTTCCAAGGTGATTCATGGGCACACCTACAGCAGGGGCGTGAGGGGGCTCGGAGACCCTGGAGTCTGAGAAATAACACAATTGCAGACCACTTTCTGCTGCCTCATTTGAACCCAAAGGAGAGGCATTTTATCACCAAAGGAGAGGCATTTTATCACCTGAGAGCTCTCATCTCGTGCCCTCTCTCTCTCTCTCTCTCTCGCTCTCTCTCTCGCTCTCTCTCTCTTTTTCGCTCCCTCTCTCTCTCTCTCTCTCTCTCTCTCTCTCTCTCTATTTCTCTCTCTCTCTTGGCGCTTATGAAATGACACAATAAATTACAGTCACCGCCGGGGGAGACCAGGGCATTACTTGGCAGAGAGAATGGGAGAGACGTAAAGAAAGGCCGGAGGCACCACAGTGCCCTTTGTGTGTGATGAGTGGATATAGGAAAGGGAGATGGAAGGGAGGTAAATAACTAATCAGGTTTGGGCCACTCAGCTCTCAGTCTCAGATGGAGGTCATTTCCATTAGGATAATCTGAGCAGCGCAGAGGCAAGGGAGAGGGAGATGCATAGATGATGAGAGCCCGAATGCGTTGCTGCATGTTGATGAGAGTTTTAATGTTTTGCCTTCCTCTGTTTGGTTTTAGTTTTCATTCTCAGTTTTCCTGTGAAGTTTTGTTGTTATTAGCTTCTCTCTCTTCGGGCCTCCATATCCATATTCCATTTTCTTTTAGATCCCTGTGTCTTCCACTCCTTGTCTCACTGTTTTTATTCCCCACTTTCTCAGTCACCTACTTCTGCCTTTTGCAATGGCGGAACCAGGGGGGTGGCTGGGGGTGGCCGTGGCCACCACACGCAGATTCTTGGCCACCCTATTGGCCACCCCAAACACCCACGCACCGCATCTCAGCCGTGATGCACTATGGTGCTTACAGTGTTGTTTTTTTTTGTATCCTGTTTAGGGAACTGCACTGCCCACTCAGACACCCACATCAACCAGGTTGACCTTAGGTCAGTGTTTGTTATTGATAAAAAAATAATGCAGAAAGTTAGTGCGCAACAACCTTTGTTACATTATGACGACATGGCTAATCAGAAATTGATTGAATTGAATGGCATTGAATATTGTGTATGAAACATAGACTCCAGTTTATATTGCAAAGCAAACTGCGTGTGTGTCTTTTTTCAGCCTCACGAACAGACATCATTTTGCCTATTACTGGCTGGGTCGTCTGCGTGGTTTCCTGAGGCGGCCCGGGGTGGGATGTGTCACAGCATTGCGTCAAGCAGACGTCGACACCCCTACCTGACCCGTATGTGCGTTAGCAACATTACGGGGCATTAGTGATGATCAGCTCACACACGGTCCAGTTCCCTCCTGCCCCACAGCCACAGCTCCTTCTTTTATGGCCTGCTCCGGGCCTTTGCCGGTGATGTAATGACCCCACGTCTCCCAGTGGTCAGTGCTCATTCCTCCTTCCCCGAGGCAAGGGGCCGATGATGTAATGGCTCTGTTCTCCTGCAGTGTGTGGCGTGGATATTAGTACTGTGAGAGTATCTAGCATGTCTATCCACATCGTTGTGTTTTTTGTTTGTTGAGGGCATGACACATTCTATTACTACGTGTCTCACAAAGCCCCTGCCGACATAGTTGTATCGGAGTAACTTTTTATCTCCCGTGTTTGCAGGGCAACATAAGAACATTCATTGGTTTGGAATGACTGATTTTTCGACCCAAGATTAACGCAGACACACATTGAAAATGGTCTGTTGTCTACACACTGTATCGGATATACAGAGAACAATGAGCAACTGGAGGTGGCTTTGTCTCTAAATGAATGAATGGACTCCCAGCACAGGTTTAAAAGATATGCCTGTTTTGCCTTTTTTACGGAAGCCTGCTGTAATGTGTTTGTAAGTGTGGGTAATCATATTGTATTGTTTTTAATATTTCTATCAATTATCTTTCATCTTGTATAGAACACTAGAAAAACGTCATCTCCCAAGTACCAAATCCAATATATGTATATATATATACACACACACACGTATGTATGTATATGATTGGAAATTTACTAAATTAATATTTGGACAAAATATTCGTTACTTGGGCCCATTTACTTGCTTTTTTCTTGTTATTCTTCATAAAATCTCCACCTTTTGACAGGCTGATGAACAGTATTTTGAAAAAGAAGAGGTTAGCAAATAAACCATGAGCTGTTGCCATTTCTAATATCCCAGGCCCCTTGTGACGGTCATTCCCGGGCTATTTACGACATGATTCATCCATAAAGGAGAATCATTATTGATAATCAAAGAAATGTTAGCTGCAGACTTCCTTCCTTGTCTTCAAGCGGTATACAGATGAATAGGCCCTACCTCTCCAAATGTCCTGCGTCGCGTCCTCCTTTTCGGCACGTCTACACACACACACGCACACACCGTTGGCTTGCCACTTCTTGGGTTCAGCTCCACGGGGTGACGACGCCGGTGTTTATGGCCAAACTAATTGTGCAGTACCACGAGTGTGACTCTTCAGTCAGCTGTTGTGTCGCCATGCGTGTCACGATGCCTCGGCTGCTATGATGTTACAACTTTTTAAAAAGAGCATGACTACATGCATGCAGCAATGCAACCCTCTCAGTCCCCCCCTTCTCCGCCTCCAGCAGGCCTCCATCTTGCTCATTCATGCCTCACACCTTTACCCTCCTCTCACCATACGCCACTTCCTGTATTTCCTTCCTTACTGTCTCACCTCTCTGTTTGTCCGCGTGGACCATTTTCTTACCGTACCTCCTTTCCCCTTGGATTGCGTGTCAGTATCTGGTGTCAAAGGCGGGTAGATAAAAAAATAAAATAAAAATGCTAATGTCTTCTTGGCCCGATGTAAGATTCTGCTAGTGAGACAGGGTGCTAGTTTGTTGTTTCAGGGCGCGCTGTTTGTTAGTGAACCTACACATTGCATAGGCAACGTATAGGGCAAGCGGTAAGATTTCATATCAACATAAACGTAGAGATCATAGGTGACGTAGGTGACGGATACGTTTTTCTCACACAAAATGCTGATGGGATGGAAAGTCCCTGGCGACACAGAGAGCATGGGGGGGAGAGGTTTGTGATCAGGAGTTGTGTTGTTGCAGCTGATCCTCAGCTCATGTCCGCTATGCTACATTGCTCCTGGGAAGTTCAACCCTCATCTAAACTTTTTTTTTTTTGAACCTTTTCCCCATCTTTAGTTGCTATTTGTGCCTTTCCCACTTTTTATTTTCTCGGCTTTACCCCTTTTCCCCCTCTTGTCTCTCCACATTACTCCCACTCCTCCTCTTCAGCATGCGCAGTTACATGGCGTCACAGTAATAAAGGTGAGGCTGTTGGATGCGAGCACCATGTGGAGGAGTAATAGAACGGAGGGTCGGGCCGGGGCCGTTTCACACTTTCACACTTTTCCCATTATTGATTGCAGCCCTTCCTTCCCTTGGCTGTCTGATCGGATAGGCTTGTGCCAGCGCCGTCCTCCGTGTCTCTGCCCTAGTTTGTACCGGCAGTGTTCATCCAGCTTAATCACAATAACACCAGGAAAGTATTGCCCATGTGTATTAAATAGTGGCTTGATTCATCTTTGATTGCCTAGTCTCAGAGTCCCTGACATCTGGCATTGACCATACAGTCCACACAGTCAGTGGGGTGTCTTGTTGGGTAATAAGGGGCAGCACTGGGGTAGAAGCTTAATAAGCGAAGGCGGTAGAGGTTGTTGTTTTGTCCTCTGGCCTGCACGCACGCACACGCACGCACACACGCACACGCGCACACACGTACACGTATAGACATATACAAGCCATATCCAAGCCATATCCAAGCCATATACAGACAATTCTGTACATTGCTGCAGTGATGTAGTAAAAACATCTGTGTTTGTGGTTGGTGGTTTGACTGGATGGAGGTAGAGGTGGATGAATAAATTGATGAACGAATAAGAAACGGAGGAGGCGAAGGAGGGCGTGTATTCGGAGGCGCGCGGCTTCTCATTCCCCATCCCCTCTCACCTCTTGTTCACACACAATTTCCCGCCCACCCGCCCCTCTTCTCAGCGGCCGGATTGGCTGTTTTCAGTTTTTCCGGGAGCCCTCAGAATACAGCTGACAGTAAGTCAGCAGGGGCATCCCTCCCTCCATTCCACCCTCTCCTCCCCACACCTCCCCTCCCTTCCTCCCGACTTTTTGCCGCTGTAAGGAGTGGTGCTGTTTATGAATGAGCCACATAGCCGCAGACTGTGAATGAAAAATAAGAAGGGGCGTGGCGTGCGGGCTGAATGAAACGCAGCAAAGTAAGAAGTAAGTAAGTAAGAAAAGGACGCTGAACATCATAAGGGTGTGAGGGGTGGTGGGGGGGGGGGGGGGGTGTGAGGAGGAAGGGGGGGGGGGGGGGGTTGGCGATAGACATGAAGAGAATGTGAAATAACCACACTCTTGTGTCCCAATCATCCTGTGTGTGTGTGTGTGTGTGCGCGTGTGTGTGCGTGTGCGTGTGTGTGTGCGTGTGTGTGTGCGTGTGTGTGCGTGTGTGTGTGTGAGATGATGTCCACCCTCATAGGCATGCAGATCAGAGATCATGCTGGACGAGTGGCCGCTTTGCCTGTGAGCCAGTGGGGATCTCCACTACCTACATAACGCGCTCGTACATGCACACTCGTACACAGCTTGTCTGCAAGCCAGCGCTGCGTGCTTTGAATAATAACAGGGTTACCCGGGCAACCAGGCTAGCATGATCGATGGGCCCGGCCCTGATAAACAGAGCACAGAGCGAGCGGCTTGTGTGTGTGTGTGTGTGTGTGTGTGTGTGTGTCACAGTGTTTCTAATGTCGCAGGGGGAGTTTCTTTGTTCTCGGACAATTAGACGATATCTTATTATGAAATCCATTTCGACCTGTGGTGTGCGTGTGCGTGTGTGTATATGTGTGTCTGTGTGCGGAGACTTAGATGGATGACAAGGATTGATTGCCCTTGATGAGTGGGCTTGGGGAGATGGACTGCCCAAGCCCAAGATGGACACACAGACACACACGCAGACACACACACAGAGGCACACATGCACATACATGAGTCATTGACTTGTGGTAATAAAATGTTCATTGGACATGGAAAGGGTGCACGGCCACTACTCACACAGAGTGCAAATTATACTGCTGGCCAATGAGTCCGACTGGCCACTTCATCTGATTTAATGTGTGTTGCATGCAATCATGATTCACAAGTGCTGTTTCGAGGGCGAGCCAGCGGAAAACATAAAACGGCCTGGGTTAGGCTGTAGACCAGATTTGAACGAGGATTGTGAAGCCAGTGAAGGGAAAAGGGTGGAGAGAAATCAGTCGATCACAATGAAGGAGGTGTAGATGCAGCATATGTATCTGGGAAGGTTCTCCGTCATCCAGGTCCTTCGGATTTCGGAAGTGTCCTCTTTGCGAAGCTTCTTGAAATGAAGAAGCGTCGTGGGTGAGATGTGAGAAGTCCAGTTGTCCACTTGACGTATAGCACAGTGAAAACATTTGTGTGCCACTGTGTGTCATATGCCCACGTCAGCATGTGGGTTGTACCCACAGGTCGGGTCCCTTTGTTACCCCTAAAGTTAACCCAAAAACATGCCGATAATGTGGGTTTTACCTGCACGCGTTTTTTTTTGTTTTTTTTGATATCATGGATGTCTACTTGCACTTCATCAAGAATTTCAAATTTCAAAGATTTTCCGGAAACAATGACGTCTGGATAAGCTGCCTTAATCCGCCAAATGCACCGTCAGGGGTCTGCATAGCCTAGTTGTTGGTGATTCAAGGGAAATCTTTTTGCAGCATGGCTCGTGGGCCACGCGGTACATAATCATGGAGACATATTTTTCTGTTCATATAATTTGGGTGAAAAAAAGTGAAAAAAAAAAAAGGGGGGGGATGTATTCGTCTGCGTCTGTCCGTATGAATAAGCTTGGGACAGAACCATTCCTATGCAAATGCTATTGATCCAATTTGCTTTTGGTAACCAATTTGTCCTCTTACAGCCTTTACTTATTTTTGCCTACGTTACTGCTGCAGATCGTCTATATATTCCTTGTCCTAACGTATTTGTACTTGTTTCGTGAACTGCCATTGTGTGTCATAACCACCCCTGCCTGCTTTTATGGAACAAGTTTGGCTGTGTGTCTGTGTGTGCGTGTTATTTTACCCTCCCGCCCTGCTCTGCTCACCTTTTGGGACTTCCACAGTGCGTAACTGTCCTACCCGCTGAGCAGGAGAGGGCCTCTACGCAGTTTGAAAAGCGATCTCTTTTAATCCAGTGAATAGAGTGAGAAGCGAGTCATTTGACTTTCTTTATATTCATTATTTTGATCCAGACCGAAATATTCACACGAAAGGTCTGTATTGGAAATAATTTGGTTTAATATCGCGTGCACAACGTTCTGTCGAAACTGTATCTGTTGAGGTTTTGGAATCTACTGATGATTAACATTCACGCGGCCAACTCTGTCTGTGCTGCACACCCCTGCACCACATTTTCTTTCCTTCATCAATCCATCCATCCCTCCCTCCTCTCCACTTTTTACTTCCTCTCTGTTCCCTCTCCGCTCCCCCATTTCCCAATCCTCTGCACAGAGGAGGAGGAGGAGGAGGAGGAGGAGTGGCTGCTGAGAGGTGCATCTGCAGCCAAAGCTGCCTCTCAAGAGCTGAAGTGTCATCCCGGAGCTCGCTGTGCGTTTCTCTCAAAGACATGTCACCCTCAAAAAACGGGTCATCCAAGTGCATCCATAGCAGCGGCAGTGCTCTTCGTTTCACGGACGCCATGAAACCAGCTCCTCTGGCTGCGGCGAAGCCTGCGCGTCGCAGCATAAAAAGTCACTCTCCTGTGACCTTGCACACGCCAATCTGCGGTTCCAGCGATTCGCCGACTCCGTCTAAAAAGATCTACGTGTAATGTTTAAACAACCGAGGATGATGGAGCTTTCAGAGAATTAACTGATTTCACATTGCTCATAAAGGGCTTAAAGAGCCTGCACTTCAGCCATTTCACAATTTTAATTCCGGGCTCTACGAGAATAATTGTGTGTGTGTGTCTCCAGGGATTTTAAGCAGAGTGCTGGTTTTGTGTGAGGCACTGCCCAAAACTCTTACATAACACTGCTTGTAATGCTGCAGGTACGGAGCAGCAGCATCTCTGCGTCTTCAAGTCAGCCTACGTGTCTGTCTGTCTGTCTTTCTGTCTATCTCTCCCAGTCTGTGTCTGTGCCTCTGTCTGTTCCTCCTCTTACTTGTGCGCTTGAACGTCCATCAACATATCAACCGTATGTATCTGTTAACATTCTCTCTCTCTCTCTCTCTCTCTCTCTCTCTCTCTCTCTCTCTCTCTCTCTCTCTCTCTCTCTCTCTCTCTCTCTGGCTTTTCGCCGACAAATTCCCTCGCTGACCTTCTGTTTGCCTTTTGCCAAATCTATGATCCGTTTGAGGACCGCCTTCGAGATTTTCTGGCTGTCTGAACATCTCTCTCCATCTCTCACTCCTGATGTGATTCTGTCCGCGTGCGTAACGGCATTGGTTCGGCTCAGTTGTGAGGGTCTTATGTAACTCCCCGTTTGACTTTGCACTCTCCCTTGTCTCAAACTCACACGCCACACGCACACACACACACGCACACACACACACACACACACACTCAGTTTCCAACCCCTTTTTAAAGAAATGTACTGCTTCTCTCATCTGTCTGTGTTTTTGTTTAAGATTTATCTCAACAAGTGTGAGTCTGCAAATGCAGTGTAAAATACTATATCATTCCAATGTTGTTTTCGCCTGTCAGTGTCCAACGACTTGAAACAACTGAATGAACAACTGTTTTCAATTCCACTGAGGCCTTATGTCAAACCATAAAAAGTTGCAGAACTTAATGCTCTCTTTCCGGTGGAGCCAGTTCATAATTCTACATTGTGTACAGTTTGAGCTCTTACTAATGAAGAGCGCCACGTAAATGTATACAAGTTCATAAACCAATGAAAGTGAAACTAACGTAGAGATGGGTTCTCCTTTGATATACGTAGCTGTTGGTGCCTCTACTCTCAATTGTTCCTATCCTGTATATTACTGTGGGTATTGGAGCTTGAGAGTATAGAATTGTATTGATTAATGTTGGAAACCCCTCAGTGTGGACTCCCCTCAGTCCCGTCACCGCACGTCACCGACTTCGACTGGCCCGGGGCCTTCCTCTGTCCTGCGTGTGGCTAGGGCTTGCAGTGGGGCGTTGGTTGGCATAAGGAGTGTTTTGAGAACGATAATATATGTGATATTGTTTGCGACAGGGCAAGCTGTTTAAGTTGTAAGCATAGGCTTTCTAATTTATCGTTTTTTTTTATTACAAATCAGATGATTGAATAACCAAGGAAAACACATTCACTATCAAAAATGAGAAATACTATTGGAATTAGCCCTGTGTGATGTCATATGACGTGTACTACACCATTAGAAAAGGCGTTCAGGCCGTATAATTGGATGCCAGAGAGAGACGGACAACACATAAACAAAAGGTAGTAACTGGAGCTAGAGGTAATGACATTTTCCCCTTAGCGGAAGATTTGATCGAAGAGGTCACGTAATGATGCCCACAAGGTCTCCTGCTTGTCATGATCAAATGGCTTTGGACCTTCTTTTTTTTATTTTTTTATCTGGCATGTTCTTGCGTCGGTTCTTCATTCCGGCTGTCATGAAATAAAAAATGATCAGAGGAACGGGGCTGGGCCGCCGTGCTCGGTGACGCGGTTAACCGCGGCCGAGTGCGAGGAGGGCAGTGATGCAACGGTTTGCGTGAAAAGGTATTCCGAGGTATTCGGTTTTCACGTTTTAGATGAAGGATTATCATGCACAGTGTCCCGGCACGGGATTAACCACTGCCATTCGAGCATGACAAACAGCCCCGTGTTTGCATGGCCTATATTAGCCAGGACAGGGAATCGGAGAGCAGATGGTCTGCCATAGTCTGCAATACCTCACACACACACACACACACACACACACACAAAAGGAAGAGTGTGAGACCGCTTTGGTCAGTCCAGCGAGACGGAAAGCAACCCGCCTACGAGGTTGGAGCCCAGTGCGTACTCGCATGCAGCACTCTTTATCAAGGCAATCCCTTCCCATCCCGACTATATTATATCACTTTGGAGTATATAAAGAGCACCAGGAGACAGACCCACCGTTGCAGAGGCAATTGCTCCGCTTGTTGCCATGGCTACCTACTCCCCGAGACCGTATTTATTTCGAAAAAACACATTGTTGTGCATTCATTTTACTCGCGCACTTCAACAAGGAGGTGGTGTTCTGTTTTCTGTGTGCAAGCTTTGGGGGGGGGGGTGGTGTAACTTAACCCAGCCCCACTTACTTACTGTTACTTACTACGCTTGTCAAGCCTCCCCTTATCACACGAAGGTCAACTTGGGGCATGATCACACGGCACAAGGATGTTTACTTTGGCCATGGTTAATTGTCTTAAGAACACAATATTTCAGACAAAGGGGGACAAAAGCAGGATATCAGGTTATCATCACTGATTTGACTGTTTCTTAATGTTTCCAGCAAACTTGTTTGAAAGCAAAAATCATGTAAAATATGTGCTTAATAGTAGGAAAGAGGAGTCTAGGCGACAACCACAGAGGGACAGGAACAAAGTGCAGGGGTAAGACCGGAAGGGGCTGGTAATGCAATTTAAAGGATGCGAGCGAGACCAAACATTTGGTCTCCGCGGCAACGGTCGTAAATAGTGTATGCTATTCAACGGTCATTCCCAATCATCACTAGTCCCACCTTTGAGTCAAAGCACACTTATTGCAGTGTAGAGGCAGTGAAACTTTGTTTCATAAGACTAATGAGGACAAGACTGGTATTTTATTATAACCAACGCGTTTGGGTGCTTCGATGAGACCTGATATGCAACGCAAATATTAAACTCTGTCATGTGAAGCAAAAATTCCCCCGGGAATATCGTACATAATGTAATGTTTGTTTGTGTTTTTCATCCCGGAAATAATTGAAAACGGTACCGCGATTGTTCCGGTGTATTATTCTTACTACAGCATCACACAGTCCATTTCAACGTGGAGAAATACAAAGCCTGGGAGGCTGATGTGCCAAGCTACTGTTGCTAACATGTGAGTGGACAGGCACTGATTGCGGGGTTTAGTGAGCATTATGTCGACCTGTTATTTGGTCCATGAAAAAGAAAAAGGGACCAGAGGGGAGAAGAAAAGACTCAAGGGCAAATTTGCACACACACACACACACACCCACACACACACATTTTCTTTTTTTTTTTTTTTAACTACGTCATTCCTCCCACAGTGCTGTGTTACAACACAAGCCGGCGCACTCTTTGGGTTGGGTTGCTGTCCGTACTCGTATCCCTCCCAGAACTGGGGTTCGAAATAGTCCCTTTAACGTCACGCACCCCTCCGGTTGAGAAGCCCCGGCCCCATTCGCCCGCAGTGCTGTGCATTATGCTTGGATGATGAATGGGGCTCCTGGCGCAGTGTGCTGCTTATGAAGCTGTGTGAAAAGCTGATGAGTGCCTGCTCCATGACTATTGGATGACCAGAGTCTCCCTGGTTTCTGACGCTGTGCACAGTAACATTTTGAAAAACCCTGACGCATCCATCACGTCGTCACCCCCCCCCCCCCCCCTCTCTTTCTTTTTTTTTCCCCCCCCCCGCTCCCCCCTTTAGTTCTCATTTTATCTTTTTTTCCACCTACCCATTTTTTTTTTTCTCCCTAAGCCACATAATCTACTTCGCTGTATTACTTTGCTTTGCATGTCACTCGTTCAGTCCTCTTTAAATTATGAGTGAATGATGTTGTATCTTATTCCACAGCTGGGTCTTTTCCTCCCTGCTTGCCTCTTGACCCGTGGCAAGTCGCTCTCAGACTTCGCATCGCATTCTTGTGCGTTCTGCCCTGTTTCCGTGCCTGTCTACGCCTATCTGAATTTCGGTCTATACCTCTGCCACACCGTCTTTATCCCTGGCACACTCCTCTCCTCTGGAGTCTGTAGGAGGGAGGAACGATGGAGGTAAAGAGGTGGAGGGGGCACCCCGCTGTTCTCCTGAGAAGCCCGATGTTCTTATCTGCCTGAGCAATCGATGCTCGACACAACAAGTCTGGTTCTTTCTTCTTTCTTTTTTTTTTTTTTTTTAAACCAAATGGATGGCACTTGTTGTTTGTGTGTAACTGCGGGATATGTGCGGAAAAATGCAGTGTGCTCATGCCTGTTCAAATTGCCCCCACCTCCCCTGTGTGGACATTTTAGCACATTTTTGAAAAGTGACTTTCCTTTGCTGCGGGTTTAGCTCGTTTTCATCTTCAGGAGCTGACATCTGTGCCCCCCCCCCACCTCTCCCCGTGCCTTCTCCTCCTCCCTTTATCATCCCCTCATCATCATTTCATCTCTGTCATGATTACACTGTGCCTCGCTGACCTGGGTAACCAGTTTTTGGCAGCAAACTTTACCCTCACCGGGCATTACATTCCTGCCCCCTCCCTCTGTCTCTGCCTCTCGCTCTTCACCCAGTCTGGCCATTTTTTTTTATTTTTTATTTTCCATTTCTTAATCTTGTTCCTAAAGCATCTCTCAGCCACAGCTCAGCTGGAATGAGGCTGAGGGGTTAGGGGAAGGAGATTAGAGTGGGGAGAGAATTTGCGAATGCTCCCAGATGACTTTGTGCTCCAGTTGTATGAATATATGACTGTGAAAGGAATACTGGAGGTGGTGCTTTGTCCAATGTGGATATTATGTGGTGAGTAAAACGTTGATGGTTGGGTGATTTCTGCCTTTTTTTGGGGGTCGCACATTGTCTTTTCTCCCGGCATCATCTTCAAACAGATATCTTGGGGTATGCTATACGTGATCCAGTCCTGTAAGTTGCCACCACCACCTCAAACGTTTTCAGATCTTTCTCCCTCTCCTCATCACAATATCGGCCACGGGTGATGTGGATGGCCCTGCACCAAACATGTCCGTACAATAGATGAGATTGGGCCAACCGAGTGTCAATTCCAAAAGAAAAAAAACAGATGGCCAGTCCAGACCTGGTTGTGTGTGTGCGTGTGTGAGTGCGTGCGTGTGCAACAAAGGGACGGCGAGAGGGAGACAGACAGACGGACACATTGTAGAAGAGAGAGAGAGGCAGCGACTAAGGCAGGGGTAGCAGTGGGTTCAGGACTGGTTCCAGATTCAGCGCTTAGCCTGGAAGTGCCTCATCAAACAGCATGTGTGTGTGTGTGTTTGTGTGTGTGTGTGTGTGTGTTGAGATTTGGGACCAGAGCTGGCTCTCTCTCATCAAGTATGCAGTTGGAGTTTATGCTGCAGCAGAGTTGCCTAATAGAAAAAGCAAAGGGGGAGAGAGAGAGAGAGAGAGTTTGAGAAAGACTTGGAATACGTCATACCACCCACACACTTTCAGCCTCCCCTCTCTTCCCCTTATCGTCGCACATGCCAATTACTTCTTTTTTCACACTCATCCATCTCAGGCTGCTCTCCTTCCTCCCCTCTTCCTCTTCACACTGTACCCCACCCACTCAATCCCCCCTTCGCCCGCTCTAACCCTGATTCATAGGCCCAGCCGTTCACATCCCTCGCTCCCCTGTTCCCAATGAATTGAATGCCATCCATTCCTCTCCGTCAGTCTCCTGCAGACTGAAACGTCAGAGCATCCCAGATATTACTGCTGTGACACACGCAGCTCCTCGTGCGCTCTCTGTTCCCATGACCATATCGGTACTTCCTCTTGGCTGAGTGAATGACATCATACTGTTGGTCTATCTTCACCAGGTGCAGTGAAAGGTCAGAGTTCTTTGTTGACGCACTCACGCACGCACAACCACAAACACACATACAGTATCCTCCTCACATCATCCACTTCGTTTTTCAAGCGGGAAGATGTCCTGAATCAGTGAGAATAGACGATCGCGTGTGATTCCGTGCGTGTATCTCATGTTGCACAGTCCAGTCCGGTCCAGGTCGCTATGGCAATAAATGCTTGGAGCACGACTCTCTCTCTTCAATCCATCCTGAAGTGAGAGATGGCCATATGCAGCCTTAAGTGCACATGGGCAATGGATAGACTGGGCATTTTACAGTGTGTGTGCGCACGTGTATGTGATTGAGAATATCAGTAAGGGATTGGCATATCGCATGTCGCGGTATTCTGGAGGAGCAATGCATGCAGCATTAATTAGCATCTTCATCCTACATCCTGTCTCCGAGGCAGATTCACTCTTCATGAGCAACTTCACTGCAGTAGGCTACTCAGCCA
The DNA here is from genome assembly GCA_016785305.1 of Colistium nudipinnis. Lineage (NCBI taxonomy): Eukaryota > Metazoa > Chordata > Actinopteri > Pleuronectiformes > Rhombosoleidae > Colistium > Colistium nudipinnis. The sequence continues at coordinate 202,414 of JAFBJU010000807.1, forward strand.
GTGTCACTGTCACGTTGGAGTTCGGCAGCCCATCATTCTGAATGAATTGACTGAAAGTCAACTCTAAATGTATTTTGTAATGTCTGATTGTATGACGGGATGTATGATTGGGGGCAAAAAAGACAGACGCTTGAGTGTGAGTTTTACTGTTCCAAAGTACAAATGCAGTGATACGTCTTTTCCAAAATGAGAATATCCGTTTGATTCCTATGCAAACTAAATTGTAATGCTGAGTGGCTTTTTGAGGCCTCGAGGGCCTTCAGCACCCCGGGTGATCGCTCGTCAAGGGCTCTGGATTTTCCATCAGCTGTTATTGAGACCTCAGACTCCGATCAGACCATGACACAATGACACTGCAGAGAGACGGGCCATTTCCTCCCGCCGGGATCAATATGCTTAGTCAGCCATAGCGCTCCAACACTGGGGCCGGCCCTCATCTGTAAAACTTGATCCATACTGCATAATCACACCAAGGTCGGGCAACGAAGACATTTACATATAGATGCAGGCACCTTGAACTGACAAACTCTGCATTCCAACCGGGCAGAAAATGCACCAGTCAAGTTTGAGCGTGTGTGCGTGTGTGCGTGCGCGCTTTCAGGTTTTAAGGGTACAGAGGCTCATGCTGTGTGAAACTTAAGAAGATACTTTTTTGGCCATTTCATTTTGTCACAGACGTGGTCTTGGTAGGTGGCTAATTGAAGATCCCTTTACTGCTGTTACTTTTAGCTGTCCCCTCCACACAACAGTCAGGTGTGTGAGTGCGTGCGTGCGTGAGTGTGCGTGTGCGTTTTTTATTTGTGTTTTTATTCTCAGCATGCGTCAGACATTACACTCACTGGGGCATTTTATACATTCTCACAGACAAATATTTTTGCCATGATGTCTTTGGTTTGAGGGATCTCTCTGACTGTCAATTATTTACTGTTCTACTATGTGCTGAGTGATGAGTTCTTTGATAGCACCGGGGCCGAAGACGGATCGATGAGGACGGGTTACGTTTGACAAAAAGATTTATTACAACAAAAACAAAGACTAAAACCCTTGATCAAGGTTTCTCCGGCCCCGCAGGAAAAGCAATCAAATGTATTTGAAATCTGGTTGGGAAAACTTCAGTGCTGTTTCATATTCTTTTTGGATTTCTAATGTAATTGCATTCCTGTGCTACCTCCGATATAGATTATATTGTGATTCAATTACACCTGTTTTAGCCTATGTGATTACTTTCCTGATTTTAGAATAAATAATCTGCATATTCATTGTCGGACAAGAAATCACTTTGGTCGTCTTCGGTCAATAGTGCCATCTGATAAGCTAGGGGGATGGACTGACTGGGTGAGATTCTTTGGCCAGAGTGGTGGTGATTAATCTGTTGACTAAGGTACGGATACAGGGGATGCAACATCAGCCACATGTGACTAGTAGTGCAGTAAATAGGGCTATGGAGCTCAGAACTGACTTAACCAGGTCTTTATAATTACCAAACCACTTTTCTATAAGGTCTTCCATTAGTGATCCTACGCCACTGTTTTCAGATATTTCTATGCTGAGCGTGTTGAGTCCTGCTAGGGCTTTGGTAATTGATCCATCAGGGGAGTATTGTTCGGTATGAAGGTGAGGCACATACTTTCGAACATTTGGCACACTCCACCCTACACAGTTGGGGGTAGAGCAATTACCTGTGTATTGTTTTCATTCTAACTTGGCAATGCGAATTTACATGTCCATGCCTCTAGACGTCTGGTCTGAGTTGCGGAATAAACACGAGTATCTGTGTGGTTACACTGTTGTCTCAGTCTTAAATCTAACTTATACTGCTACATAAGCATCTCTTTTCCATGGGTAGGGGGTATATATATCTCTTAAAAAATACATATGCCTGCTGGAATGGTCTGCATCAAATCCGACGAATCGTACATTATAGTGAGTATTTTCACTTTATATTTCTTTAAGTTTTATCAAGATTCACTGTGTGTCTCTAACCACAGCCACTGCTGTGTGGGTGAGCGCAGGTGGAAGTGCAGGTGAGGAAGGTTAATCACAGATTAAATGGAGCAGAGAAATGGTTCTTGGGCATATGATTGCACATGCGCACCTTCACACACTCCGTCTCTTGCTGAGTCATGACCGTCCTCAAACTGACGGATGCAAACGCGGACAGTCTGGGAAAAGAAATAGTGCAGGAGAAAGACAAACATACACACACACACACACACACACACTCTCTCGCAAGCACGCACGCACGCACGCACACACACATACTTCCTTACCAGAAAATGTCTTGTGGAAAGATAAATATTGGTACCTCTGCTACTGACTCAACATCGCTATAATAAATATCAAGGGGAGGGAGAGGGGGGGAAGCGGTTGACAGACACAGCTGTTAACGCAAATGCGCAAGCAAACAGCCCTGGACAAGCTGCTCCGGTGCAGTGTCACTCTTGTAGGTGGTATCACCTGACGGAGTTTGCAGCAAAATGGATTGTTCCACTACAGTGATTAGACGTCACACTCTGGTTATTTTAAAATCATTTCCGATAGCTGGCGTTTGTTGCGAAATAAAGGTTATTTACATGATGTGAAACCGTTGTGTCAGACCCGTCACAATGACACACCGAACTAGTGTGAGAACCGAGTCTGTGACGTGACCACGGTGCTCGGGTTTTTCCACATAAGACGGGCGTGAAACAATGGAAGGTGGCTCTTGGCCTGTTGATGTGTTGTACATCCGGTGACGAGCCCGATTTAGTACGAGGGGGAAAGAAACGGAGAAAATAAATGCAGAAGGATACTGTTCCTTCGGATAAACAAGTGTCAAAAAAAATAAGAGGGATCAGAGCAAAAATTCAACCAATCAATTCAACAAGGTGAATGGAAATATCGTGAATCGGGTTGATGGAGCTCATGAGTTTTGTGTCGCCAACAGAAGTGGGACGAAAACTGAGCGGGAGAGGGTTGTGGACACAATAGCCCGTTGACGTGCTTTATAAATAGTGAGTTATGATGATAGGAACCGATCTACTTGCTCCATTGTGCCGCTGTTGTTTTAAGGGAGGTTCATTGTTGTTGTTGTTGTTTCCCGAAGTAACAACACCATCCCTGACAAGGCCCTGATTTACAGTTACACACGCACAAGGTTTGTGCATAGGGAATTGCATGATTCCGGCCCTCACCCAATGAACTCTCTGTCTGCCCGTCCTCGGTTGCCCTCGGTTCATCCACTCCGTCTGACAGCTGCCCATCTTTCACGTTCGTGCCCTGCTGGTCGTTGTGTAATCTGCAGACTTTGACCAACTGTACAGTAGCTTTATTTGGGCCGTTCAGGTCATAGCTTTGTATGCGGACTGTACTGTTGTTTGTCGTTTGTTTGCAGAGTGAGGGAACAGCAACCAGAATTCCAATTTAGTACGTAGGGAGGCTGGAGTTGGTGCCGATCAGAGCCCTGGATTGTGTTTGAGCACGTGGAGCAGAAATTCTCTCTTTAGATCATTTTTCACTGATCTGTGCACTTGCAGGGTTTTTCTCTGTGAACAATCGTTTTAATTAAACAGGCAGCGTGCCATTACGAAGAGGCGGACTCATACAATGGAGTCCCTCCGAAAGTTTTCCGTCACACAAGCACGCGCGCGCACACACGCATGTGCACAAACGCGCGCACGCGCACGAGCGCACACTCAGGCTCACACTTCATCAAACATTCACGCTGTCACGGGCACCTGTTTAATTATTCAGCCGCTAATTATTATACGGTTATGTAACTGAGGTTGCCTTTGTGAGTGGAGGGAAGAGGAGACTTCTGAGGAGGACTTGCCGGAAAAGCAGAAGTTTGCAGAGAATTTCATCTCTGGCCGCGCTGCTGATGCAACTTCTCCTGAGCATCTGAAACTGCTTGGAAAAACATGACGGTCAAAAATAGCGTCATCTAGTGAAGATTCAGAAGAAGAAAAAAAAATGTGTATGTGATTTTTATTTTTATTTTTTTATTTATTTATTTTTTACACACACTTAACACTCAACCCCACGGATATCATCAATGCTAATGAAGGCTAGTTTTTCATATATTGTTCATGATATTATTTAAAGACATTTACAATAGGATACATTTTAGGCTTTATGTAGATAACGTTTGTGACAAAAATAACAAGATATTTGCTTAAAACCAGGCCCAGTGTGACACTCTCTGCGTTCATCATTGTCCTGGTGCGCCCACACAGGCCCGCATATCATATCGGCGTGATAGCTCACTCTAACATGATAACTTTTACATTTTGGAATTGTATACTGCTCTTACTAAGAATGGAAAGGAGGATTAATGTACGTGTTCTGAAAAGAATGACACAGACAAAACAAGAAACTACTACATGGGCACTTTGAACGTGTTGACATTTGCAGAACCTTGCGAACCCTCACTGTGGCCTCAGTTTGCCTCGTGCTAACCCAGAGTTCATAGCATGTGTGGGGGCAAGGGGGTATGTGTGATGGGGGGGGCAACAAATATATCAGGGGAGCCGCGGCCCCCCTGATCCCTCCCAAACGGTGCCCCTGCATGGGTGTTGCCTTTCATCAGTGCTGACCACACTTTTCCCATCCTTGATGTGTCAAAACCAATGTGGAATGTAAAGGAACATCCTGTGTGCCTCTGACATCATGGAGTTTCCACTGCTGTGCTCGGTTCACCTCAAAGATAGCAGCTTTGATATTTTACACCGCTGGCTCACTCGCAGGGGTTCCCCACACACCACCCCTCCTGACCATAGATGGACTCCAGAGAGTCGCTGTTTGCGTGGACAGGAGGTCGTCCCATAGCTCAAAGTTCAAATCGCAAATGTTTCATTTGGAGCTTGTCAAAGGAGCTGTGAAATGAATATTTAATACCCTAATATCTGTCGCTGTTTCAGCCGCAGGATGTGTGAAAGTTTTTGTCCAAACTAGGAAAGGGACTGCTTTAGTTTGATTTAAATCTGCAACGCTCGTTCTAAACGTTGGGTTTACCGTAAATTGCTGTTTTGTAAGCTGATCATTCACGAGCAGCACAGAGGACGGATGCGTTATTCAAGTGGATTATCTCGGAGGTCTACTTTCCCTGTGGTGCGTCGCCACGGCTGTGAGAGTCCCATATACAATCGGATCCCACTGTTGCATGAAAGAAGCCGCCTCCATGTTTGGATATTATTCCGTGCTGGCCTTTCGGCTCCTCCGCTTGTTCTCGTATTTAAGGCAGACAAATCTTGTTTGTGCAGAATTTCCTGAGTAAATCCACAAACACACATCTGATAAACAGTTTTCACATGTTTTGCCTATCAGATGACAGATGTTTACCCAAGATCATGTTCACTTGTTTTCAGATTTGTTATGAGTAGGAGAATACATTTTAAGACCAGGACTCAAATTTTCCATCACACACACACGCAGACACGCACTCGCGTGCATACGCTCGCACAGCCAGCAGAATGAGGTGATATGACACCTCTAACTTCAGTCTCCCTCTCTGCTGCTCTTGATAATCCCGTTAGGATGTGCTCTCTGGCTATTGGCAGGTTTTAGTTCCTCACATCCTGCTCGAGGTGAAAAAGTGACTCCAGAATGTCCTGGTATCCTGAATCACGCAGTCCCTTCACTCCAGGAATTGGCCGGCACACAAACAGGCTGATATATGCACCGTGCACCAAGTTGGGGCTCCTGTGTTTGGCTCTGTGCGTGCGTGTGTGCCGAGAGCAGGTTTGGCATGCATGCGTGTGCACGATTAAAAGGTCGGAGGTTGTGGGGGGCACCAGCTGATGTCACAGGTCCAAAACAAGAGTAGTGTCCTTGATGACAGCCTGGCAACTGTAATTGTCGTGACAAACCCAAGGAACAAGCTGTCATGTGACACCCCTTCCCCAGAGCCCAGTGCATGGAAAAAGGAAACACACACTCTCACACATAGCTGTGTCAGCGGGGAGAACCCTTTGGAAACAATGTCTGGCGTGCTTAGGGGATCAGAGAGGGGAGTGCGGGAGTGAATAAAGTCACTCTGCAGAGCACCAAAAGTGGACATGACAGAAGGCCTGAGACCAGCATAAACTGGACGCCGGTTTCCGAAATATTTGCATTTGCTTCCTCAAAGGATGACGCCAGCATTTTCCCTGTTGTTTCGGCCTCCTGTTTCGTCTGACTCTGTGTGTTCTTGGTCAGGTTGCCTCTCCAAATACTTTCCAAAGCTGTTCCGTGCCTCTGGCAAACGCAAATTAAGATCAAAGTTATCCAAAGTAAACCATTGAGCCTGCGTAATGGAACACCTGATGCATTCTCTCATACTTCAACCAACCATCCACAAAGACATATTTCCTCGCACACACACACACACACACAAACGCACGCACACACACTCAAGTGCAAAATAACTCTGATAGGAGTGCAGGAGTCATTTTTTCCCCCTCCTGTCACTGTTTTTATCACACATTTTCCGCCTTTCGGTTGCCCGTGTACTGTATGTCTGTAAGTGCAAATGAATGCCTGCTATTATTGTACAACATGAGGTTTGCTGCCACCGACATACACATATTTTTAACTTCGAAATGTGTTAACCAGTGTGTGAGGCTACAGATGAAGCAGTCTTACACACTTGCACACACACACACGCACACACGCATGCTCATACACACATACATGCGGCGCACTGAGGCTGGTAATTAGTAGGAGCAGTAAGGTGATAACAAGCGCCAGCCACACGTTTGCAACAGAGGTGTCGATCCAAACCTGCTGCCGGAAGTCACAGCCCCATCCATCGCGGCCACTCCCCATCCCCCTTACCAGGCCCACACACACACACACACACGCGCTCGCGGGCACACACATATGCATGCACATACTTTTTAGATTTTTTTTTTTGCTTAACACTCTCACTGAAACGGAACACACACTCTGAGTTAGTGCATGTGCCTCCCCCCATTGTCTTCCTCTCACTTCTATCTCTTCCCTTTTTTCCTGTCCTCTCCACCCACTCCTGCACCTCCAGCTACTCGATCTATGAGTCATCTGATCAATAGGTGAGATGCTGCATTCAGAAGATTAGAAAACAAATCTTGCTTCCTGAGAGGTTATCTTTACGTTTCTCTGGTCCTTTTTGCTTCTATCCCCTTTGTGTTTGACGAGTGGAACCTTGTTGCTCGTGACGATATGTTTGGAGTGGTAATGTCAGAATAGGCTTAAGACTGTGCGTGCGTGCGCGCGCGCGTCCCGCCAATCACAGGGGGTGGTCACAGTCATAGCAGTAGTTGTTGTCATGATGGCTGCCAGCAGTTGTTGCTGTATTGATCACACACATTGTTTACTCCTACTGTAAACAGTTTGGTTATTTGAGTCGGCCGAGACCTATTGGTTCCGTTCTCCACCCTCTGTTTCTCTCTGTTTCCTATTTCTCTCCCCTTATCTTAAAAAAAAAAAAAGATAATTTCCTCTGTCAGAACATTACTCGAGTTTACCGTCTGCCTTTCTCTCATGTTTTTTTGTTTTTTTCCCTTCAGGTTGTGGAAACAGCAGTATGAGCGGCGACCTGTACAGCGCCGGCTACCAATCCATCACGAATATAGATTATTCCTCGGTGTGCATCAGCACAATGGCTGCCAGGTACAGCGACTGCCCGGGTATGACCTGGCATCAGATGGACATGCGCCAGCTCGGCTTCCCCAGTACGACCTTTGATGTCGTCCTTGAGAAAGCCACGCTGGATGCCCTCATGGTGGAAAAGAAGTCCCCTTGGGAGACGACTCCTGAGACCAACGGTTTCATCCACCAAACCCTCACAGAGGTATTTATAAAAATCAGCAAATTGTCACATGCACTGTTGCATATTTGCATGTGGATTTGTATTTGCTCAACATGGTAGTATATATATATATAGATAATCTTACGAAAGCTTGAGCTGACTCCACGAACGCTCAGGTACACTCGAACAAATATAGGTGATTTTGCGAAGGTGATGAGTGCGCGCCAAGAAGAAAACGAGACCCCATTTTGTGTTTTATTGTTTAGAACAGGGGTTTCCAACCTTTCTTCATCTGAGAGCTACTTTGAAAAAAATGAAAGTTGCATAACTTAGCTTACAGTTATTAGAATTACAATAAGTCAGCTGAAATGTGTCTCCTGCATTTAACCCATCTGGGCAGTGGACAGCTGCTGAGAGCGTCCGGGGAGCAGATGGGGTAAGTGCCTTGCGCAAGGGCATTAGAGGTGGAGTCTCTTTTTTGGTTAGTGGCGGGGGCCATCCTTTCAGGGGGAGACCGCCTTGACTGGGCCTCGAACCGACATCCCTCTGGTCCGAGAAGCAAGCTTATCAAAACTTCACAGCAACACTTAGCAATTATAAACACTTAGCCATCACAGTTTGTAGAATACAAGGCAGCTGTATATGTAAACACTTGAAATACACTGAAAACAAGAATCATCTTGGGGAAGTTCCTTTCAGAATCTATCTGCAGCCATTACTTAACTGTATCTCACATAGAAGAGTGTGTGCGTATGTCTGTGCTAACTTTGTGGAACATTAACTACCTGCTCGGCCAACACACGGCATCTTTCAGCATTGGAATTATACTACTGAATACACTGCCTAGAAATATAATTTTCAAATCTTTCAAAAACAAGAGGCATCCTAAACTCTTTGGAACATTAACATTTTTGATTGTCGAATGAAACAAAGTAAGTAAAACATCGACTTTTCTCTTAAGCCAGGCTGCATACTATGGCATAAATAGATGATGTCACATATTAATTTTGCCCACATAGTTAATACACCATCATAGACTTGGATGTGATGGCACTCCACGTTGCATCTTTTGCCGACTGAATCAATGGCTCCCGCCGATAAGGCACACACTTGTCGTACACTTTGGTGAAAAAAAAAAACTCTCTTTCCCACGTGGAAATTGGATCTTTTCTGCTTTTTCTTCATCTGGCCACCTTCATTTTCCATCTTAAATCACGATAAACTGGCTGCTGTACCAAACGCCTCACTTTAACTCAGCTAGCATAACTAGCGCCAATGTCCGTTTGCTGCTACGCTGCTGCGTTTGGTCGGGCTCAGAGTGACGTTGGCAAGAGATGCGTTCAATGTCATCGGATTCGTTGAACAAAGTGGAGCCGCAAGCGACTGAACTGCTGTCGGCGAGCTGCCGGTAGCTGGCAAGCGACGTGTTAGAGACCCCTGCTCAAGTAAAACGGGACTTTATCTGTAAGTGACTTCATCGAGGTATACTCGGCGTAAGAGCCTATTTACATACCCACTCCATCCCTGAAACCCATCAGTTGACTTACGACTGGACGGTGAGTGCCCTTCAGCTGATGGGCTGCAGCGCTAACCACCGCTGTGTCGATGTGACAATGATGATGTTTTTGCCATTAGCCAAGCTTGACCTTGACACCATGAGACGAGAGAATGCCACTATAGAGTAAAGTAGGTGGCTGCTGAGCACTGAATGGGAAGGAATTACTCACTGCCGTGTCTGGAGTTTGTAATTACCGGTTTATTTTAGGCCCAATACACACACTGAAAACATAATCAGGGTGAATGTGATAGAGGAGAAGGTCAGATAGTACTGTTTTGTTCCCTGAGACAAGAGCCGGAAATATACATATACACACACACACACACACCAAGACCAAGACTAATTTAGTGATCATTCGATCCCCCAAACCAACTCGGGCTTTAATGCTTGACCCATGAAGCAAAGGCACAGGCAAAGGCATACGCTACTGTATATGCCTGCGACCACGCAAGGAAGTCTCAGGGAGGATCATTGAGTTTGTTTGGTCTGCTAACGAGAGGATTTTGTTTCCCTTCTGTGAAGGAGTGGAGCTGAACTCGGCACGCAGACTTTGAAAGCCATTTCAGTAAATGAGTTGAGTTCTTTGTGACTCAACGTCACCTGCTTCCCTTCTCACCATCTCTGCTTTGGTTTCTCTCTCTCTCTCTTGGGGGACTGTGTTCACGTTGTCTGCTCCTTTTCTGCTGCACTCCAAGCGTTGTGTATCTTTATAAAATGTGCGTTTGTGTGTGTTATCGGAGAAGTCAATAGTCCTCCGCGCTGGCGTATTTTTTGCTCTCGCTCTCTTTCTCCGTCAGTCACGATTCCTGTTTGTGTGTGTGCGTGTTTTTTCAAGAATGTGGGAGGCGGCTGAGAGCCAATTTCCATCGTTACGAAAATATTCTGGAAACATTGATAAACTTGGATGGATGAAGGGTTATAAAAGAGAAAGAAAGAAAGAAAGAAGAGAAGGAAAACTAAAAGAGAGAAAGGAATCGGCACGGCCTGATAGAGGAGAAGAGGGGGATGAGAAGGGAGGAGATCCTGAACATTCTTTTTGTTAAACAAACACACACACACACACACACAGGGAAAGAGGGATTGTAGAATGAAAAAAGAAAAAGATGAAATTTGCCATGCAGCACTGGAGAAAGAAAAGGGGGGATGAGAAAGGAGAGAGAGAGAGAGAGAGAGACAGAAACCAATACTGACAGAAAGCTAATGAGCAGTGCACCAGTGTGAGACCGATGGAAAGAGGGTAGCAGAGGAGAGAAAAAAGAACGAGCGAAAACGGGAGAAAAAAAACTAGCACACTTTGATCTAAAATCTCTTTTCGTCCAAAGATTATTATATTGGGGTAAAAAAAAAAAACGGTTTACTAGTGGCAAATTTCGTGTCGCACACATCACATCACTCCATTGTTTATTTCCTGTTGGCATGACGACAAGCCATACAAATACACGCTTCAGCATCAGCAAGTACGACGGCCCTGCCCTGAACAGATAGTTTGAATGCGTCGTGCAACCTCCCAAAACAGTCATCACAGCTGGTTTGTATTGGAGACTCATTCTCACCGGAGGCTCCTGGTGACAATAGGTGTAACAACAAAGACACTTCTGTTTTTGTTGCAAGCATGCACCCACGGTCGGCCACGCAAACAAAATCGTACAGGGCCGTGGTGCACCGGGGTGTGCAATTTTGTTCGCAGCCTGCCGCGCACCGTGAATCGCTCCCACTGTTGCTATGGTGACTCTTCATTTGGATATCATCTCAGACTAACACTTTCAATTGCTCACCTTTATTCTCTTTTAAAGAGGTAAAAAGTGCTGGTGCTCTCCCAAAGTAGCGAAGCGCGGGTATTTTTAGTCGTCATAAAATGTTAAAGGCCATTTTGAAAAACCCTGAATAACAATCAATGGTTTGAGCAGATTTTCTCTTTGTCAGCCGGGCTGTGTTAAGTGCAGAGTCAGCGAAAGAACATTGCCTTGCCTAGATCTTTTTTTTTTTTTTTTTACTCACTGACACTAAAGTGAAGATTGTTGATAATCCAAGGTATGTAACTTTGGCCTAGTTGACAAGCTTTCTGAATGAAAGCCAAGTCATTATTTTTTGCAGCATAAACAAGCGAGCCTTGCCTTGAAAGTTAAAGCTGCAAAGGGAATTTTGTGGCCAGATTTATTTTGGGACTTCCTGTTGATGTGTAATTGTTTTTTGGAATGAGCCCACGGTGTCATCAGATATTTTACTGAAGAGGTCAATGAACTCTGTGCCATTTCTCACTTTAAAGCTCACTAGAGCATTTTTTCTTCAGGCAGCCACCTTGATTTGTAAAAGTAGCCAAAGTGTGCGTAGCAACTATGATTCATGAGGGGTTATTAGTTATATAGTTCATTTAAATTGCATTGTGTTGTCACGTGACACCACACCATGGTTTTGAGCCATCAAACATGCCACTGGACAATCACGAGAGACACTTGTCTTCTGGCTGACGTAGGTCTGGCTTTGGAAAAAAAAAAATCTTAAAACCAAAAATGTTTAATAATGCCGCTGCTAAGACTCCCAACTGACAGCATACAACACACTTGCACAAATGATGTTATTGCAAGGCCCTCACATGAGCATGACTTAAGCATTTTATATATATATTTTTTTATGAGACTGGGTGCCGACTTTCTCCGTGAAAGGACAAGATTTTATGAACAATTCATAATTTGTGATGAGGTTCCCATGTCGTTTTTTCCCGATATTCTCAATATTTCTGATGATTCGCCAGTTTCCAAGAAATCCCCGTCCTCACTAGAAAACATATCTTGGAAAATACATGGCCCAGTAACCACCCACCCTTCACGTGGCGAAGAGGCACGTTGCCTTGCATCCTCTCCGGCTGATTTAATGCCGACAGAAAGGGAGGCATTGATTGGTTGTCCCTGACTCCTGCTGTGGAGAGCTCTCCCCTGCTCCTTTACCAGGAAGCTTGGACACCTGCCACGAAGACAGTCCCGGGGGAACATTCATATTAAAACACGTACGGGTATACGCGCGCGCACACACACACACACACACACACGCAGCCTTAATTCTCAGTGTTTGTGAATTTCTTTTGCGGTCAATAACTTAGAGCACTTAGTGTAAGTGCGTGCGTTTCGTTCTAGGAAAATGAATGAATGATTAAACCAATCCACTTTATTCTCCATCTCTGTTCACACTCTCCCGTCCCGTCTCACTGCCTAATATGTCATGCACTGTTCAAAGCAAAGCCTAAAAAGAGACTGAGAAAGGAATTGGAAGGATTTTCCACATAGCCTGTGTATTGATTGACCTTGCTGCACGAAACATGGACATACAGTATACTGTAGTGTTTACCTTGCATGGCAACGATTACACCTACAACCATTACTTTGAGCTCACTGTCACTAACAGAGACAACAGGATGAGTCCGAGAATATCATCTTTTGACGCAGTTTTGGAATGATGTCAAAAAACAATCATAAAACATGTAGGAAGGGAGACAATTGTTAGATCCAGCAGCTGACGCTTTTAGTGTGTGTGTGTAAACGTTTCTCTCTTACCTCATTGTTTGTGCGTTTTGTGTTTATCGACGCACTTTTTGGGTGCTCTCCCTCCCACATCCTTTCTGACCCGCTCATGGGGTTGTGTATGCACATTTGTGCACCTACTTAACTGCAGATTAGCGCACTGTGCACTTGTTCCGAATGTGTAACTTCAGGCAGCTTGCCATGTGTATATGTGCATCTTAGCATGTATGCACGCTTCTGTGTTTATTTTCGTCATCTGTAAGTATCAGGCTGTGTGCATACATCTTTGATTTGTGTGTATTTGTGTGTGTTTTTCCAAAAAGAGAGAGAGAGAGAGAGAAAAAGCCTTCTGCCGCATGTGTGAGCAAGCGTGGATGATTGTAATTATTGTCACGCATGTGTAGAGATCTGGGGATGGGATCAGTGTGTGTGTGCGTGTTCACGAATGCTTTTTTGTATGCCTCCAGAATATCTTATTGTGTACACATTTGCTCCTTGTGGATCTTGCGTGTGCATTACAAAATGCCCATTTGCAAATTAATATTCACACATCTGCACATCGGGATTTACTTTACATATCGTTTTTATATATACAGTAAATACTGTGTGTGTGTGTGTGTGTGTGTATATGTATATGTATATGTATATATGTGTGTGTGTGTGTGTGTGTGTTTGTGTGTGTGTGTGTCTGTGTGCGTTTGTGTGAGGCGATAGACTCGTTTTCAGGCATTTAAAATGGAAAATTTTTGGCAAACACAGATGCACTCAGGATATATTGTCTTCGGTCCTTGTTTCATCCCCAGCTCTCCACACTGTTCACCTCATGCTCACTCTTTTTCTCTGGATTTGGCTGTTAATCCCGCATCAAGGTTTGTCCCAGATGTGAATAGGGAAGCCCCCCGCAGCCCTCTCTTTCTGCCCTGTCTCTCTCTCTCTCTCTCTCTCTCTCTCTCTCTTTCTCTCTGTGTGTCTCTCTCTCTGTCTCTCTCTCTCGTGCTGTGAGCGCACGCACACACAGAATGTCCTGCCCAGCTCACCGTTGCCTAGACGACTAATATGGACTACAGAGCGCTGTTCCTATGGAAACAACGGATGCCTGAAGCAGGAAGATCATTAATAGGGATAAGCTAATATAGGAGGGGGGGGGGTGAGGAACACGAAAGACAAGGGACAGAAAAGGTGACCGTTGGGAGGATAGTGAGTGTCGCTCAGCAAAGGTGGGCTCAGAAAAGATATGAAACTCTCATACACTCATATTATTACGAGGGTGTATCATTATGTTTTGCCGATATAGTCCTGCGGTCCAAGCTGTGTCTGCCGACAGTGCATGTGTTTGCTTATCCAGGTGACAAAATAAATCCATCTTGGTAGCGATGTTTCAACCAGGTGTGTGTGAAATCAATGTAGGCCACACTGAAGTGGAGTAGACTACAGGCAGGTCAATAGGTCAACCCTACACCTTCGTCCAAGAAAGATGTGTGGCTGCGTGTAAAAAGAAGAAGACTAAGAAGCCTTTATTTGTCCCACACACACACACACACACACACACACACACAATGGGGAAATTTCTCCTCTGCTTTTAGTGTGTGGTTGGCTTCCTGAAATCACTGGTAACCGTTTACCCTTGCTTTCACATTGTCAGGAATCTTTTAGACCTCTTGTTGACCTTTTTGGGGAACCTAATTGACTATTGGCCCCAGACATGGAGAGATCAGAGACCCTGGACATAAGCCTGCCTGTCGGTTTGGCTTCTGGCCATCTTCCAGAACTTGCTCCGTCTGTGTGCCCTTTCTAGGCCCCCCCGCCCTACAAGTGCAAATGTGTTATGCCTCCAATATTACTATTGTTGCTCTATTGTAGATTGTGTTTTGATGTGTGTGTGTGTGTGTGTGAGAGAGAGTATTCTACTTTCTATAGTACTCTTGCATAATTATTCCTGACTTCACAAAGTAGCAGAGGCACAGTGGCAATAGCATACACAGGTACGTTTTTTTTTTTTGTTTGTTTCTTTTTTTTTCCAATTAAACAAAAGCTGCTTACTCTGTGAACCTTTAAAATTGCTCATTAGTATTATTTGTACCCTTCCTGGGACTGCGGTGTCTGGAAGCTCCTTCGATAGCATGCTCCATGCCTCTCACTGTCTGCCCCCATCCATATCGTTCCTTCTCTTTTGTTCATCGATCACACAGTGTTAGAATGCAGGACAATCGATACAGACACTTCTCTCTCATTAAGGCCACTCGAAGCCAGAGGGGCGGCGAGGGAGGGAGGAATACCAGGCTCCACTGAAATGCTTTGTGTAATTTTGTCCAGCTCTGCTTCTGCTGTTGAAACTTATCATTGCAGTTGAGCGGGCCTTTTGGAGGTCAAGTCCATCATGGATTTCTCCCAATCCATACCCCTGGAGCAATCTGCTGGACATTGCCCTACATGTCTGACTGCAGCCATTTTAATCTGCGGTGTCAGCTCGCTGGGTTTTACGTTTGTCTCTACTTACACACTGTGGATGTATGTACTCTGTCATCCATAGCACATTAAAAGATCAAGGACACAAGCAAACGTGCAGACTTATGTCCATGAGAGTGTCATCACTGCAGAGTGCATGGTATAGCCAGCGCAGAGGGGGAGGTCAGATAATGGTTGTCCTTCTCGAGAAAAAACGAGAGAAAACATTGCTCTGACATAACAAGGTGGACCAAAGACTGTGCGTGTGCGCGTGCGTGGATATCGGGGGGCGGGGGCGGGTCCAATACGGGAGTGGCGTCATTGTGCATGAAGGAGATGTGCATGTTTCTCGGCGTCCCGTGTGTTAGCAGGAGCAAGTGTGTGAGAGGTGTGTTCCTGGGTAGATAGAAGCCAGCCAACTGTGACAACAGCTTCCCTCCGTGCAGCAGATCAATCAACGTTCTCACTTGGTTCACTTGCTCTCCTCCACTGCACTCGCTCTCCCTTCTCTGAGCCCCCTCGCTGCCCACTGATCGCCACTCCGACTTGACGACTTGAGCCCAGTGCTCCTCATCTGCCCACACTCCAGTCCCGCAAAAGACTCGTTTGCTGGCACAGGTCCACACGGCATAGTGCTGGTTCCCCTCTGGAGTGAGCAAAAATGCCCTCATCACCAGAGCAGACAGCTATGGTAGCGGCCATTTGCTGCTTCAAGGAGAGGATGAAGCAGAGGGAGAAGGGGGGGGGGGGGGGGGGGGGGGGCGTGCACGGATTTGGACACTCGACGCTCGACTTCCTCGCCAGAAATAGACCCCTTTCCTGCAGGTGCAAACGGATCGCGTAGCGCAACCATGGTCCGCTGAGGAGTCGGCTTTGGCTTTCGATGAGAATGGATACTCCGGCGAACTGACCTTCGATGACTTTAGGAAGACTTTCATTTTCTCACTAATGTTCCTGCAACCGTAGCGGTTCTACGAGAGGGTTTTCCTTTTCTCCACATTCTGCAGTTGAATGCGTCATTTTGATTCACTGTGGACTGCTATGTCATGGAAAACTCAAAGCCAAGACATACGCGACTTTAGCGGCAAACGAAGCTAAAAGCATTTCGGCAAGAATACACATCAGCGAATAATGAAATATTCTCCATCTGATTGCTTTGTGTCTGAGAGACTAACACAAAGTGCAGGGTTGGCTTCCTCGCACAGTTCCAAACAAATGTAGGCCAAGTTTTCCTGGGAACGAAAATAGAATAGGGAAAAAAAAATAGGAAAAGTAACAATCAGCAAACCGTTGATGATGATGATGTCTGCTGTCTTAGTAGATTTTTTTTTTTTGTGGTTCACTTGAATTCAGTTTGGCCCAGTGCTTCCAGCATCAGGAGGTGTTATGTTATGTATTTTTTCATAAACTTACTCCATGGGCTCGGTACCAAACTATGATGCCATTATGGCACCTGGTTCGCTTATATTCTAAGAAGTACTCCTTTTATACTGTGCATCATGCCTATACCAAGATCTTATTTACACAGGAGCTTTGTGCACGCGACGTTACGCAGAGGCTATGTGTGGTAGATGTCTGGTTAACTGACGGCATCTTTCAAACGCTATTCTTCTGCTCTGTAACACAAGTTCAGTGTTGTGGCTCTCTACCTTTGTGTTGTCTAGATAATGTTTGTTTTTTTTTTTGTTTTTTTTTACTTTGTCGAAGTGTGTGAAAGACTCACTTTCTTTGAAAATAACGTTTTTAAACGTTATTTAAAGCATGTTGCTGTAGCTAGTGTTTTGTAATGACAGAGAGTTTCAGATCACATTCGGGCCTTATTTTTGTGTCTCAAACATAGCTCATACGTGGTGGGGGGGGGGGGGGGGGGCTCTTTTAAAAGGGGGGGGGGGGGGGGGGCTCTGTTAACATTAGCTTATGTTTCTCCTCTTATGAAGATAAATCCAGATTTCCTTCACCCCCCTTCTTTTTATTTAATCCTTTTTAGCCCCTCCTCTTGCTTTTCTTTCTCTCATTACCTACACCACTGCTGCACACCAACTACC
The DNA here is from genome assembly GCA_016785305.1 of Colistium nudipinnis. Taxonomy (NCBI): domain Eukaryota; kingdom Metazoa; phylum Chordata; class Actinopteri; order Pleuronectiformes; family Rhombosoleidae; genus Colistium; species Colistium nudipinnis. Next base: position 219,724 of record JAFBJU010000807.1, read on the forward strand.
CTCTCAACTCCAGGCCAAAGCACACAGCCAGATGTGCAGGGATCCCTCTGCTGAACAGCTGGCACACGCGCACACACTTGGAAGCACACACATTTTTATAAGCACCACAACAGAGACGAGGACACAAATAAAAGCGTTTGGGCGCACATGACATGACACAGACTTAACTCGGTGCTTTCTGTTGTGCCAGATCCAGATGTTTGGACAGAGCTATTTGCTGTGTGCCATTGAATCTATTTTTGCACTGAGAAGATTCGGAGATCTGAGGAGCTCATCTTTTCCATTCCCTTTGAGTCAGCCAGTGCAGCACAAACTCCAGATAATTATACATTTCTTTAACTGACACCTCCCATGCCGGAAGAAGTGAGGTTTTGACAGAGACGTATGCATCCGCAAAGCGCAGTCGCTGCCAGCGGCTGTCAGCAGGCTCTGGCAGGCACCGCGCTTCGCACACACTCGCAAATTGTAAACGGGGAAAAAATGTCAGTATGGGTGCCTTTTAAAGATTCCCTTGGTTTTAATGACACCGGTGTTGTCTCCACTGACAGATGGATGTTTTGGGATGGTGTTATCACGGCTTTATGCAGAAAAGCACCGTCAAACATTTTTGCCACTGTACTCTGGATGAAAGTATCATATGAGATATGGTAAAACTGTGTGCCGTAAATAGAAAAACCCAAAGTGGAGTTGGACATTGTTTCGTTCCCCGTCAGTTAATTAGATGCAGGTCATTCTTGCAGGCTTCTCAGGAAGTTTGCCGGTCACTGGTGGTTGCTTTTGCGTCCAGAGGCAATATGTCGCACTTTTGTAGCCATGTGATGTCGGTATCTCTTGTTAAATGTGCTTTTTGTAGGTTAAGCTCAGGAAAGGTTTGACATTTTGGGAAAAAATGATCGTCCACGTTCTCGCTGAGAGTGGACTTGTGAGTCTTAGCCGACTTGGCACAAACCTTTAAAAAAAAAAAAAAAGTGTTGCATAGCAACGATGTGACGAATTGAAGTCGAAGTGTTTTTTGTGTGGGCTTGGTTGCATGGGTTCAAATTCAAGACTATAACGCATCCTGTTTGTGTATCTCTGCTTCCAGCTTTGTTTATTTTCCTGAGAGAGTCTGCCGGAGCTCTGGTGCCATTAGGTGAATAAACCTCAGACTCAGCGGAATTATTCTGTGTAAGTGTAGTGTGTGTGTGTGTCGGATGGTGCTGCCTGTCAGTTGTGTCTTTCGCCGACTGTAGTACGCAACGTGCTTCATGGTTCTCTATATGACAGCAGTAAAGTAGACTTACCCAGCAGGCTGCAGTCCAACTTCAGCCAGGGGGAGATTAGAGAGCTCGATGGAGATGAGGAGGGGGTGGTGTGCGTTTGCGCGCGCGTGTGGAGGAGATGTTACGGGAACTCAGACGTAGACCGGCAGCCCGTCAGTCTGCAATTTCTGGGAAACTGCTTCTCTTTATGTTGACATTTGGAAATGAGTTTGAGTGAGAAATGTTTCCCAGCAACAGATGAACGGCGCCGCTTTTGAAGCCGTCACCTCCCACTCTGCCATCATATCGCTTGTGATTGAGTGTGTTTGCTAAATCAGCAGGGTCTCTCTTTAAAATGTGGTTTATATACATATATGCGACGATGAACTGACCCTGGATTCACACGTGAAAACATGAGCTCTCGTTCTCCTCGGTTTTTATCGACACTACGTCAATGACACAGTATTAACACGTACCCAAATACATTTTTCATTCTTAGTTGAACTCCCTAATAATTCCATAAAGTAAAAGTGTGCGCCTGACTGCCCAAAGTGTCATCCATCGGCCATCCCTGGGGTTACGTAATGTTTGCCGTTTATGGCCGTCAGGCGAGTGAGCTGAATGTCAATGAGGCTACTCCCTTCTTTCTCTGAAATGTGCCATCATGTTGCTTATGGTCAACTCTTGAATGCCAAAAGAAACCCCCCCTAATAAAGCAGCGTTTCATAAATTGTGCACTCCTGGTGACTAATGAGTTGCACTCTACGTGGACGCTTTTACCAGATTCTTCAGTTCTTCCTGTTTTCTCTCTCTCTCTCGCTCTCTCTCTCTCTCTCTCTCGCGTTTTTCTTTTTTTTCCGCGTCCATCCACACCTCCCTCTGCCTCTCCGGCAACAAAATCCCCAACCCCCCCCCCCCCCCCCCCCCCAACTCCTGAGTCTGTTCCAGGACCTGTTTCTATAGCAACACGTAACCATGGAAACTAGGTGACAGTGCATCCCATCCTGCTATCACCAGACGTGAGGTGTTCGGTGTGGGAAAGTTTTTCTTCTGTTTACTGATATCAAAATGAAATGCGTTGACCTATATAACAAAAAAAAAAGGCATTTTAATCCCACGTAGAAAATACTATTATTTCTTTAGTTTATCATATCCAATATAGATACATGTGATCTACATACACGTGATCTTATCAGGGTTTAAGGATAGCGTTCATTCTCTGAGTTTCTTTGATCCTCTCTCTCTCTCTCTCTCTCTCTCTCTCTCTCTCTCTCTCTCTCTCTCTCTCTCTCTCTCTCTCTCTCTCTCTCTCTCTCTCTCTCTCTCTTTCATCCTCTTAAATCTTCGATTGTATGTCTCTCTGAACCTATGCGTTGTATACTGAGAGATATTCAAAGGCTGGAAATAGCTTAACCAAATGATGCAATTATTCATGAATAGCAAAAACAAATGGACTCGCCATTTATGCCGCTTCTAATTAAGAAATGGGCCGGAGGAAGAGATAGCGGGAGATCGTTCCGAAGACAGAGCTACTCGCTCCACTTGCTTGAAACGCTTGATGTTATGTGATCAGTTGGATATGAAACTGAGAAATGTTGTTGGGACAACGCAGCAGGACGAGCACCCCTGTCTTTTGTGTTTTTGTGTTTTCGCAAGCAGATTGTTGCACCTGTTCCCGATTATGGGGGCACGCTGAATTTTAACACAACAATCCCAGCTTGCCGAAACCACGGGCTTGATCCGACGGAAGGAGGTGGAAGAAAAAAGAGTGAGAAATATGCGGAGTACAAACAGAAGGTGTGACGGCGTGATGTAGTGTGACTGTTTGGGGCCGGCAGCTGAGGTGGTATGAGGCCCTGCTACTACCGAAAATGTGTGTTTTTGTTTTTCTCAAACCTTTTTCGGAACTTTTTAGAAGAGCAAAAAAAAAACAACCCTGCATACGACAAAGCAGTCAATCTAGAGTTGCATTAAAAGTTTCTTCTGCTTCTTCCCTGTTAAAGCAGCACTTTATGCTGTAGGATGGAGGAACTGGGTGGACCCGAGTGGGCGAGCTTCAGCCCACTCTGTAATGCTGTACGCGGGGGCACGTGGTTAGAAACTGATGCGGCCGAATATTGTGCCTGCAGGATCGACTGCTGCCACAAAAATAGCTCCCAAAAGAATAGCAGCCAATACTTGGCGTGAGTCAGGACACTATTGAGCGTCTGTTGAATCGGATGTGACATTTTAAGGTTAAATAAATCAGCCCACAGCAGTGAGCATGAGGCTGTTTGCTGGGGTTATCCAGCGGTAGGTCAAACACAGTACAAAGGCAATGAAATTGAAGGCCTTTTTAGACGATATGCTTTTGGGCTGTTGGGTGTTTTCAATTTCAGGCCTTGGTGCACAGTGTCGCACTCTCCAGCTTTGGTGCCAGTGACGAGACACAAAGGGTTTAGCTCAGGATAAAGGCACTCTTGATGTTGTCCATAGAAATCAGGCTAAAGTGTGGCAGTGAACGTATGTGGCCAACTATATTCAGTCAAGTTCACAGCCGCAGGTTGTCGCTTGCGAAGTTTCACATCAAAATCGAGCTGTTCGAGAAAACAGCAGTAAAGGTCTTTCTTGTTCGTTTTTTTTTTTGGTTTATTTGAACATTTCGATTAAGTCAAATACAAAAAGAGATATACTTTCAAAACGATTGACTGTCTTTAACTTAGAGATATATTTCACGATATGTCAATGTCCTGAAGGTATTCATGTGCATATTTATGACTCAAGTTAAATATCTTGTGTTAGATGCCCTCTAAGTCTTCACTACATACTGTATATTGTGCGACTGGAGAGCCATTGTGTAGATTGGTCGTAACCGATGCGAGCTGTAACTGTCAGTCGGCGCTTCAGTACGGGCCTCTCACCCCAGCCTGCTCGGTGCTCGGGTCAGCTTCATCCATCCATCTACTCGTCTCTGGCTTCAATCCTAACGGTCCCAGGCATCTTCAATGCACGGTGTGTTCGAAGAGAAAGCTGTAGCGAGGCCACTGCTGCGTATGCTTTGGCACTGCCAGCAGAACCATCAGTTTGGGTCGCCCGGAATGGAGCGAGCCTCTCTCGCGGATCTCGCGGCCCTCATAAGCACGTCGCTTGCCGCAGGGCTGACGGTTCGCAGACTCTCTCACTGGCCTGCCGCCTGGCACACCACGTCTCGCTACAGCAGCGTCGTTGACACAGAGCAGCTTTTAATTGGTTTATTTATTATGTTGTTTTGCTGGCCGTTGCATCGCGAGTGCTGCTGCGTTCTATGGTTTCAAGATCTGTCGTGTGCACTGTACAGGAGCTCAGCGTCTGTGTTTTGGCCCGGTACATGGCAGATAGATCGATAGATGACTTTATTAATCCCCGTGGGGAAATTATGGAACATACACACTCATGTGCACACTCATTCAGAGCTTTCAGAACCAAACTATTTCCCCATTATTACCCTGTAATCAAAAGGCAAATCAAAAATGGGGGGAAAACAAAAATGGAAATGTCACATTTGACAGGGGACTAATACTACAACAAAAGCGCGAGGAGAAATGAATTGAATTCACCCTGCACACTCACACCGGTGTTATCATTTACTCTGACTGATTAGACCTCCAGTCAGTACCAATAATTATATTAATTGGGTGAGGGTTTTTTTTTTTTTCCTCCTCATCATAACTGCTGGAACGGAACTAACCAGAGATTGGGTGAGATGCCAATCGAGCGTCATTGGTCCACGCCCGCACAGTCCTGATTAGGCATGTATTCTGGCGACAACTCAAAAGGAGACCATTTCCCGAGCACGTGCGCCAGAGCAACGCACCCACGAGAGGAAATGAGCGTCAACACTGGCATGCCATGCTGTGTGGGGAGACAAAGGGAGGATTGGCTGCTACACCTGCTCTGCTAAATCTCTTTAGTCCTCTCGCTCTGCTTTCATGTGGTTCCAGTTGCTCCTCTCCTGCCGCCCACAAAGTGCCGTCACACTACGCTGGGCTCGAAACCCATCACGTGCTTCCCCCCCGAGTCCACAGCTCCCGCGGCCCGACTGCGAAGGCTCAACTCTTAATGAGACAGCGGCGGCGCAGTTGAAGAACAGTTCTATGAGCTAGAACGTAATGAGTCTTGGACTGGTTTTGTGTGAAGATACACAGTAAGCTATCTTTGTAATAATAGGAGAGAAGAAAAAAAAAAAGGAGAGCGGCGCTGCCTTATTGCAGATTCGGGCAGAGCTGAGAGATAATTGCTGTGTTGCCCGCATGGGGGGAACTTCTGCTAAGGGGGATGATGGTAGACCACTAACATTCAGAGACCGAAACATTCTCCATTCATATCTTCTTAAATAAGCACTCTACCTTGACTGACACACTTTTGAAAGGACCTTATGACCAGCGATTGGGGCCTTCTGAGCTCTTTTTCAGAGCTTTGTTTGCATTGGTTATTTGGTGTTCAAATCAATCATCAATCTCCAACTCTCTAAACTATATATATTATCTCAATTGATATTTGAAGAGTTGAGAGCTGGTGACCGATCTGTATCACGTGCTTTGACCTTTGACAATTTTGCACTCCTGAGACTATTCAGTGACTCCTCATACCCTAGGGACTGTGGCCCTTCTCCTTTTAATTTGTAACCTGTCTGTACGTCGCCGTACTCTTCATTCTGTATTTTGGATGCACATAGAAGTCGAAACACCGCTGGCAACCGGTAACGGCCTGCACGCGTGGCTCTTCTGTCATACTTCTCTTTTTCCAGAGCTCTGGATAAAGGCTTACTTTACTCTGAGAGCTTTGGGTGCTTCCACCGAGGACAGGCTTCTATCTGGTCATTCTTCCGTTAACGGTGGAATGTTCCAGGGTTGTTTGACTCTTCTGGAGCTTTTTTCCCTGTATCTCCGCACAGGATCTTTGGAGCCTTGCTCCAGACTTCCCTAGGAATATCTGAGGCCACCGTGTTCTGACAGACTTTCTTGGCGGCAGATTTTTTTTAAGGAACCTTGTCCGGGTCTGTGAATCCCTAAACTTTCCTGCACCCAAACTTTAAGACTTTACGAATACATTTCATTTGTTTGGGTTTATTATATATCTTTTCAGGTTGTTATGGAAACTGGAATGCCTGCATCTGCTGCAGTCTGGTGCTGTATGGAAGTTTTTTTTTTTTTTTTTTTTTTTTTTTTTTTTTTTTTTTTTTTTTTTTCAGCCTCTGCTTCTCACTCCGCGCACACAGTGAAAATTGCAATCAATGACATTTACTGTTATCCAGCACGACTTGCTTACTGCTAACCCTGAACCATGTGGCGATTCGTGAACGTAAACCACCATTTGAAATGGCCAGAAGTAATGGGAAACTAAAACTAAAAAGATTTAATGCAGCCCTCAAGATTTCTTCGTCATCCTACAGTTCATTTTCACCACAGGAACTGGTCAAACTAAGGCATAGTAATTTTAAAAATGTCATGTTTGAGGGCCAAGTAAGTGCCCCTGTTCAGACCCCATTCAGTGAAATATCAAAATAGTCAAGTGGAATTAAGTTTAAATATCGAATCATTGTTCGCAGCAATGATGGAAACGTGTATTTTAAAGAATAGTGATGGATACATGAAATCATGAAAGTATCACAGGTTGCCGCTGGTGCCGATATTGTGTCAGGCAAATATGTCGGTGGCTTCCCTGCTCCACTGGCCTAGTGAATGGTCTGGGCTTTGTGTCAGTGTGCTGCTGGAACCTCCACGGGGCTGTCCCGTCCCACTTCCCCATCCCGCGGGAGAGCCCTTCAGCAGCCAGACACACTGGCTTCCTTTTCTACCTCCGTCCTTTCTCTGCCTCTCTCGCTTTGTCTTACTCCTCCTCCAGCCGCTGCCAAACATTTTATTTCCAGCTCGCCATTAAAAAGGGGAGAATAACACTTTGAACTGATGGACTTTATTGAAGTATTTGCTTCTGGGTTTGGCTCTGTTGATTTGGCTGTTTTTTTTAAGGTCTGCTCAAGCAGTAAATATACCGTTTATAGTTTATGGCAGTGAACTAATAGTTAACTAATCATCCAAAGTAGTAAAGCATTAGCTGCCGTGTGCACGATGCACGCTGCAAGTGCTGCTGAATAGAGGCTACAATAAACAAATTACCCAGCAACGGCAGTCGCAAGTCTGCCCACAAGAATTGAATTGATAATTGCATTTAAGTGCAAGTGAGCACTTGATAAGTGCAATAAATGTTGTGGGCTTTAAACAGTAGTGTCAGATTTAGGGACTGAGTAAGCAGAGGGAGAACGCCCTCCCTCCTTTATTCTTCCTGCTTGTAAGCCATACATGTCAATGTACCCGACCCGGTTTGGCTCCGGTTTCTCTGCAGCTCTTATTCCACATCGTTTTTACCCCTAAATGGCATCTCGAGTTGAATCATTTCTCATTTGCTGACTTTGTGCCTTTCAACCTGGTAAAAAGTAAATAGCAAACATTGCTTAATTCTTTTTTTTTTTTTTTTATGCAGTGATTATGCTGCTTTGTGTCTGTGCCCGCTGAAAAAAAAAAAAAAAAAAAAAAAAGCCTCATACACGTGAGCTAATGTTCCTCTCTCACACGGACTGGGACGTATAGGGATGCCTGGGAGCGTGACAGTAGGGTGTGGGTGTCTGAAGTGAATCTCTGTCTTTCTCCGCCAGTGAGAAAGGTAGTGCGGTAATTAGAGCAAACCTTTAAAGCAAAACCCCCCCTCCCTCCCCCCCGAGGGAGAGAACATGGAAGAGATGCACAAGAAAGGAGAACTAAAAGCCAGAGACGGTTATTTCACACACACACACACACACACACACACACACACACAGTTATTTAGAGACGGTTATTTCACACACACACACACACACACACACACACACACGCACCGACATTACAATCCACAGCAAAAAATGCACAGCACAAAAATGAATCCGAAGATTAAGAGTTTCCCCCCGTTTTAAGGGGAACGATTCGCGCCAAAGCTTTCAGCTTCCTCCGTGTCGAAGAAAGTGCTTCGTAAAACGCAATGAGCAAGCGACCCAGTTCGGAGCCACATATGTTGTGAAGAAATAATACTTCCTCTTATTCTGTGAACCCCTGCGTTCACCGAAAGTCAACCCCCTAATTAGGCTGTTGAGAGAAAGACTACGCTGACACACAATGGCACTTGTTGGCAAATTGAGAAATCATCAAATCTCAATGAAATGGTGTTTATTTCCACTGCAAAGGCTCACGCTTACTTTGCTCTCGTGTGGTTTGAGCTGTGTTGTCATGTCCGTGCGGCTCGTTAACACAGATTTCCGTCGCCTCCCCTGGTCTAATGAACATGTGCGTTTCACTGCCTTGCCTCCTGCTTTTTTTCTTTTTTTTTTTTCTCTCTCCTGTTCTGACCTACATATGTAACTGTGTCCAGTGCTAAACTTTTGTCTCCATGGCAACGCGAGGTGTGAGAGGGAGGGATGCGCCCGCTCTAAAGGCAGGATGCTGTTGTCTTCCTACGTTAGCCCGCGCCTTCACACGCCCACACAGATCTCCGTTTTGAACCTTTTTCAACTCTTTGTTTGTTTGTTTTTTTAAACTGATGCCGACAGGAAAATGATCTTTTTGTCAACTTAAACACAAACAAGCCCTTTTTGTCCCATCCAGACAAGGCGGGAGATGTTACGGTGGGGGAGAGAAGGTCTCTGATGTATAATTTATCTGTGCGGTGGGTGGGCGGAGGAGACGGGATGTGAGCCAGGTGAGGGGAGGAAAACATGGGGGAGGAAATGTGGGTGGGCGGAGGTGAGGAGGCAGGGAGAGGGAGGGGAGGGAGAATTCACCACTCTCACGTTTTCCCCGTCATCCATCGCTGTGCCGAATAATAAGGCTCTGTATAAATCAACGTGTGTGTGTGTGATCGGTATCATGCATGCAAAATATGTGTCGTTAATTCCTCCTCAGAATGAGACACTCGCCCTGTGCAGAAACGGCATACTCGCGGAAGCACATTTGGAGTTGCTTTAGTCGGTGTGTCGAGTGTCTGCACACTGATCTGATGTGTTTTAATGGTAAACTTTATTGTTTCACTCCTTGATATAACTGCGTTCCATCCACAAATCAAATCTGGTTGTATTTTGCAGCCACTGCGTGTACCTGGCCACTCATTTCACAAGTGTTTGAATTTGTATTTCTATATTATTTATCTTGTGCGGCTGTGAAAAACACCTTTCCATGCAATGGTATAGAATTGTTCCAGTTTGAAGTAAAAGATAAGAAATACGAGGAAAGTCAGTATACCTGGAAGAAGTTCAAAAGTGGGATGTGGATGTGCTCTGTTAGGAGAGCAGCAGTAACATCTCTTTCTCTCACTCTCTCCCTCCCTCGCTCCCTCATTCGTTTCCTCAAGACATTTACACGTTTTTGCCATCCACATGCCTGGCTGCAGGCTGCGGGTGAGGTGAAATGGAATCGAAGAGATGCCGCTTACTTCTAATGCACATTCCTTCTGGGAGGGGGGGAAAGCCGCAGTGAGCCAAATGAGACCAGTTAACCAAGACAGAGAAGATGCGTTGGAATTTATGAAATATGATATAAAAATATGACCAAAACAAGAATTATACCCACTGCATGCTTGTTTCTCTCTGCCCCAAAACAGTCCTGTGTTTATTTGCCGTTAGTGTGTGTGTGTGTGCGCACAAGTGCCTGTGTGCTTTGTTTTTTTTTCGTGTGCGTGAGTGCGTGAGTGCGTGAGTGCGTGCGTGCGTGCGTGCGGATTCACAGTAACACCAAAGGAGAACGAAGGCTGTGGTCTGTACAGGTCTGCTGTTGGGAGATTGCACTCTGTTGTTGTCGCTGGCCGCTGATCAGCTCTGCCTCACCCACCCCGTCGCACTTAAAAAAGCGCCCCTGCTCGAATCCTCCCCCGTCATCACGTTGGAACAGACGGATATACTGTTTCATGAGGCAAGCCAAAGCCAAAATATTTGGCAATTAACAGGACTGCTCCCACTATTTGATATCAGTTTCCAAAAACATGGTTAGCCATGATGGACATCGTTAGTTGTTTTTCCAACTACTATTTTTAACTCAAAATGTATGTAAAAGTTCAAAGTTCGTCATTCATCACTCCACACACTCGTCATCGACCAAAATCTGTGGACTGACAAAGTTAATATTTAAGAGGTTTAAACAAGTTGATATGCTTTTCCCGAACATGGAGCAAGTAATTATTAAAGTTAAGGCACGGTTCTGAGAGGAAGACAAACGCAGAATAGTTGACGTGCCACGTGAAGAAAATAAGAATCAAGATAATTAACCGCTGCATTTAAATGCCTAATCAGTTTATTGAAACAGGAATTTTGGCCCAAACATGGTCTGGGAACTTTGAAATCCATGAATGGTCCATATTTAATGGATTTGTGAGGTGAAGTTTTGAACTGAACTGCAGCCATTGCCTTCCCATCTGCTGTGATGCATGTGTATTGCATCGGTGCTTCCGATCCAAAAGCTCTAAGTAGTGTAACCATTGAGCTGGAAAAATTAAATGAACCCATTAAATGTAAAATCCAGGTTTAAGTCATTTTTATTTTAACCTGATGACGTGTGTTTCAATTTCAGCTCAAATGACACAAATGTTGAGATGACCTGCCCCTGCTGTCCCCCTGTGGGTGAAATAACGCAAACAGGTTGCCTCCATTATAATGAATTGGATTGGTATTAGCTTAGTTATAAATCATCTCAAAATGTCCATCTCAGGTCTCAACGTCACTTTACCCTTTTTTTTTTTTTTTTTGCCCTTAACTCAAGACAGGCCAGGTCACTAAGACACAAGCTTCCGTCACAATGCTGAATAATTCAGTAGAGGTCATGGTGGTGTATGTGCGTGCGTGCGTGTGTGCGTGCGTGCGTGCGTGCGGCCACCTGTTGATTCCGATTCAGATGGCATTGCAGCTTCTCCTGGAAAATGATTATAGCCTTATTTAGCCCTGTGTGTCTGCCGCACTCAGAGCAAGACACACAGACCTACCATGGCTGATCCTTTATCATAAAAATACCGGCACTCTGGTGCGTGGATGGATGATTTACATCGTTCCAGAGCTATTGTTGTGGTGCGCGCGCTGATATGAAGGCAGAACGTGTATAAATGTGACTCACTGCATTCAGTACACCGTCCTCCTATTCATGAGGCTCTCCTTTGCACGTGTATGCCCACTGCTGAGTGCGATCATACAGAGCAGCGATGAATCCGGCAAACTCGTAAAGATAGATGAGGTAATGTGATGTGTGACATCGTGTTTTTGTCTAAAACGTTGCATCATTTATTTAGCGCCACGCAGTCGGGGGGTTTTTAGCTGACTCGTTCACTTATACAGCAGCATCGTCTCGCGTTGCAGTGACGTCAGTCCTGCACTCACCTGTGACATATTGGTCTGGAGTTACACTGCCCAAACACAGAGAGAGAGCGCCCATAACGTTTAATGTCATGAATAATGACCGACGGGGTAAAGTCAGGACTCCCACTCCTGTTTTCATATTCCTTGAACTCTCTGAATGGTATACCGCCAGTCACCAGTGTCATGTATTTTGTTTTAAATCTGCGCTGTTCTTGTTATATGTAACTTTAAATAATGAACTGAAATCATACCTGCAAGGTCTAAACCAAGGCTATTCAACCTCATTTGCAAGTGGGCCAAATATGAATATCAATGGGAGTTCGTGGGCCACCCGGTACTTTTTCAATATATCACTGCAAATAACTCAAATACTTATGCGCTGCATCCGTGTGTGTGTTCCCACAGGGGGCGATGCTCAGGTGGGTTGTAGTGACACAAGTGACGTTACGGATTCCAGATTTTTGCCGTGCATCATCATCTGCGTACTGCTTATGTGCAGCCCTGGCTATCCATTACATGCCAGCCCCATTTTCAGGCAACCTCTTGCAGGCCAGACATACGTTCGTGGTAGCATAGAGATGTCTATAACTGTGGAATTAGGGTTAGGGTTTACCAAAACCCTAATTCCAGGCTTATAAAAGAAAGTTGGTACCGGCGGGTTTTCAGGGACCCTGAACGCACTGGTCGCTCGGACATTGGGAAGTGGGCGAAAGAGCGAGATATTTTTCTGCGTCTTGTTCACCCACTTCCCGATGTCCGAGCGACAGGGGACCAAGACCAGCGTGTTCGCCACCCCGAAACCCCCCTAGTACCGACTCTTATATTTCCACTCTTGTAACCCCTATAACTTAGGAATTAGGGTCAGAGTTTTAGTGAAGGGTCGAAAAGTCAATGAAAGTTGGTACCAGGGGGGTTTTCAGGGACACCAAACGCACTGGTCTCAGTCCTGTGTGGCACGGACATCGGGAAGTGCGAGATAGTTTTGTGCCTCTTAAACGTTCACCCACATTAAACAATGTGTGGCGCTTGTGTGAATGAATAATGGCAACTGAATCAGTTAAAAAATATATATATAATATTCAAAAAGTTCAAATAAACTTCAGTTCAAAATCAGTTTAAATCCAAAAGGGGTCTGATTCAGCAATTAGTCAGTGGAATTTGTATTTACAGTATATATTGTATGGTTGTAACACAGTTCAGATGTATGACCCCTTTTAATAGAAAAGCAAAGTTTGGGGAAACAAGTGATCCCGCCCATTATTTATGTCTGCCATAATGTCAGCTCTGAATACACTAGCGCCCATGACATGTTTTGGACAGATGACCCTACTGTGGTGTAATTTAAATTTCGCACATTCTATTACTCATTTTATACAATTTGCGAAGACCACTCCACCCGTTTCCTTGCTATCTCTCCATGTCACGGTGGAGCGTGAATAATTCATGCTCGTGCTGCTTTCCGGGTGGAGATGAATCATGTGAGAAGAGCAGACACACGTGCTCGTTCCAGAGGGACTCTTCTCTCCATAGACCCCAGAGAAGGGGTGTGTGTGTGTGTGGTGGTGTGTTGGGGGGGCTTACTTTCCAGCCCACTACCGGCGTGTCCTGGTATGTCTGCATGACATGACTATGCTTCATGATAGTCACATGTGTGGCCGTGAACGCCAGGGCATAGAGTCATGCAGCAGCTTTCTCTCTATACATCCACGCCACGCGCGCAGAGGGAGTATGAACACGTTTCTGTCTCAATCCCTCCATTCAAGCAATATATATCGTTTTTGGCTATTCAGCCCGCATAATCTGCTATCACGGCAACGCAGCACCGTTGAGAAGCGCTCACCCATTCGAGCCGCTCCCCTTTTAATTGTTTTCTGTCATCTTCTGTAATGCCTGCTTGTTCAAGGATGTAAAAAAAATCTTTGTGTCGGAACAGTAATTAGCCTTCGATCGTATCTCAAACGATGCCGCGTTGGGTCCTTTCATTTAAGGAAACTGGGCCCTGAAAGTCCTTGGAAAACACTGAACTTGATGTGGAAATGTGAAAACCCGTGTTCAGTGATTGCGCAAGAGGTAGCAGAGGCCAAACGGTAATGCTTTTTTTAGAAAGTAAATCTCACGTTTGTGAGGAGAAGCCCTAAGTCCCGTCTGCTTTTTAGGTTTATTTCCCAGAATCCTATATGTTATTATGCAGTAATGCAGCAGAAACATCACTGCAACAACAAAAAACCCGTGGTGGAAATTGCTGAACTCATAAACAGCACATGAAGTGCTCAGTTATTTCATATTTTCAAAGAGAATTGCTACATGCTACATTATAGCTAATAGCTGAAGCCGAGCATATATTTCGCATTTTTTTGGTTTTTGCACTCTCGGTCACAAGAACAAAACAAAGTCAGGTTGCCTCTGCATCTACTGCAAGTCTGTCATCATTCTCTAACAAGCAATCAGAAAAAAAAACAAACTGAATCTGGTCACACGTTCCCTCATATCAAATATTGAACGTTTTTGAGGCCGTCGCTGAGCGTTCTGCAGTCCCTGTCCCCTCACTCCCACACACACTTGTGTCCCTGGAAAAAAAGTGGAGCTAAATGTGTCTGTACGCCTGTGTTTGTGTCAGTGCTCGCGCTATGTGCGCGCACGTGCGCTCTCGTTTGCCTGAGCTCTGCAGTGTGAGTTGTACTGTGTCCTAATGCACACGTGTGTGCCACACGAAAGGATCCACGCAATCGGAGGGCTGGTGGAGCCGGAACGACAATAATTTATACAGAGGGATCCTCACTGTTTCGTGCTGTCACACCACGTTATCGGACCGCATGGCTAGGCAGCCGTCACTAAACTGAAAGCTCCGTGCTTAATGTTTGCTCTGGCTTACAGCGTTTTAATGTCAAGTGCAGTTTGAGAGTATTGTTAAGTATGAACCAATTTGATCGTGAAGATTTGGACTTCCCGGTTCAGAGGTGGTCTTCTAACTAAATCGGATTAATCCGAGGCCTTGTTGACCAGTTGAACCTGTTTTTAAGTTGTGTCTCTACAGTTCCAGATTTCTTGAGATGGAAAAATGTCCATCCGTCCCTTTGACCCTTAGGGTTAGGGTTAGCATTTAACCAACAACAAATACCGTTTATGATTGAGGTCGCTGTCCCGTTATAGTTGCAGCGATCTCAGAATTGAAAATGACATAAGGCAATCGAGCAAATGCCGGTTCAAAATTGCCCAAAACATTTACTGCTGATGCATTGTTAGCTTTTCCATAGCCGGTTGTCAAAGAAATTATTCCTGTAAATAGGATTTATATTATCTTACATGTGTCACCAATTCGCCAAAACCTGGCCGCTTCTGTGGCAGAGGAGATGGCTGGTTATGATAAAGGTGGTGGGAATTATAAGAGGGTGGGTCTTGGCGGGCATGTGGTACGGCGAGTAATGTATGCTCTTTTTGTTCTCCTCCCAGATCAGCCGCTGCTTGAAGCCTGGAGGACGGTTTGTCTCGGTCACCTTTGCCCAGCCCCTCTTCAGGAAACGCTTCTATGCCCGAGCAGAGTACAACTGGTCCGTCAAGCAGTACAGCTATGGCGAGGGGTTTCAATATTTTGTGTATGTGATGACCGAGGGAGAGCAGCTTAGTCCAGAAGATGCAGCTCGGGAGAAGAAGCTACTCGAGGAGACCAAATCGCCGTCTACCAGGTTAGCAGTGACACAAAATGAGGATAAGGAAGACTTCCTGTCAAATATTGACTTATAAAACGACTGGATTATCCAAAGGAAGCAATACATCATCTCATCAGGCCTAATAAAAAAAAACTATTTCAAGCTAAAAAAGCAGCGGTATAGATAAGGAAAGAAGTCGATTCCTGTACAAAATTAAGGATCCTTGAGTGTTTTAGTGGGTGTTTAGAGAAATTGTTTTGATTGTATGTAAACGTGTTTTAATCACATTGAAAAGGATGTTTGGGACAAAGTATTGATGAAGAATGCTGTATTTATTTACATAAACTGATTGTAATACGATATTGTAAATGAGTATTGTATGAAGCAAAACAAAGAAAACTTGCTATCTCAACATGAGAGGAACAAGAAAACATGGTTTGGCAAAAAAAAAAAGAAAAAACGATCATACAAAATGACCACCAAGTATACAACAATCTAGCAAAAGGGCCTAACTACCTTGTCCGTGTACCCGGCGCAGATTTGAGCCAGTTTTGTTCTCGACCGTCTCTTGATTGTCTAGTGCATTACAATCCTGTCAGAGTTACGCAATTGGCAAGACAAAGTGGCACGTCTAGACACACTACATAACTGCAGCGCTTGCATGTTTAATCTGTGTTAAAGTCTATTAATATGGCAGCCAGAGTATCCCCTCATGTTGGGCTCGTCTGCCTCTGTCCAACGTCCGCTTTAGATTCCAGACAAAAGCTGCCAAGAGAGAAACGCGGCGTTCGAGACACCTGTCAAGCATATCGATGCAGCATGCCGGCACATGCACACGCATACAAGTAACGGCTCGCCCTGCGTGTTATTTGTTGAGGCAACATGAGATGAGTCTCGGCTCCTGGGCTGTCCACGGCTTAAATTTAGATCAGAGAGGGGGAGAGAGAGCCAGCCGTGCAGACAGGCGGGAAGGCTGGTGACTGGAGCGGGGGGGACGGCGGGACGGGACATTAATAAAGTAGAAATCATTTATTTTTAATTCTCCACTGAGATCTAATTACCAGCTATTTTTAAGATGGGGGGGAGGGGGGGTGTGATTTTTCAGATGGCTTGTCTACCTGTCCTGTGATTTTTCTGACGACGTAACAGGGTTGTTTGGTGAACATCAAAGTTGAAGTTGAATAACCTGACCACAAGGTCATTTGAGTAGCTGTTGCCGGGCCTGTTAGTCTTTCTGCTCTCGAGTGATAAACGGGCTGTCTGAGCTACAGTTGAGGCCATGCTCCGCGGCGAGGGCACGGTTAGTCAACCTAATAAGTGTGCAAAGGTTTGCAATGGGATTTGTTTTGTAGACACATTTTTACCTGTAACAATTGTGAATCAATGGATTTACCGGAGTAATTTGCCTCACGGCTGAGAATGAAAGTTCATTTTTATCTTTTTTTTTTTTATAAATCCTTTTTTTTTTTTTTCATTGCATAACTGGAAAAAAATCGTTTCCAAAATACAATGAATATCCGCTACTTATTGGACCTTGTGGGGGAATTGTTCTGTCGAGTTCTTTTTCGCAGATGTCAACACTGAACTTTTAAGAAGATGTGAAGATGTATCACTTTGCCGATTCTTTTTCTCAAAGAGGACCCACAAGTCAAAATGACCATGCTGTTATATTCCAAGGCTCGATCGATTGGTTTTTTTTATTATTTTTTTTTATAAATCCTTTTTTTTTTTTTTCATTGCATAACTGGAAAAAAATAGTTTCCAAAATACAATGAATATCCGCTACTTATTGGACCTTGTGGGGGAATTGTTCTGTCGAGTTCTTTTTCGCAGATGTCAACACTGAACTTTTAAGAAGATGTGAAGATGTATCACTTTGCCGATTCTTTTTCTCAAAGAGGACCCACAAGTCAAAATGACCATGCTGTTATATTCCAAGGCTCGATCGATTGGGTCAAACTACTTTTGTGTGCTGGTGTTATGGGAGGGCTCATGCTACTTAGGACGTGTATAACCGTGGGCTTTTTTTGTCCAGCCAACTAGTCTGTTTGTGTTTGCACTGAATCACAACCCAGTGCTGCTGCCTGTCTTCAACCCAGTGAGCTTTTATTTAACAGCTCTGCTGCACCATATCTGCTCATCTCCCTTGGGGCAGCATAATGGCATAATATACTGTATGGCATGCTTATGTAACAGAGCGAGGAATATTAATGGATGTCACCCTCCGAGTGGCACAAAAGTGGAATCAGATCAAAGCTCATTGTCCCCAGCACACACAGCGTGCACACACTCAACTTGCAACTGTGTGTGTGTGTGCGTGTGCGTGTGCGTGTGCGTGATTTTCCACTAGAAAGGCATATACAGCATGTGTTCAGTCAGTGTTGACCTCGACCATTCTGCCAGGTCAGACACAACGATCCCTGGTTGCTGCTACAACTCCAGACAGCAGTCAACTAACCTCTGACCCCAGTGCTACATCTCATTAAAGGGCAGTAGCTTATTAGTTGTTGCCTGAGAAACTCCAGTCATACATCCCACTTCACAGGAATCAACAAATCCCATCGAAAGAACCAGAACCAACAATGATTTTAACATCGGATACATCATTTTTTTCTGATAAACCAACAATTGAACAAGAAAAAAACGTAAACTAGCGGAGACCATTAAACATGTAAATAACTTCATACAGGGGCGTGGCGGGTCACTGAATGATTTGATGATTGTCAATATGGTGTGACTCGTATAAATATCAAAATCTGTGAGAACGACCTCACCCAAAGTCGAGTGTCGGTTATACCAAAGGCAACGATATCACAACTCTATGACTTTTCCACCTGAAAACTGCAAGTAACAGCATGAATGCATCACGACTACTAACATGCTAAATGCAAGTGAAACACTATGACCAATGTTTGATTTGGTCCCAGTTTTTATCACTCAAGCCAGTCTCCGCCATGTCGTCCCTAAAGACTGTTCTTTCTGAATAGTTGCTCACAGTTTGATGAAGACGCATTAAAAAAACAACCCCAATGACATTCTTGAACCTAAAACTATTGCAAGATAATACATTTCGATAACAACACGGAGCCAAGAGCCACGCATCAATATCAATAGTAGAACCGCAATGCATTACAATGAAAATCAATTATCCACAAAGTGACTCATGACAGGTTTAACACAATCCAATATATGCCCAAATATGTCCGTCTGGTTCCGGCCCTCCGGGGTTGCCCTTTACTGGGTGAAGTGTAACTGGCCATGCCCTGAAACAGGCACACACGCACTAAACATCCGCAACAACAATATGATCGATAGCACTATGCGCTCATTCAGTCCTGTGCTGTGCTTTTTTAGGACCGTCGGTGATCTCCCTGGCGGTTACACTGATGACGGTGTGTTGTTGTGCCGTCATTAGAGTGAAGTGCAATTCCCAGTAATATGAGGCCCTGCGTTGCTGATGTATTATTGTCAGACTATGTAGCTTTTTTATAGAAGTGGTCTGATACTGTGGATGTTTTCCCAATTGTCATAGGTGTTGTCTGAGATTACCAGGAAAATATTACCTTGCGAGGAATATATGTGTTTGTTATTTAGTGCTTGATATCACATGGCGGAATTGTTGGAAAACCGTGTAGCACGGTATTCTTCACCTTTTTCTTCCGACCCGGCGGTTCCACCTATTCTCACCTGTCATCACATTTTTGTTTTATTACCGGGGCAAAAAGGTCTGATATTAAGGGTGTTTTCACACTTGCTGAATGTCTTTTCCATTAGGTCCTTATGTGAGAATGTATTAATGTATGTATGAGAACACTGTAGAGCCAGACATTGATGGATGATCATGTGGCCAGTCGTGGCTCCCCAGGGGTTTGTGGTTTAATGGATTCACTCGTGTAGGCCAGCAAAGAGCTGTTTAACAGCTTAACAGATGGATCGCGGTTTCTTGCCTGCTCTTTAATTAAGGATCAGTATTTACCGAGGTGATGGCTGTGGAGGCCTGGTCCAGTATTTTACTCATTACCATAGCTAAACAAGCGTAGGAAAGGGGTGGCTTTTTCCAAAGGTGCAGCTGTTTGTCTGTTTTGTATCGCGTAAAAATGATTTTTCGTGCTTAACGTGGTGAGATGAGATGCTCCGTATTTTGTATGTGTCTATGTGCTATTTTTTGAACTTCTATTGACGTTAAACAAAACCTCCAGGTATAAAAGCCATGCTCAGGAATCACACTAACATTCCTTTCACCATTTATTAATTCACCAAATACAGTGAAAATGGCATCATAATATACAATGACTCATTCTTAGAATGTCATGACATTTTGTAGCTTTTTTGCTTCATAAAACAATGTTTCATTATTGAAAATATTAAGGTGTCATGCACAACAAACCATATCCAGTGTCTTTAAAATAATGGTACAAAATAAACGAAATAAAAAACAAAAACTGTAATGTCCAAAAATCGGTCAAATAACAAGGTGTTATTTGAGGATACTCGTAAACAGTGCAATATATATCTAAAACTGCCATTTTCTAACAAATTCATCAACGAAGCTCAAGTCACAGTATACGATTTCTTAATAATAGTTTAACATTGATGTGTGCAAAACCCCCAGACACATTCAGTTAGTCTTTAAAAAACGGTTGTCCTCTGATATAGAATAAAACCAGTCCACCAAAACCTTACATTTGCCTCTATGAAGCCTAGTTTCATCCTGTATATCCTCTCTGAAGTAGAAATATTTTTGTTGATGAATTGTAAGACGATAGACTAGCATATCATTTGAATAACAAATATTTAGATATAAAAATACAAATATGACCTTTGTTAAAAATAAGCGTGCCAGGGTAAGAGTGGTGGCACCTGTGTTGGCACCGGAGTGAGACCTCATGCAAATAGATGGAGAGAAACTCTAGCTTTATAGAAGACGTGACACGAAGAATTACTAAATTAAAATAACCAAATTATTGAAAGCTTATTTCTTCACGTTAAGTTCTTTAATTTTACACATTTACTAAAATTCCCGCATCTCTGCTTGCCTCCGTAGATCTGAGCATTTGGAAATATAAAACAAAGAAGAAAAAGAGAAGGGAAAGGGGGGCGGCGGGGGTTTGGCGGATATGTGCAGGTTTAAATCAGCTACATGAAGGTGCCAGTCTGCCACCTTTGAACCACTGACGTAAGATAATGCAAGAAGAAGAATGTGGCCTGTGGTTCCGTTTTTATATCTGTGGCCTAATGCTCTTTAAGGGCCAGCAAAAACAACAACAACAACAACCCCCGAAAGAAATTGGGCTCCACTACAGAAAAATATTAACATTGCACCATCCTCGGATATATGTTTTTACATACAATGGGTCTTCCCTATTGAGCAGACTTGAGAGTTTGGTCGGTGTGTCTTTGAAAAGCATTAGCAGCAACAGGAATGCATTGGACCAGTGCTGAAAGGACAGCTCCCTTGAATGCACGTCGCCCACTGAGTCAACAAAGCAAGCCTGGGGGGGATGGGGGTCTGGGAGCTTAGCCTTTGCTGTACAACTTATTGAATTATGGCTGGGATTCAGCTTCAGCCTCCAGTTGGAGTATGTTGTTTCTTACAGCGCTTTTGGGACAAGAAAAAGAGATGGTCGTGAAGTAATGACAGGTTCATCCATCATTAAAAGTCAGCAGAGGTTGAGATACAGAGCAGGCGTCCGCCATCTCAACACCGTGCTGCGTAGCAGGAGTTCAAATCGGGATTCGTCCGAAGAATAGCCAGCAATCCCATGATAAAATGTTGGCCTTCTCCAGGGTCTCTCCCTCTTGCTCAGTCTCTCTTCGCCGATCCTTCCTCGTCCGTCTTCCCCGCTCTCCATTCTCCAATGCCTTTTCGTGGCTCCCATTCCTTTCCATCGTTCCCGTCTTCGCTTCGTGCCGTCGTTTTCTCCCGCAATCCTCGAGCATGCACAGCCGACAAGTGCTTCAAATCGGTGATCAAAATTAAAAAAAGTCTGCATGGCATCGTCCCTGTTTAAACGCCGGGTGAAGACTTGTCTGTCATCCCTTTCAGGACCTCGTCTATTCGGTCGTCCTCGATGACCACTGTGGAGGAGAAAAAAGGGAAGAGGATGTTTACCGAGGCTGAACATCTTATACATATTATCTTCTATAATGGCCCCATTGGAAGCGATGATTTTGAGTTACAGTTGTAGTATGGGTCTCGATTTGATTCACTATAATGCCCGCTCCCTGTTCGGAAAGGGTTTGGCGAGGGGGAAAACCCGTTGTCCATAAAATGCGAAGCACGTGATGGACAATACGACTATGGAACGATTGCGGGTTAATAAATAAATATTAGGGCGCCATCGCAAATCCCCAGCGTCGACGCGCACTTGGTGAAAACAAGTCATTCCCGGTAATGGCGACGAGCCAAGCTTTTTCGTCCTTTCCCTCTTTAACCCCCGATGCTTGGGGTGTGTCCTTGCGCGACGGTCGCTGCATGTAAACAGGTTTTTACGTGGACCACTGACCAACCTGGTTAAACTGTAACACCAATGCTCCTTATTTGTATTTACTTTGAATATTCATTGGGGGCGGTTTTTTTGTGTGTTTTTTTTTTTTTTTTTTTACTCAACAGGAACCAACACATATTGACACAGCCCCCGGCGTTCACCTTTATAAAAAAATAAAATAAGAAAAAAATCCAATGTTTGTGTCGTCTAACTACACTATCTGAGCGTGCACGAATTGCAGTGACGGCAACCTCTGATGGGGTCATCCTTTACCTCGCTTGGCCCGGCCGATCTGTCCCAGCTTCGGGGGTCTCTTCGCCTGCGACGCGGCGAAGAAGGCGCTCGTGTCCTGCAGCCCGCAGCTAAAGGACATCTGGTTGACGTCGCTGTCCGCCCCGTAGCCGTTCATTTTGCCCTCGTTGTATGGCAGCACCTCGGACATTGTGGCGCAAAGACGAAGGGTCACCGGCGCTGTGGGGGGGGTTTCGGAGATGCAGCGGGTGCGAGCGTCCCTGGGTGTGCGCGCGCGGTGCAGCCGTAGATCCCTGTTTGTGCAGGTGGCAGCGGATGGAGGCTCTCCTGCGGGGATCCTGGCTCGGTCTGACTGGATGTGGATGAAGCGCCAGCGTCTGAAGCCGTGGTCTCTCTGCAGTCTCCCGATGTGTTGCTGCAGCTGCAGGTATATGTATGCGTGCGCGTGTGTGTGTTGTGTGCGTGTGACCGCGAGAGAGAGAGCTGCGTTCGCCTGTGCTGCTGGATGATGTCTGCTGAGGGAAGTGGGAGATCCCGGGATCATAAAGGAAACCCAGGCTGAACGGTGAAGTCATCCATCCGGGTTTGAAGCCGCTGGTGTGTGTTTGGGTGCGCGCTCCTGCGCACGTGTGTGTGACTCCGCGTGGTAGAGGAGCAAGAGCGACGTCCACAGGCGAGAGATGCAATTGCTCTTATTTGTGGAAGACAAGGAAAATACGACATTATATCCTATCTCCTTAAAAAAAAAATGCTCACGTTGGTGTTAAATTCCCTATTGTTAGACCCATCCGTGTACCAGTAAGTCATACTATAATACAACTATTTAATACAATCCAAGTGTATACAATAACATTTGGAAAGAAGCCATCCTGCTTACATAAGTACTTCAAATGTCTGTTTTGTTTATCTTAATAGTTAGGATGGGATTTTGAACCTGTGACTTATAGTCCTTATTACTTATTTGTACGTGCATGAGCTAAGAGCTTATGGCATGATTGAATGCAGTAGTTTGCTCACATGCCTACGCATAATTGACTGATGCCGAGAAACGGTTACTGTTTATGTTTTCAGAAAAGATAAATTAAAATAAGGTCAAATGTAAGCAGATATTATGACACTTCATTAATTTGGTGTAAGGAAGCTTTCCACTTAGTTATAGTTATGTGGAACAGACAAATAATGTCTTCTGTGGTTCTAGATGGCACTTGGTAGCAAAAAGAAGGTTTTTGTAGCTTGACTAAAATGCATACTTTTATCGTTATTTTTAACTGTGTCTCTTGTTTCCCCTGACTTTGCAAAAGAACAATAACAACTCTCAGGGGTACCTAAATGAAGTGTAACAGTAGCAAAAAGATGTATAAAAAAAAACACAGGTGCATAAGGATAACTTGAAAACAACCTACACATACCCGCCCTATAGAATAAGAAGCATGAAGCAAATACAGGTTCAGAGTATACAGGATAAATCCTTCAGAAAACACATTCGTGCTGGAACAAAATAATGGCCTCGTTTCAGCACCACGGACAGAGGAAGAATCATTTTTACATTACTGCATCTGAAATTACATAATTTCTTTTTCTTGGCCTCTTTTTGTTACCGCCTGTGTTACAACATCGTGCCCCCACAGCATATGGCGTCTCATACAAAGCTCAAATAACGAACCGACACAAAGCCTATTAATGGACCAAACCTGTTTCAACTCAGGCCAGCTGACATGCTTATAAACACGTGATACCTTCTCGATGGTCTCTGGGTTCTCTGTGCTCGAGAAAGTGACTTGCCAACAGTGTAGAGATCAGTGTGAGTGGGACAGGCTCTTGGATTTGGTGGTAGGTAGGTGGTAGGTTTGGAAGTGAGATCCCTCCTGCTAGCTGGCACCCCCACGCAAACATAAACCATGTAACCCCCGTAAAAGATGTCAAGTGCGTTCCGAAGTTATGATAACCACCAGTTTTGAAGAGAAATCATGCAGCCGTTGCCACGTATTGCAAAAATCCGGAATCGGGAATGACTCGCAAAGCTACTCCTGCCCAATAAACGGCAGCCTCCGGCTGTCGACAAGCAGGGCTGTCGATTCACGCGGCGGGGTTCAAGCAAGGGCCAGGGCTTTCACGCGACGTGATCAGTCCGCGGGGAATCATCTGACCCGCCGCTCCAGACGGGAACAAGTGCTTTATTGGGAGAGGTGTGGATGCGTTTTACCAACCGGACGGTTGTCCGTCCTACCTTAGACCCTGATAATGCGCTGGCCCTGGCCCAGCCTGCTCCAGCGCAACGCCTGCTCCTTTTGGTTCACGTCTGTGTCGGGCTCAAATGCTCTTTCTCCTTCCGCATGCTGCGGGTTCTCCTCTCTTCCCACCTTTTCTGTCCGTGCCTCTTCAGCAGGCAGCCGATCCTAATGATCTGGCTCACTCAATCAGTCACGTAATCTCTGACATGGGCACCTACCCTTCAGAAGTGTGTGTGTCTCTGTGTCCGTCTGTGTGCGTACGGGCGTGCTTTTGAAGCACTGCCACCAATTACAAATGAATTACTGTGCTGAGTCATTCCCCCCCCCCCCCTCAGGCAAACCGAGTTCTACCGCATGTACACGCACTTTTTGTATATACCCACCGTGTTCCTCCTCGAGGGACACGAGCTGAGGAAAAAACACCGATAACAAGCCCTGGAGCTAAGGGCCAGTCTCAATGCTGTGCATGTCAGGTCTTAGCGGTTGTGTAAGCGAGAGAGAGGGAGTGGCAAATACAGAAAGAAAAAAAAAAAAAAAAAGGGGACAGAAATGTGACTGGGGGCACACGCAGAACGAGGAGAAGAGCACACCCTCGGCGGTCATGGAACAAATGGATGTAGTGTGTGTACTGTTCTCCTTGTCACGAAGATGAATGCTGTTTGTTTTTGTCTGCATAAACATCCTCCAGAGCATTGTGGGAACACGGCAGAGCTGTGGCCCTTGGACCAGGGGTCGCACGGCCGAGATTGAAAACACCCGCCGCTGCAGTCCGCTCCACGCCGAACGCGTTCGCAGCGTTCACACCGGTGAAGGTTTCACATTGTTTGATGCCACGTCGGTGGGGGTGGATTTTGAAGTACAGCCTGGCACCATGTGCCGCTCAAGTATCAGCATGTCCTGAGAAATATATATATTATATAATATATTTCGAAAATACATACAGGGTATATAGCAATAAGGTTGACTTGAGTAACGTGAGGGATCACAGACTCTTCTAACAAGAATATACAGTTCCCCTGTTCTCCTTTCAGCTCACCCGTTGTGTTTTTTTTCCTGGCCGGCAACCTCGCTGTTTTGGCAAACTCTCTGTGCTCTTTAAAGTGTGACGCCATTTTATTCATTCACGCTGCTTGCAATACCTTTTTAGAGGCCTTTCGAAGTGAATTATCCCCTAATTGCGTTTGGCTGTTCCAAGCTTGGTTCCTTCCAGCAGCTTGTTAATCAAATTCCTCGATGTTCAACACTCAATCCCAACAGCCATATTGCTCTGAAGGCCTGTGGCCGTTGCCCCTGGTACACCTCAGATCTCCCTGTCAACAGCTTTACGGACAGGTGGTTTTAGATGAGGACATAGTCCCGTGTTATGGGCGTTGACGTGTATTTTGGAATAGCATTAGAAATTCCTGTGAGTTTTGAATTCCGAGATGAGTATGTCGTCATGAAAGCAAAGAAAGCGGGTCGCTTCCTGCTACGATTATGCTTTCGGAAATTCTTGGTAACTCCCGTTGTTATTATTTTATTTTATGTCGCATGTCTTAGAACCAAGCCAATACAATCACCTCAAACTGAGAAACCAAAGCATAAATACCTTCATAACCATCCCTGCAGCCCTCTCCTCAGCGGGGGGAGAGGGGGGGGGGGGGGGGGGGGGGGGGGGCGGGCGAGCGCTCAGCTTGTTGATTGAGTAGAGAAGCACTGCAGTCACACTTCGGCTAGAAAGTAGGTCACTTGTCCTACGTTTCACCGCACGCCCAAAGCAGATGGATGACAGCAGTAATTGGCATCGGGGACAATCGCACGCTGCGATGGCGCTCTCTCCCTGAGATACCGCATCTCTACCTTTCCCCCTGCTGTCTGCTGTGGATCCTGACAATGCATGGCTGCAAAACTTTGCAAAAAAGATTCTGTCCCTGCACGACTCCCAACGAGGAGCAAATAAGACCACGGTGTGCCAGGATCTCAAGAGGTTTAGCACAAGCAATTCACCCAAACTCGATCTGTCGCCGCATCTGACGGCATCATTTTAAAACGGGCATGTTCATCTTCTCGGTGTACGAGGCAGATGCGGGCATTTAAGATGTCGACTTGATGATGCCACAAGAAAGTCACGAAAGCCGCAAATCAGGGTCTGCTCCTTTTAAAGCACGGCCAATTAGTAAGCAATCGTTGAGTCATTTGAATTGTCTGTCACTTGGCAGAATGGATTAAACGGGGCCTCGTCGCAAACGTCAACGCCGTAACCATCCACTGGCAGTACAGCACAACGCCTCAAGACGAGAAATGAGGACACCTTGTGGTGGAAGCTGCACCACTTTGTTATGAGGCACATTGACTGAAGAGATCAGACCCATGTCTTGCATGTCGCATTAGCGCCATGAAAGACAGTGAGCCAAGAAATCAATCTTGAACTTTTCTGGCGCTTTTGCAATCGCAACCGCGCGCGACATCAAATGCATGTTCATGGATACGTTGGTCTCCGAAGGCCCATCTGAGAGAGTATCACTCTTTTGCGGCAATGTCCTCTCACGTACTCAATTTAACTGAAATGGACAAATTAGGCTGGCATTGTTTTTGCACCATGCCCCCGGAGGTCCGCAAGTGTTACAGGAATAGTCTGTTCCCCGAGAGCCACAGCTGCTGTTCTGGTGAGAAGGCTCGTGAAGAATGTGAACCCTTGTGACCGCTGAGGAAGATTTATGGAATCCTGTGTCACCCACCTGCTCCTTTTTCACCCCCACTCATGCCCGATGCCCCGTCCACCAACCACACACACACACACACACACACACACACACACGCGCACAGGAGTCCTTAGCTTTTCTTTTTCTTTTCATCTATCTGCAGCGCTCCACATCTTCTCACTGCTTGTTAATGATGACAGAAATAGCATGGTCGATGACTCACAAAAACCAAAAGTCTTTTCAGACACCAGGTGCTCGCTGCAAGCTTTTTGAGGATGGAAAAAAAAAACATCATAAATTCACTTCATCTTTAAAGTCCTGTAAATGCAGAAACATGAACTACCTAAGTAATGTTTTTTTTAAAAAAGGAGTAGACAACTAAAGTATCAGTAGTCTGGCAGTACACCAAATCTTAAATACGCCAAAAAAAGACTATATGGAGTCTAATAAGTAAAACAAGACTGGAAGCGTGGGCAAGAGCTTTTAAATTGATTTATTTCAAAGATTCAAACAATTTGAGTTTGCTTGTTAGAAGCTTCTACTGTAAACCATGTCTTAAAAAATTGATAAAGAATAATTTTAATAACTTGTTTAAAAAATATATATATACATATATATACATATATATACATATATATATGTATATATATACATACATACCTTTGAGGTGGGAAGCCAATACAGTTCGAATGGTGGCTAAATTCCCCTGAGGTCTTAGGGACCCACGGGATCCTCAGACGTTGTAGAGTGACACCACTCTGCTGATGTTTTGCCTACAGATGGGGCACAGGCGGCGTGGGAGGGCCTGGTAGCATCTGTGGCAGCAGCACAAATGCCCACAGTCCAACAGAATGCAGTCGCGCGGCCGACTGAGGCAAATCACACAGGTATTGACTCTGAAATCTTCCGCTTCATCCTCTGCACCGTCTGTGGCCCTGGGGTCTTCCGCCCGCAGTCTCTCAAATTCCCTCTTCTCCCGCCGCAATTGCAGGTAGTAATAATAACGTCGACCGACCCAGAGGAGGACCACTGCTCCAGCCAGAGCGGAGGCAAAGGCCAGTGGCTTCCACAAAAAAGCCACGTTCTCTTGCTCTCGCCGCAGGGTGTGAAAGTCCAGGGTGCTCAGGAAGTATTGTCCATTATCAGAAGGGGGTTGAAGACTCAGAGTGCCATCTCTGTCCAGTATCAGCTCGCCTACACCCGTTAGAGTCGCACCCACCTGGGAAAGGAGAGGGAAAGTTATATTTCCCACAGGGTTAGCAGAAAAGGGACGCTTTCTCCATTTGCGCAGACTCAATTGATTCACAGAAGCCAATAATGTTAGTTTCTCATCCAACAACTGACTTTGAGCATTTCCTCGGTCTCCAGATGCCCATGTATTCTCTCCCCCCGGAGGTATTGTGCTATGATGTCACTCCAGCAATAGTTGACCTGGTGGAACTTCTCGTGGGTAATCTCCATGTGGACTCCGGCGGCTTGTAGCGGACACAGTACTTTGACTGCCGTGTCGTCAGATCCCACTAGCGCGAAGGGAACTGCGTTCGCTCTCTGGTGCAAGACTCGCTCACTGTCCGTCCTGCAACGAGTAGAGGGAGAAGCAATGGACCTTTTTGGTCAAAATGTTATGTTGATAGGAGAAAATCAAATACAATGGGATTCCAGCTGTGTATATATATTCAGGGTGGAGTGATTCTCCAAGGCTATGGTTGGACTCAGAGCTTGTTTTTTGAGCCACATTTAAGTTCACCCATCCCTCACAGAATTCGGTGATTTCAATGTGGTTGCGTGTTTATAGTTTTAAAAGAGAAAAAAAAGTCTCATTAGTACAGTCACGAGAGCTCAACAGGCTGCACCCCCAGCGGTGGCAGCAGTTTGTAATATTTGTTTGTATTGTGGATCCATCATTCTAAACGGAATGCATGGGATTGTGGATGTTACTGGTGCAGTGTGTGTCTATAATTGGAATCTGACATTTGTTTGAGAAAATCTGTATCAATCCTAAATTATAGCTGAGTTTTGGAATGTGCAAGTTGAGAGGATTTACAAACGACACACGTGAACATCATCTCAGCATATTTTTTGTGTGTGCCCACGAGAGTGATGATGGGATCGTGTTACTGTCCTTACCAAGACCTTAAAAGGCCATTCCACACCAGTCGTTGTTGAGTCAACATGAATTTCTGCAACACGCCGACAGTTCCTCTTCGGTATTGACTCGTCAGAGGCTCACCTATTGGTTGCACGGCACCTACATACGCAAGCATACCCAAATGGTAATAGGTAAAGAGAGTACACACCCTTTTCAAAGAAAAAATGTAAATGAAGTCCTTTATGCATTAAAAATAGAAAGACCCGTTTACCTTCAATGACAACATACTGAAGACATGCTCCTGGAGTCACTTTCAAAATGTCTTTGAGGTTTCCACCTACGGTGAATCGTGGAGCATCCTGGCAACACAAGACACACACTAATTGTTGTAGCCAGTACAGCAGTGCAGAAAAGCGGTGTAGAAAACAGACAGGTGCAGGTTCCTGTTACGTAAATACTTTGTTTTTTATATTTTGAATGATTAGCACGGTCAGCACAGACAAGCACAGAGAAGTATGACAAGGACAAAAGCGCATAATTGAAAGTTGTGCAAAGGTATGGTCATTACACACGATCCACAACTAACATCAAGTTGGTCCACTGTCTTCTTGCTCTTCCTGTACAGATAGTAGCAGATGCCTGAGAATGCGAGGCTGACCCCAAGACACACCGCCTCTGGAATCCTCAGAGAAAAGCCATCCATTGCCTCTGGGTCTCCAGTCACTGACGAAGTAGCAGACCGACCTACACAAGCATGTGAGACTATCAATAAAACAGCCGTGGATGTGAGCTGGCACGTGCTTGATGCACTCTGATCGGTTGCTGATTCATTTTTTTGCCAATCAATTCTCAGCCACTTACGCAACCACAGTGATGTTACGAGCGCATCTAGAAATAAACGTTTTACGCTCTCAGTTCAGTTTGTACTCTAGGGGAATAATGAAACTTGCCTGAGTTCATCACATTTGAGATTGTTGTCGCCTTTCAAAATGAACAACAGGGCCGTGTAGGTATCGGACAATGCCATCAAATCAGTTTGTTTAACAAACCTCCGATTTTGTCAAAGGATGCCGACTAGTCATTTTCCCGCAATAGCCTAATTGAATTCGTCACAGCAAGTTGAAGGCTTTATTGCAACACTTGACTATAATTTCCTGAAGAAAATGCATTTCTGAATGCAGCTTTGCTTAACATGCTGAACAAAAAAAAAAAGAATGTGATGAAGGAGCTAAATGTTTTGAAGGTGGAATGTTTATGATGAGCTGAAGGATGCAGAAGCATTACATCAACACTTTGAGCCAATGAAAACTCAGTGTGAATGCTGCTTCGTTTAATTACCTTTGATCTCATCATCAATGCCAAACGCTGTATCTTGACATCAAAGGCTTTTTCTTCTGCAGAGGTTGAAGAATTTCCCATTTATGTCCATGGGATAGGATGTCTCAGGAAAAGTTGAATATTTCAAAAAGTCTGAAATGATGAAAAAAGCAATGTATGCCACAACGTGCTTAAAGAGCTGAACATTTGATGGGTTGAAGCATGCTATATAATAAATGATGCCAATATTTTGTTTATTCAGACCCTTAAGCCACTTGCAAGCAAGTCTGGAAATATTGGGTATTAGTCTGTGTTGTAAAATGGGTGATGTTTTTTAGTTTTTTTTTTACTTAATTTAGGCTATTTACAACTTTGGCAAACACAGGCCATTGAAGGTGCAGAGAAATGTTCATAATGAGTTATAACCATGCACGATACAAGCAAGATGTGATATGACGTGGAAGATTTTTATTTAAGTGTGAGGAAAAGGTACCTTGCGAATGCTTGATTATCATTATTGCGAAATAAGCTTCAGGAAAGCAAACGATTCAAAGCCAATTTAAGTAAACCTCATGTTGTTTATTGTTTAGGCGTATTACCGTCAACTTCTGTTCAGAATTCTGATTTTAATGTCCCTTCATCTTTTTTTCATTCGATGTAAATCCCACCCACAATACATTTAAAGAATTGAATAGAGATGAATTAGTGATTTCAAATGCACATTAAATTTTTATTTCCAAAGTTACAGTCTTAAGACCCGACACTGATTCTAGTGACATCACTCGAGGACATTTGTCAGATCTCATGCACTCCCTCTGGAGCCTCAAAGATGTAACACATCTTCTTTGATGCATGTATTATTAAGAATCCCAGAGTCCTGTAAACAGACTCTGATATACAGTATACAGTTGGTGGAGTTTCCCATTCAGCCAGCTGACATTAGTCTCACATCCATACTGATAGCAAGTAAAATGCACAACGCAGATGATGACAGTGATGAAGAAAGCAAACCTTGAACAAACTCTACCGCAGTGCTCAAATTAATTGCCTTCAACACAAAATCTTAAGTCTTGCCCCTAGGTGTATTTTATTCTAGCAACCTTCTCTAATACACAATAATATGTAACTGAAACTGGATCAAACAAAAGTTCAACTCCTCGTAAGTTACTCGTACACATACAACACAAACACTCCCAAGACAGCAGCAGCCATAAATTACCAGAATAAGGCACATAATCATTTAGGAAAATAAACGTATCTTGCGATGCATATACATTTCTTAACAATTTCAGTGAAGTACTTCACTGAAGCTCTGTAGTGGACAACGCCTTTTGCACAATATCCTCATGTTTCACATTTCATCAGTACATACAGTACGTCCTAAAACGAAAAAATGTCATTCTTGACTATAAGCCGAAGATTAAAATTGCTCTGAAAGTGCAACAATTTGGACCTTTGAGTTGGAACACCAGAACAGTTTGTAGGGTGGCCCAAGGATCCTCAGACGTTGTAGAGTGACACCACTCTGCTGATGTTTTGCCTACAGATGGGGCACAGGCGGCGCGGGAGGGCCTGGTAGCATCTGTGGCAGCAGCACAAATGCCCACAGTCCAACAGAATGCAGTCGCGCGGCCGACTGAGGCAAATCACACAGGTATTGACTCTGAAATCTTCCGCTTCATCCTCTGCACCGTCTATGGCTCTGGGGTCTTCTGCCTGCAGTCTCTCAAATTCCCTCCTCTCCCGCTGCAATTGTAGGTAGTAATAGTAACGTCGACCGACCCAGAGGAGGACCACTGCTCCAGCCAGAGCGGAGGCAAGGGCCAGTGCCTTCCACAAAAAAGCCACGTTCTCTTGCTCTCGCCGCAGGGTGTGAAAGTCCAGGGTGCTCAGGAAGTATTGTGAATTATTAGAAGGGGGTTGAAGACTCAGAGTGCCATCTCTGTCCAGTATCAGCTCGCCTACACCAGTTAGAGTTGCACCCACCTGGGTAAAAAGGGGGATATTTGTTAATTCATGGTGGAGAAAATATTTCCCTTGTGGTTAGCTATAAAAAAAAATGCATTCTCCATTTAATGTTAATTGATTGAGACACAGAAGCCAATAATGTAAGTTTCTCATCTAATCACTGACTTTGAGCATTTCTTCGGTCTCCAGTTGCCCTTTGATTTTCTCCCCACTAAGGTATTGTCCTATGATGTCACCCAAGCCAAAATTGACCTGATGAAACTTCTCGTGGGTAATCTCCATGTGGACTCCGGAGGCTTGTAGAGGACACAGTACTTTAACTGCCGTGTCGTCAGATCCAACTAACACGAAGGGAACTGCATTCACTCTCTGGAGCAAGACTCGCTCACTGTCTGTCCTGCAACAAGTAGAGGGAGAAGCAATGGACCTTTTTAGTCAACACAGGTATTCAGTCGGTTTTTCAAAGAACTCTAGTATCTATTTTCTTAAGTGAATAATTACAGCCCTGACATATATTACACACAAATTTCAAAAAGATAGGATTTGAATATTTAGAGATAAAGATAAGAGAATCTCCCTTTTTTGTGGAATTTGAAAGTTGAGATCATCAGAATACAGTGATCATGAGAGTGACGATACTGTGCTTACCAAGAGCTTGAAAGGCCATTCCACACAAGCCTTTGTTGAGTCAACATGAATTTCTGCAACACGCCGACAGTTTCTTTTTGGAATTGACTCGTCAGAGGCTCACCTATTGGTTGCACGCTACCTACATACACAAGCATACCCAAATGGTAATAGGTAAAGAGAGTAAACACCCTTTTCCAAGGAAAAATGTAAACAAAGTCCTTTATGCATTAAAAAAAGAAAGACCCTTTTACCTTCAATGACAACATACTGAAGACATGCTCCTGGAGTGACTTTCAAAATGTCTTTGAGGTTTCCATCTATGGTGAATTGTGGAGCATCCTGGTAACATAAGACACACACTAATTGTTGTAGCCAGTACAAATGTTACAGAAAAAAGACAAACCAGGTTCCTATTACATTAAAGCTTGGTTCATTATCTTTTGAATGTTTGGCAATGTTTGCAAATAGACACTGCTTCAGCCACAAGCCAAACTCTGTAAGTTGGTTACAACTGGCCCAGAAGGTTGGCCTCTTTCGGTGCATGTCGGAGATTTGAGTAGAGTGCTGATCTATATAAAGAGGATTTCTAGCAGTATGTCTAAGCTTAACATTGTTCCCTGGTTTACCAACGTATACTATTTCAAGGTTTATACAGCAGGACCCCACAACTTACATCCAGTTTGTCCACTGTCTTCTTGCTCTTCCTGTAAAGATAGTAGCAGATGCCTGAGAATGCGAGGCTGACCCCAAGACACATTGCCTCTGGAATCCTCACAGAAAATCTGTCCATCGCCTCTGGGTCTCCAGTCACCGACGTAGGAGCAGACCTACACAAATGTTTCCTGTTACATACATGTGCTTAATGCACTCTGAACAATCCATCATGCTTTTCCATTTTTGGGGGGAGGTTTTATCAACCCAATTTTAAATCAGCAAAATAAGATGTGGAAAAACTACACATCTGACCTATATCTGTATTCGAGACACATGAGCAATGACAACAATCGCAAGACAAGACACCTGATGCAAACAATGTGTGTAATGTTTACAGCTGCAAGTCGTGATTATTCATCTATGGCAGTTTTCTTAAGGCACGAGGTAATGTTATTAAATGTATTGGAAATATTCATGAGGCACACTGACATTTACAATCTTAAAATCATCCTATTGCAAACTTTATCATTTGACTTTTGGAAAATCAGTAATCACATATACATAAATGAAGACTGCCTACTATCATTATTATTCTCATTTAAATTAGATTGTTTACATTAAACGTCTTAGTGAAATAATGCTAACCAGTGCTAGCCAGCTAACGTTGCCAGGTCTGTAACTCTAGTGACCTCTGGACGTGTTTTCACTAAATGCAGAAGTTAACTAACACAAAAACAGCAGTATGTTTAAAAGTATATATATGCGTACATGAGAGTCATCTTGTTAATAACGAAGGATAACTGCGTTTTACCTGTCTGAGGAAAGAACCTTGCTATTTATTTATCGGCTTCCGTTCTTCTTCTTGTTTTACAGCGGTTAGCATCCGGTTTGTTGGCGCATTACCGCCACCTTCTGTTTCGGAGTGTTACTTTACATCCAAATATATACACTCGAATTACCCTCTCAAAACACACTGCCCTGCATACAGCTCCATCACATTTGGAAAGCTTACAGAACCCTGGCCTGTGCTCCCTTACACATATTTAACAATCCCTTCAGTGTGAATTCCCGAACCACTTATTTACTCCTGCCTCTTACTTCCCCACCACTTTCTGAGTTTTGTTTAGTACACATTGCGCCGATCTTAAACCTGGTCCTCAATAAATTACCGACCCAAATGAGAAAGTTAGCCTCCCCGTTTCCTCTCTTCCCTTTTTTTTTGCTATTATACCGACTGTGGCCCCTGTGTGTGCTACTGCCAATAATTTGTATTTCCTGTCTAATTGGAAATACAATGATACACTCCATAAAATAAGAGCACCCAAACGGTGTAACCTCTGCAATAAACGTGAAACTCTCCTTCGTGTACTGGATTATTGTAATACATATTCTAACAGGATTGAAATGAGAAAAACAGAAGAAAGATGTCAAGGAACATATTTAATCTTCTAATGCTCTACTTAAGAGAAACAGGATTTACGTTTGTTTTTTCTTTCTTTGTTTTTCCTGTTAATCGAATGCTCCACACTCCGGTCCAGATGGTGGCGGTTATCAGAGGAAGAAGAAGAAAACGACGACGACGACGAAGACGAAGAAGAAGAAGAAGAGGACGAAGACAGTGGCGCATGCTCTGTGCGACCTCCCTCCACGTCGCTTGTGCGCCGCAAACATGGCCGGAGGTGCGCGGAGAAAGTCTCCTGGCTCCACCGCTCCCCCTCTCCCACTGTGGGGGAAACTTAACACACTATGGCAAGACAAACATTTGGTCCTGTTCAAGACGGAATACACACTGCTGGTCGTTTCAGTTTTGTGGTTGCTGGAGATCGGGATCAATGTGTGGGTCATACAGAAAGTAGCATGTAAGTAGTCGCGCGGCTACTTAGCATGCTAAGTTGCTAGCATTAGCCCACCCTTCAACTCGGTGCCACCTGTCGAGAAATGTACTGTCCTTGCATGACCACGTATAATCGTCTTCCCTGTGCCAGTGACAAAAACCATTCAATTCTAATAGTGATAGTGTACTATTCTATATGTGTAATACTAACGTAACCGATTCATTTAGGAAATAATTTGCCATATGTATGATTGTTTATTTCGAGAAGTTCCATGTTTTGTTCAATGTAGGGCTGCAACAACACACGTGTCAGTAACAAATTCAGTATCGATTGATGGATTTAATATTCTTTGTTTTCAAGTTATGAATGCACTGTTTATTCCATCATGAATGGGGCATATACAATAACCATAAGATGTTCCCAAACTTCACGTAAACTTTTTGTGTCGTCAGTTTGTCCTTCAAAAGTCCCCAAAATACTTGGGAATTTACAATGATATAAATCGGCATTGTGTGCCACTTTCATAATTGAGAAGCAGGACGTGGTGAACGTTTTCCCTTTTTTGCAGGATAACTGGGTTGTTGTGCAAATGTATAAACAGAGTTAAAAACTGGCACCAGTTAAAACGTAGTGTAGTTACATTTTGCATCCCTAAAGATGAATGTGTTATGGTCTTGCAGACACCGAGATAGACTGGAAAGCCTACATGGATGAAGTAGAGGGCGTCATCAATGGTACCTATGACTACACTCAGCTCAAAGGAGACACTGGCCCCTTGGTGTAAGTTTGGAAGGCCCACAATTCTGTAATTGCGTCATGATACGGTTTGAAGGGATCTTGGGTGCAGATGTCTGGTATTAACGAGCACCTTTGTGGTTGCAGGTACCCCGCTGGCTTTGTCTACATCTTCACAGCTCTGTATTACATCACCAGCCACGGCGCCAACATACGCCTGGCCCAATACATTTTTGCAGCTTTCTACCTCATCACCCTGTTGCTCGTCTTCAGGATATACTACCGTACTAAAAAGGTAAGCCTGTGCTTGTGAACAGAAGCCTTGCGCCCCCCCCCCATGCTTAATGAGTTTTAGCATCAATACCTCCCTAAATACAAGTGTTCTGCTACAAGTGCTCATGTAGCCAGTGGCATTGCATTTGAGTCCCATTACTTCTCCGGTGAATGATAATATTTGTTACATTTCTCTTTTCAGGTTCCTCCCTATGTGTTCTTCTTCGTGTGTTGCGCCTCTTATAGGATCCACTCCATCTTCGTGCTGCGCCTCTTCAATGACCCGGTGGCAATGATGCTGCTTTTTGCCGCCGTCAACCTCTTCATGGATGGATATTGGACCCTCGGCTGTGGCCTCTATAGGCAAGTGTGGACACTTTATTGACGTAAATGGTACGCCTCCTGTTGTTTATCGACGGCGGTATGTTGCAGGATGTCATGTGTTATTGTATATGTTTGCCATGTGTAACGTGATGAAATTACAACTCCAGTCTGTATCTTTTTCTGACAGTTTAGCAGTGTCTGTGAAAATGAACGTGCTTCTTTTTGCTCCTGGCCTACTTTTCTTACTCCTGTCTGAGTTTGGTCTAATGAAGACAATCCCAAAGCTCTCTGTTTGCGCAGGAATCCAGGTAAGCATACCTAAGTATCGTTTTCATAATAAATGTGATATGTCGCCATCATTACTGAATTAATATGTCCTTATGTCACAGCTTTTGCTGGGCCTCCCTTTCCTTCTGGAGAATCCTGTTGGTTATGTGGGTCGGGCTTTCGATCTTGGACGTCAGTTCATGTTCAAGTGGACCGTGAACTGGCGCTTCCTGCCAGAATGGCTCTTCTTGGATCGTTACTTTCACTTACTCCTGCTGAGTGCCCACCTGCTCGCGCTGGTGCTCTTCATTTTCCGCCGATGGAAGAGGTGAGGCAGACTTTTCCTTCAATGTCGGTCTTGTATTGAGACACGAGTAGGGATAAATCAAGAGTCAAGCTTGCGCCAGTTTTTGTTACATGTTATCAGTAAATATTTGATGTCATTGAGCCTGATGGTGACCAGACATTTAGAAAAAATGTGGGGGGTTATATAATTATGCAAGTTTGAATTGGGCTTTCTGCGTGTTTTGCATTGTATTTCCTTTATTTTGCATTCCACCACATTGACTGCCCTGTTTTACGCTCTAAATGTGACACTACATTTTTTTACCAACAACCTTTAATACATGCACCTAATTAAAGGCATGATTTCTTGCATTTGTCATTTATAGGTTTAAAAAAAAAAAAATCACGTTTAACATGCACTTAATTGTCATTAGTAATTCAAATGGAATAAAACCGTTTTCTCTATTTATTTTCTGTCTTATCAGGCCAGGAGAAAGCATCTTCGAGCTTCTCAAGGAGCCTGGCCAGAGGAAAATCCCTCCTCAGGAGAACACAGTGGATCATATCCTTAATTTCCGTTTGAAGCCATTCCCATCTGAAAAGCATTGTTCTCTGAAGGAAACATTTCTGTCTGCATGATATTGGTTTGAGCAAATGTGAACGATATTCCTGATATTCACTAGGCTTTTGTTCCAGACCTTAACAGACAAGCACAGGTAGTGCTGGTCTTGTTCGTCTCTAATTTCATTGGAATGTGCTTCAGTCGTTCGTTGCACTACCAGTTCTACGTGTGGTACTTCCACACTCTGCCGTTCCTGCTCTGGAGTGGAGGAGTCAAGAAGCAGGCTCATTTCCTCAGGTTAAACAACAAAAAACGTTTATTAATAGCATGAAAGTTCTCTTCCCGGCGACTTCCAATTGATCACCAAACACGTACATGCTAAGGCTATGTTGTTTTATCCTTGTGTACAGGGTCCTGATCCTTGGTCTGATCGAGCTTTCGTGGAACACATACCCCTCCACCAACAGCAGCTCCGCTGCTCTCCACGTCTGCCACCTCATAATTCTCCTCTGCCTGTGGCTGGCTCCACCCATGCCCTCAGCCCCAGAAGAAACACAACAACATCAACAGGTCAAGGACAAACGTCAGTGAGCCACAGCCTGATCGGACCGGGTGTCATACACGGTCATATCAGCTGCTGAGAGCCGCCGCCGCCGCCCTCCTCCTCCGCCTCCTCTCTTGGACTCTCACCACACCAATGCAGAGGGTCGCCAAGGGGTTAAACTGTTTCACCCGGGGGATAAAAAGGAGCCATTGGATTTTTCTCATCTCGGCTCATTGCTAAAAGGGAATGCGTCGGTGGAGTCGGCAGAAAGATGGCTACGATGATGTTACAGATGATGAAATGGGATGTAGTCGTCCCCTGCTGTTGACGAGATGAATAGAGAAAGAAAAAACATAGATTCTCAGGTTTCATTTTCAAATGCATACAAAGAGTGGATTACTGTGTTTGGAAGAAATTGTGAATGTTATACCGTGTGGAAATTATTTATTATACAGGCTATATTTCGACTCTTTACAGTTGGCCCATTATTTAATTGGTTAAATTATGAATGATGTAGTTCTTGTTTGATACTGTCAAAGTATTCAATTGGGTAGAAAATAATCTTGTACAAAGCAGTATATTTAAGAATGTAATCAACATCCCAGAGAACTTTGAATACATTTTATATCAGGCCAAGGCTCCTAGTAGCCGCGCACTTGTTTAAAACTAAGGTGTAGACAATCACAGATACTGGTTTGCCTTTCTTTGATGAATTAGTCACCCTGCAGTGTTAGTGTTCCGCGACACAGATCAAAACGTTCAGTTCATTTCATGCGAGAAATCTTCAGTTGAGTGAAATGGCAAAATTGTAACTTGTGTTTAATTTTATATTAAACAGCAGCCCCACTTTTCCTTAACACCGTTTTTCCTCTTTTTGAACACTTCACGACTAGATTAATTCCATCAGGCTTTATTCCCCCCCCCAAGATTCTTGTGATTGCATAAAGAAAGATTATAACAGTAGTCTACCTGTTAAATGTCATCTTAAGGTTAACGGTTGTATTTGCACATTCATACACATTTTCAAAGCACTCGCATTTCTACGTGCAACTTAATATCAAAATGAACGTGGCACGGGGTTATAGCATAAATTGACCCTGCAGCTAATAACAAGATGTCCTTTTTCATGTGAAGGCAACGTTTCTTTGGCGTTGTAGTCGAGCGAAAAAGTTGGCTCACCTCAGAGGAGATTGTCTCACATGTTATTGGGATTATAACACAGCATGTTGAGTTTGATGTTCTCGTCCCAGTGGCGTAGCAGCAGGAACAGCTGTCTGGCGGCTCCCTTCAGGCCTGCCAGGTCCACTCCCTCGGGCAGCTCCTGACAGCGCAGCCAGAAGTCTGCTTTGGCCGCCACCAGCTCCCATTCCATGAAGTAGCCGGCACAGCGGTGCTCGAACCAGGCCAGAGCCACGGCCGTGGCCCAGCTCGAGCCCTCCAGGTCCTCCAGAGCCAACTGGCAGTCCCCCCGCGGGTAAGCCGGCTCCACAGGAGAGCACTCGCACACATCTGTCTCTGATCCACGGCCGCTGTCCGCCTGGCCGTACCTCTGGCTCTGGTGGAAGCCGGCGGACACTTCCTCCTCGGAGCCGTGGAGGTCGGGGTGAGTGGCGACGGGCTCTCGGTCGGACAGGTGTCTGCGGCGAAGCCTTGGTTCCAGCATCAGGGGGTTGTCCTCGGGAGTGTGGTGGAAAGGAGGTGCAGTTGCCTTGGTGAGGGCGAAGGAGGAAGGGGAATATGTAACATGGGGCCCGGAGGGAGCACCCAGAGGCTTGGCAGAGGTGGATAAAGATGGCGCACTGGGGGACGTGCAACGGAAAGGTGGGCTGAGGCTGCGGCGGTGGAGGCCGTAGGGTGAAGCCCTTTTGAGGCGGTCCAGCGGGATCTGGACACAGTCCGAGTAGATCTCCGTCAGCAGAAAGGCCCCTGATGCCAGCTGCAGACGCACCTGAGTGGACACCGTATGGACATTAGGTCATGCATGTGTTTGCATGCTCCTGTGTGGGGCTTTTCTTGCGTATGCCTGCGCAGCTCACCAGGGGCAGGTAATCAGCGGCCTCAGTTTCAGGCGGTTTCTCAGCCTCTGCAGACAAACAGTGGGATTTGAGAGGTATCTGCTTTCCTGAGGAAACGGACGACCTGAGTCTGCCAAGTGGGAACCTGAAGTAAAAAAAAAAAAAGAAAAAGCAAAATGGAATAAATCAATATTGGGATGTTGACAAAATATCAATCCAATACAGAAGGTGACTAATGCTCTCCCAAGTCATTTGAGCACATACATTGTGTGGCACAGTACACTGTGTACACTGTGTCTGTGGACCTGTTGTAGAATAAAATAAATACATGTCCGGGGTAACAATTCAATAGAACAAAGTTTGACAGCACTAGTCGACTTCAACGTTCCCCAATCAGATTTTTGTAGCCATAATTATTATTCTTTTTTTTACCTGTTACCAAAGAAGCTCTCCATCGACTTGCTCTCTATAGATCGCTGCGAGCGGCTGCATGACGTGCCAGTTGTTGCTGGGGCTGTAGCAGAGCAGGCACTACCCCCTGCACCTGAGAGAGCGGTATCACATAAAACGGTAAACAGTATTGTATCATCGGTACAGCCATAACATAACGTGAAAAGCATCAATTCTCCTGAATTACAAAAAAAAAGGTATTGTAAACGGGTTACATGTCCTAAAGTTACTTTTTTTTTCTCTTTATAAGAGAAAATAATAAATGTTTCTGGAAAGAGACACTTTTTTTTTATGTTTCTAAATATAGTTTTTCCCAATGCTGTGAGCACCACAAACCAAATTTCTTCATCCCAGCCTGATATACCCATATATAACCAAATGTATCTGTGCAGGTAGACACCACTAGAGGACATTTTGGTAATTTAGGAGAATTTAAGCTTTGAGAGCTACCACGCGGAATGCTCAATAATCAGGGAAAAGAGGCTCCTTGCATTTCTCCTTCCACTCAGCAAAACTTCTGTGCCGGCCCTCCGATTTCACGCCGCCTCTAACCTTGGGACCATGCTGCACTGGAGTGTTTTCACTGAACAAATCGACAGCAATACTTACTAGAGTCCCAGGATGTAAGGCTACAGGGTGAGGCAGGAGTGTCATCTCTGTCTGAGAGATACAAAGATTGTTGAACCTAAAGTCTTGACATCGAAATTGTTGCTGGTATAATTCTGTCCGTTTACCTGTGTAGTCCCAGGTGTCCTCTTTCTCTTCACTGTCTCTACTGGAACGCCGTCGGCCCAGACCTACAGAATATGCCTTCTGCCTGCGACTACCTGACTGGGAACTGGACCTGCTCCCCAAATGCATCCCTACAATCAGGGAGGACAAATCAAGATACAAATTAGGTATATTTCCTTATCGCTTTAAACATGGTATACGAGGACTTCTTTAACCAGTAAATGCCAAAATCTTGTCCCGCACTGAACTACACCTTTAAGAAAGTATGCTAAAATCCAAAGTGTAAAATTCTTTCAGTGCCCCTCCAAAATATATACGCAGCACAATTGCAGAGTATCTCTGTTTGTGTTACGAGTCGGTAGCGCACCTGTGCTTTTGACATCCACGCTTTCGGGCAAGCCTTTGTTGTTGCCATCGGTGGTAGTGAAGGCTGTGTACATGCAGACGATGTTGCAATGCTTACTGGTCTGGATCGCCTTCATACGGTATCGCTTGGCTGAACCTTAAAAGAAACATCAGTCAGAGAAAGACAGTAGCGGATAGGAGTAGATGAGCCGATAGCAGAACTCATTTCTGAATCCTCACCGTGTCCAGTGTCACTTTCTTTCTCTGCCATTTTCTCAAAATCTCTTATAACTGAGCGAGCAGTCAGTTGGTGAATGATGTCCTCCCATGGTGCTGCTTCTTCTCCTCCTCCTCCTCCTCCACCACAGCCCTCAGACCCCGGTGAGTCCTGGCCCTCGGGGGTCCAAAGGTGACCCAGGTCCACAGTGACCTCCCAGCACACGGGCCTGCCACTGAGCAGGCCATGAATGAGCGAGCGGCACTGACCCGGAGGTGGATCCCCCGGGTGTGCAGCAGTGAAGAGGTACTCTGGGTCTGTGAAGCTGTCCCAGTCCAAAGGAGAGGCCGGGAACAGGAGGCCATCTGAGGGTCAGGGTGAGAGAAGGAGGGCTTAGAAACTGGATGGATGAAAAATAGGAGGCAGAAACCTGGTTTTCCTCATGGTGTCCTACTGGAGTCAGTGAGGCTTCTGCGGGACAGTGTCCCTTGCGACGGGGGCTTTGTCTCCCCATCACTTTCGTCCAGCCTCCCTCCGAGCGTTTGGTCGAAGGAGACCCTCTCCAGAGCTCTCCTCAGCCGATGCATCTCCAGCTCACCCTGGGGGGACGAGAAGCTCCGTGCGGCCATGGTTGAACGAGCCAGTGCCTTTTGTCTTCGTCGGGGATCCTCGCCTCCCTCCAGGTGCCCACTCTGGTGGTATGAAAGGGACAATTAAGCAGGTACAAGACCACGAAACAGAAGTGTTTAATGGTGAATCAATTGCAGTGAATGTAACCTTTTTGGCGCCATTCTCAGGAGTTTCAGCGGAGAGGTTTTGCTGCCATTCAGAGTCTGCCCAGCGAGACAACGACAACCTCTGTTCTGGAGGGGGTATCTTCTCGAGGCCTTGGGGCAGAGACCCTGTATCCAGCACCGATCCAGGGGCCTGCGGCTCAGGCAGGAACGGCCCGCCTGCCGAGTCAGAGTTGGACGAGGCGAGCATGTGCGACCTGGACCGAGTCTGCAGACTCCGCTCACTGGTGAGCGAGCAGCGAGTGAGGACGTACTGCTCTTGGATATAGGAGCTCTGCTGGATCCTCCTCCTCACATCACTGGACCAGTTTAGCCCCCCGCCTAGTCGGGACAAAAGCCAGCTGTTTACGACCATGGCAAAGTGTGAGCGGTAGGCAAAATGAAAGCTCCCCTGGTGAGTGACTGACCTGGGCTGGTGCTAGGGTCTGTGTCTCTGGCACAGGAGAACTCAGAGGAGATCTCTCTGGAGATTTCCCTCAGGGCCTCCTCCAAGTCGGTGCCATCCGCACATGCCACCACAGGCATTAGTTCAGAGGCAGGTGGGGGTGAGAGCTCATCGTTGGACAGGCCAAACACAGAACCCGTAGAGCCACGATGGACACTTTTGCAGCCCTGTCCTTGAGTCTGTAAAATAAGGCTGTTTAATACACAGACACACACAGACATACGTCTGGGGAAAAAAAAAAAGAAAAAAAAAAAAACATACCTCTGTCTTTTTTACTTTGAAATTTGTCATATCGAACAGGGTGCAATATCCAATGAGACGATTCCCGGTGTAGATTGGAGGGATTTCATTGGGCGAAAGTAGAGCCTCCATGTTTTCAGGCAAGTACCAGTCAATTCGTACATCAGTCAGCACAGGTTCAAAAGCCTTTTTCAGGGACTTGATCAACTGTGGACATAAACTGATCTCAATACTTTTTGGCTAAAACACTTACTTATCATATTTTTCTAATAACCATTAGTCTATGTGGAGAAAATATTCAGATTCTTTATATACCAATTCATTCATTAATGTACAAATCCAAACATGAAATCAAGAATGAAAAGAAATTCACATTTTCTCCAGTAGGTGACGGTATTGCAGTTTTGCTGACCTTGGGTTGGAGTCTCTCCTCCTCATCCAAGAATACTGTAGTCCCGCCGGTTAATTTGGCAACGCCCTGAAGGAGTCTCCTGCAGGCTCGAGGACCCAGGCCCACACCAAAGCATCTGCAGGGGTGATGTACTACATACTTCACATTCCCGGTGCTGG
Organism: Colistium nudipinnis; assembly: GCA_016785305.1. Lineage (NCBI taxonomy): Eukaryota > Metazoa > Chordata > Actinopteri > Pleuronectiformes > Rhombosoleidae > Colistium > Colistium nudipinnis. The sequence continues at coordinate 263,933 of JAFBJU010000807.1, forward strand.
CAGAACACATCCAGCATGTCTTTCTTTCACTTGGATTTCTGAGATTGGAACTCAGACTTACAAAAGGCACCTATTTCCCAAGACACTCAATGGCATACGGAGGCATCCGTATTTGTTAGGAAATGAAAGTAAACGGGAGTAGTCCAACAAGCTGGAATTTGTGCACTTAAACGGATCACGAGCCATTTGTCTGATGAAGAGTTTGAAAAGGACAGTGTGTGTCTGTATGCTGGATACTGTCAAGACAACATGAGTCTGAGGGCCAGAGAAACCCAAAATGATATCAAACCAAGAGAACAATCTATTTCGCTTGATGTGGGGACTCTGGTTAGACTGCGACATTATCAACCTTCAAAATGGGCCGCATTACATAACCGATATTGTAATCATATCCGTAGCAGGACAGCCAAAATTCACTGGCGGGTCGGTCCAACAGGGGAATATTAATGAAGGATAAATGGACATACTGTGCATTACTGAAGGGCCTGGGGGAAAACCAGAGGGGTTGTCACTGTCTCGCTGCAGAGGAGAGCACTTAACGGGATTACTGGGCGTGGCTGCAAAATACCGTTCTTTTCTTTCTTTCACAGTGTCGGTGCTTTCAGTTTTTGCATGTATCCCCTGCCCCCCCCCCCCCCCCCCCCCCCCCCCCCCCCCCCCCCACACACACACACACTGTGTGTCTGTCATATTTATCATCTCATTTAGCTCACACTCGCTACGCTCCATCCTTCTCTGCTTCCCTGTCAACCTCTGTGATTTTATTACCTATTACAGGCCAGCCTCATCATAAATCTTTGTTAACTAGCTGTTTGAACCAATGTCCCTTGTGTGTGTGCGTGTGTGTGTGTGTGTGTGTGTGTGTCGATGACACGTCCTTCTTTACACAGGATTTCCATGGGTTTAATGTCTAACAGACGTTTTAGTCTTGGGGGCCGCATACCTGCCAGCGCACGTGTTTCTGCGGACCATCTCCAGCACCTTGGCGACATTACCAATGGATCCGTCCGTCATGATGAAGACCTGTCGAGGAAAGGAACGCTGCATGGGCTGCTGGTAGACCCAGGACAGTGCCCCGAGGAGGTTGGTGCCCCGCATGTCAGCCTTCATCCTCTGGACATATTCGCACGCCTGCGTAATTGTGACCTGTACACATGGAGAGCAAGAGAAGTAGGAATGCAATCAGAGCAGCCGTCGAGGTGGGAGAGGCGAGCATCACAAAACGACACCTGTCCTGTGCAAACATCATCTAGTTTATCAAGATAAACTCACTGTTTGATATCAGATGCCCCAATGACCCCGTGAGGGCGGCAAAAAAAAATGTAAACGGCGCTTCTCTAATAAAGAGCGAGCAAACATACGCACGTTACCACCTGCCTTGAAACCGCCGCAAATCACACCGTAGGCAAACACGGCGGACGGGAGAGGGGATGGAAGGACATCTCCTGCCTCGGCGTAAGTGCATGAAAGGTCACCATATGGTGAGGCGTATGTGCAAAGACTGTTTGTTCTTGCACTCCCTGGCCTGGATAAAACCTGATACTCTGCTACTAAGGTAACCCAAAGTACTGACCTATCGCCTGATTAGAGAATGGACAAAACAGAACATGTAGTCCCGCGTGGCTTGAAACACATCTGCTTTCAGGGGACTCCAAGTACTCGGTTGTTGTTTCTTTTGTGGAAATACTATGTGTAGATGTATTACAATTACACAGTGCACTACATCGTTCACGGCAAACCATGAAAACAAGACAGATCAGACCAAATCATTTTCCATCGGGAGCTGGGTCATTGTGTAAAGCTTACATCATTGCAGAGCTTGCTGGAGGTGAACAGAGGCTTAATGGTAGTGCCAAATCCCACAACGTTCAGCAAAGTGCCAGAAGGGAGACTCTTCAATGCCACCACCATGGCTTCCTGTATATAAAAAAAAAGAAAAAAAAAAAGAAAAAAAAACATGGCAGGAGAGGAAGGATGTAACGAGATTGATTTAAGATCTGAGACCTGACTTCTGGTTTGTTTGTACGTTTTGTTGTCTTTTGGAACTGCAGCTTGCCTTAACACGATGGATGTTGGAGCCACTCATGCTGCCGCTGCGATCCACGAGGAACAGTAGCTCTCTGGTGGCTTTGTGCAGCTCCAGAGGTTCACACAGCAGGTCAGGACAGAAGTTGAGCATCAAAACTGGGCTGCTCAGAATGTCCTTGTGGTAACGCTTCCTCACAAACTCCAGCTGCAAGTGGATCATAAGCACGCCTGCTATTAGCATGCATTCACGTAGTTGACAGAATTTGGAAAAATGCGACCGACAGGAAAACGAAAGACAACCTTCCTCTCAGGTTCCAAATCTTTGCGGATAGAGCGGATGAAATCACGACGGGAGCAGATCTGCTGCTCATACTGGCTGAAGGAGAGGCGCCCTCGCTCCAAGATGACCAATGGGCTGTGAGGTTCTGTGTGTTTGGAGGATAAACATTTTCTGAAAACCACACAAAGAGGAGGAGCAACCATTTGAGGGCCAATTTGCATGTGCCTACCACTGAGGTGCAGCATGATCTCTATGTTTCTGTCGTATGGATGCTCCTGCGCCAAAGTGATGTAAGTGGCAGAGGCACTTTTGGCACCGGGATCCGCATCTGCCCTCAGAGCGTGAGTGGGGCTCTCCAGTCCTGCAAATCAGTATCAAAGGAAAATCCCCAAAGATTCCTTTTTCCCCCTCTGTTCTGTTCTGTTGCAACATTCTACACTTCCTGGGTGGAAAAACCACCAAATCAAGGCATTATTACAGCGTTAAAAAATGATGGGGAGAAAACAGGCAGTACCGGCCAGCAAGCAGGCCCCTCTGACAAGCAGCTGGAAGTTGAGTTCATAAGGTGCCAGGTTTGCAGCTGGACTGGTAAAGATGGCGTGGGCACACTGCTGCTCAGAGTCTAGGGCCCTGTCTTGTTTTCCTGAGGTGGCACCAAAACAGCTTGTTGCTCTAAGACGGAGAGCAATGGCGATTAGTTGGGGAAACATTATACAAAAGTCGGTGAAAGTGAAATAATGTCGCCACGTTTAGTTGTGACATAAATACCCAGTTTCCTCCAATTTCCCCCCATTTTCACTCTTGCTCTGGGTCATCTGGCCAGTGACAACAGGAGTAAGTAAGGAGGGGTAGACGATGTGGATTGCTCCATTTTCTAATGTGGGGAGTTCGAGTGTGGTGCTTATGATAATGGACACGGTATCCATGGGGCCAATGAGCCCTGTGCCCACTATGAAGGTGGTTCTTTCAAGATCTTCATCCAGGATGAGATGCCCTAAAAATAATCAGCAGTTACTTACAGGGTAAAACAATTTGAATTGAGAAGCCAAAGAGCTATGTGCTGAAATCAAAATAATTGAACTCTGCTTATTTTTTTTATTTAGCAGCCTTTTTAACATTAATAAAAGGCAGCTAAAAGTATTTCCTATCCTCAGTCGGGCTAATACAATTTGTGTGCACATGTCCTGACCATAGCTTTGTAGCAACAGTTCAACCAGTGGCAAAATATAATAATAGCATACAGTAAGTCTCACTTCTAAGATTCCCTTAACCGAAACGAAAGAGGATGCCTTATTATTTACAAAATGTAGAGTTGAGTGCATTGATTACTGTTGGCTTATTCCTCGTCAGGTCTTGGTTTTTATAAAGTCCAAGTGTTTGGAGAACAGAGAGACTAATGTCTATAAGCGGTACCCACGAAGGAACTTGGCTCAATACTGCGACACTTATTTACCAGTATGTTACCTTAGGAAAATGAGCAGTCCATAAAGCATGTGTAGATGTCAATGCTCGGCATGAATGCGTATCTAATTCCCTTTACTGTTGAGGCTTATGGTGGAATCTAAGATAATCATAGGGTCACCTCGTTACTTTTCCTCCGTCCTCACCATTGGTGCATTGAATGTCATGGCCGGAGCCCCCACAGCAGCCCCACTCCCGGCCATTCCCACAGTGGCCTTCGAGACCAGATCCAGGGCAGCAATCCAAATAGCAGTCCTTCAGCTTCCCTCGGCTCTCAATCTGGACGCCCACTAATCGGCTCGCAATGGAGGCTTCAAAGCCCACCACAACCTCCTTTTCCCCAAGAGGGTACACAAACACACCTACAAGTACAAGAAACATGTTATATGCACAAAACAATGATTTTTTTGCTTTTGTTTCAAAACCAACAAAACTACACATTTTATAGAGTGACGAGTGCTTAATACTGAAACCACGCTAGATCCAGGTGGTCATGGTGTCTACGTCCAGGCATAATACATTTGAATTGTTTTTCAGATTTGATTTCCTGTGTCCTCACACGTGCAATTCAATTCAAAATACAGTTGCTACAGTTTGTTACTTACTCTAAAACTCAATCCAACACTCACCCTCGACAGACTCGATGTCAGCATTGGCGTAAGTTAGGTGTGCAGTGATGCCCAGAGAGCAGCCATTGGCACAGGACTTGATGCATGAGGCCTTGAGTAGTAACGGTTCCCACGTAGAGCGGTTTCTCAGTCCTACCATCTTTTCCGGGCGCCGGCGAGCTTCTACTGTGCTGGCTGTGTGTGAACGCAGCAACGCCGGAACAGTGAGATGGACAGACCAGAGGAGGATTATGTGAGTGTGCATTTCAATTCTCTCATTTCCCATTCACTGCGCAATCACAAAGATCTTTGTAAATTCGGAGTCATGCCAAACTTGAAAAACGGATTGGATTAGAGGATTTCATCGATTCAAAGTGCTTTATGCATTCGGTTTAATGCGGTTTCGTTTGGATGTATATTCGTATGTGCACATCAGCTCTCGGACACGAATCGCATCTTCTCAGGCTCCTAGCAACCAGCTGTGTTAAGTGTCCGAGGTTTGGTCAATCATTAACGCATCAGGTCCGCACTTAATACACTGTGCATCACGCATCTTAGCATATGCAATCAGAGTCTGTACGCAAACCAATCCATCCATCCATTACCAAGGCAACAAAAGGCTTTTTTTTTTCTTAAATTCCATATCAACTTCTTAACAGACCTCCCACTAATTTCCTGTTTACGCAACACAAGCTGTGAGCAACATTTCTTCATGGCTGACCACTTGACAACTAAGTGCAGCAGGTGCAAAGACCAGTGTGCAGATGTGTGTTTGTGTACTCACGCATGTGTGCGTGTGCGTGTCTGCATGTGTTTGCTGTGATCCAGTTAATAGTCTTTTCACATCTACCTTCCCAACAAGATCAACAGCTTCCATCTGGTCACCGTGCTCACAGCTCAGAACTGGCAAATAAATGCCCGGTTTGTTAAAGTAGGGCAAATTGCTGATGGCAGAAAACACACAAAAAGTACATGATTGTCTATACTGAGTAGACTGCTATGATGCAGAGCTGTAGCATAACCCTGACATAAATTGTCTTACTGGTTTTGCCAGCAACAGAAAAGACGTGTGACAGCACAGGCACACGTACACACTCATGTGTGTGTGACAGAACACACGGACATACTAACCTTGGAAAGTTCCTGTTGGAACTCACATGCACAAATTGACCACAACGTACAAAAACAAGATTTGGGTGACTGACCAAGGTGTAACTGTGGTCATTATTTAAGGCACTAAAAGCAAACCGAGTCTTACGATGTAAAAAAAAATCCTGCGTTAGCTCTGCGAGGTGTAATTATAATAATGGATGGGTATTTGCAGTAGCACAGCTGTCCAAGACTTAGCTCCGTGCAACACTGCAGATCCCCTTTGTCAGTGAGAAGCTCCAGATAGCCAGCCGAATAATCTGCCAGGAACACTTACTGTACGGCGCAGTGTCCGATCACTTGCTTCTGTGTCCACTCTGTGCATCACCCCGCCGTTACACCCACCGCAGGTTTCCCGGTGACACGTTAGGAGTTTTCCTGGAAACAGATGCTGCTCTCCTCCCTCACTCTGTCTGTCTCGCTCTTTCTTTCTCTCTCGGCGAATCCCACTGCTGCCCTTTGAGGAAGACAATAATAAAGGAGCCAGGGAGTCACATGGCTGAATATGTGTGGCCTTCCAAACAGAGGATAGGACAAAAATGTAGGATTAAAAGCAACACATAATTGTGTAATCCACTTCAATTCCGTATGACCCCAACAATAATATGCAGTTATTACAAGAGATGTAATCGTGGTATCGAACATTTAGTATGAGGGCATTAAAATGTCCTGGGAGGCTCACCGCTGAGATGAATCACTGACGTGCAGCTCCGCACAAACCCACATTTCCTGATAGGGAAGATGAAATGTCATCTGCTTACCTGCTCAGACCTGAGCCACAGAGCTGATGGGTAACTGAGATCCTGAACCCGCTCTTCGGGCACAAGTGCTTAACACACATTGGGAAGTAAGGCAGAGTCTGCTTTTCGTCCAGACAATTGGCTGTGATGGTAGCAGCCCCATAATTCATGGCTAATGGCTTGGCCAGAGAGAAGGAGTGGGAGGGGGCCTTGTGTTCTGCCTCTCCCAACAGGTCAGTCAGACAGCGGTGACAGGGGTTAGTAGGTAAAACGAAAGAAGCACTAGCTTTTGCTTTTTGTACTCTCCATTTTATTCAGAGTTCAATGCTACACACCTGTAAGGCTACATTCAACTAATCAAACCAAAAAAAACATTGCCATTTGATCAATACAGGAATTACTTTTCTCATGGTGTGATTGAAGTTGAGTAATCCATGAGGGGGGGGGGTCATTTTAATTGATTGATTATAATGTATTATTTAATTCAATGCACCTGCGTTTTATTGATGAGAAATAAGTAAATGATTAATTTCTGAGTTGGTTCCAATTTCTTACCTTCTTAGTAAGGTAACAGTCAGCATCAATACCTGTCTCTTATACACATCTAACACCTCGCTGCATACAGGAGGCCAATAAATCTATACAATATTTGGTTGGTGATTTTATTATTGTTTTGCCCCATTCACACTGAAGCTGGTTATTGGTGCAGTTGTTGTTTTCTAGCTATAAAGCCATATAAAGGAAGCTTAAATGTCATTTTCCCAACATTTCACTGGCTTTATGATTATCGCTGTGATTTAGTTGGACTCTCGAACTCTTTTTATGAAGAGGTACGGATCTCCTCTTCAACAATGATCTCACATACATTGCCATTTGATCAATACAGGAATTACTTTTCTCATGGTGTGATTGAAGTTGAGTAATCCATGAGGGGGGGGGGGTCATTTTAATTGATTGATTATAATGTATTATTTAATTCAATGCACCTGCGTTTTATTGATGAGAAATAAGTAAATGATTATTTTCTGAGTTGGTTTCAATTTCTTACCTTCAGCATCAATACTATGTGGCCTCAAGGTTAAATGGACTCATACAAGGATTTCACACAATATATCCATGAAACAATGTTTCCTGGTGTAACAGATCATTTGTGTAATGAGGAACAAAATACTTGCCCAATCGGAAAGAAGTAATTATCCAACATCACATTTAGTTTGTTAAAAGTATAAAAGGCCAGTGGAAACCAAAGACAATACTTATTCGGCAGGGGAGTTCCAGTTGCGTGTGTTTATGCGTGAGAGAAAGAAAGAGACTTGGGAGATAAAAGGGGGGGGGGGGCAGGGTCAGTCTATGTTCAGAATACACCCTTTTGATATTTCAGCTGGGAAGCACTCAACTGTTTGTTTTGATACCAAGTGCTGTTATGACTTGAGATTGTATTCCCATATGTTGTGCCATATTCTTCATATCACACATCTGACCTGTTCTGTGCACATTGCATCTATCACTATGTTTTGGGAAAAACTTGTCAAAACAGCCATGTGTTGATTCGGTTATGAGGGGTATTCCGATGTGTGCGTCTGTGAGTGAATGAGGGAGCGAGTGAGCAAGCAAGAGAGAAAGAGAGTGTTGTTACAAGTGTCCTATGCTGCCTCCATGTGGCCTTTTTGGTCTCTCATAGAATGTTCTATCTTAAACTGATCAAGTCACATTCAAGTTAGTCACAATCCTAATCTTTAGACATCTAAAATGTTAGATCTCTAGAGGGTTCCGACTACGACTGGTCCAGTTCAAAGGTCATCTGACAAACTGTCATCAATAGTTTACTGTGGTCAGCCATCATTTGTATTCCTGAGGTCAAGCCATCTGCCCCTAAGTTTGTGAGTGTTCACATATTCTGACCTATATGCTGCATACATTGAATAGCCCATAGCAAGCTGACCTATGTTTTTCAAAATACTCTTCTGTAACAGATTACAGAAATCACGTTTGATGATACAGCGATAAAGGTTTTATTGATACTCAAACTAAAATCAATGCATTCACCAATTTAAATCCAGAAAAGACAGTCCACAATCACTGGAACAGAGGAACATTCTCTACAAGACTATTCTGCAGTTTGGATGTTTTCTGAACATTTTTTATCAAAAAAAAATATAGCAATATGATAAACAAAGCTCATGAGTAGTTTAATTAATGAAAAAGGATCTGAGCAGCGTACCCCATTAGCCTAATCAACCATATCACCATGACTACTCTATTTAGGCAAAGTGAATTATTCATTATTGAACAGTTGGTGTTTAATGCGCATTTAATGGCAGTTAATGTGACTGTTGAGGTCATAATAGATCTAATTAACAACGTGTCAAACAATGACCCAATACAGGCCTGTGCAGATGAGCTGCTTCTGCTTGACTATTGTCAGGGGGTTCAAGTGTCTGTCTGTGCTGAAATGTTGGGAACCTATTCTCCCTTGCGTACCCCACTGACCTAGATTTTAATTGTTTTCGGTCTGGGACAATGGGAGAAATGGTTTAATAACTAAACACAATACCTGGGTGTTATTCAACACGATTGTTGTTCAGGTTCTCATTGTGGTGCGATTTTGGGCCCAGCATTCTGGGTCTGCTGAAGTGACAAGACCCCGACCCACCCAAGATTACTTATAAATGGCTAAAAAATAAATCTGGAATTAAGGCTGATAAGATATTGTATTATGCTTAAATTACACCCTGTGTTTTATGGAAACTCCACATTTCTCTCTAAAAAGTCCTTTGTACCAGTTATTAACAGGTACTTTGTGAGTTGCTGTTACAAATGCACCTGCTTCAACAACATAAACGCAAATTAAAGTAAAACCAATCCAAATACAATCATGTCAAATGAAATATAATACATTGAAAGCGAGACGCCGAGCGAAAAGCATTTTTTTCACCAGCTGCCGTCATAACGATGAATAATCTGTTGGGCGACTGTCTTGACGTCCCCAGCTTACATCATGCCTTCAGTGAATTGAGAAGACCCGGGGGGGGGGGGGGGGGGGGGCCTTTTGTGGGGGGGGGGGGGGGGGGGGGGGGGGGGGGGGTCACGTGTTGTTTGGTCGTGGCGTTGTGTCGTGAAGTGGTGAAATGCCTTTATTTAGTACGACACGATAAGATACCTGAAAGATATCCTTCTCTTCAGACGTTCGTTATTGTGATTAGTCATTGACACGATGGTGAGGATGATGATGATTACAATAACATCGCTCGTGGCACGAACAAAATACTACAACACAAGGTGCGTTATCCTTTGACTAGCAGTGCTATTGGCTTAATGGACACCATGGGCAGAGACGTTGCAACGGGGCAGCCTAACTGGGAAATTGCTTCTTGCCCCGAGCTAGAAGGGGCCCCCCAAAGACGGCTGTTTCCATTGGTCCACAGCAACGACAACCTGAAACCCCCCTAAATGTCTTGCAATGTAGAAGACACTGCAATGACACGTCGGGGACCCCCTTTTTGGGAGCGGAGGGCTGCTACATGCGCGCTGTCAAAAGCTTCGTTTTTTTGTTTATTTATTCATATTTATTGATGTATTTATTCATGTGCCTGCCCCCCAGAGTGTCTCCCCTGACCATAAGGCAAAACCCCAACTAGTTCAGAGACGGGCCGGCAGAGCTCAATGGAGAGGTAGAGGGCTCGGTGCTCTGTGGACGGATGAAGGAAGAGTGAGCAGGAGGCAAATTAATCAAAGGACATCAAAGGGAAACGGATGGGGGGGGGGGCTAGGAATGAAAGAGTGCCGACCGTTTGTCCCATGCCGTTCCCAGTCCTCGCCGCCGGAGTCTGCTCCCAGATCTCTGTGCCATTGTGCCGCACGGGTGCACGGAGGGGGCTGGGGCACCCTGCGCACAACACAACATATACACACTTAACAAATGTCGCGAAAGAAGCAACTCATTGATCTTCCCCCACTCAGACGCGTCATCTCTATTCTGTCTGTGAATCCCGTTGTTGTTCTTCCTCCCTTCCGTACGTCCGACTGTTTGGTCGTTGTTGTTTTTTTTTTTTTTCTTCCAACAGCCTTGGCCGCACACTCTTTTAATGACACGTAAACACGCAGTCACACACTGTCCAACGCGTACTGCATGTTTTTGTCGGTGCGAACTCTGTTGTTGGCGCTGGCTTGTGGCATCACTGGACCGCACTCTTTGATGATGCCCTCCTCCATTCGGCCGCCGCTCTTTTTTTTTTTTTTTTTTTTTTTTTATCGTTCAGCCAGTTAGTTGGCTCAAACTTGACTCCAATTTGTGCTCCTCCTTTGGATTACTGGTCGGCACAGATTTCCTTTTTATGTCCATGCAGGCTTTGACCATCTCCTATTGCAAGTGCTGTTAAACATACAACAACATGCATTGAATTGTATCCAAATTATAAATACAGTTGTTTTTGTTTTTGTTTTTTTTAAACAGAAACATTAACATGCAAACCTGGTCATACTGATTAAATCGCAATGTACACAGCTACAGCCAATTGGTCATGCATTACATACAGCACATTACAGGATGCCTTGTACACAGAGCCGCCTGTTATCTACGTCTGTTTAGTTGATAAGTTCCCCTTAATGCACAAAATAACGCTTCACTCTCTTGAATCTCAATTTGTTTTAATGCTTGGTGAAACTAATTCAGTAAACTTGCTTTTAAGGTACCAAAATAGATGTGGGTCACAATAGTTTGCACGTTCACTTTAACATGTTTTAGGTCGCTGAAGCTACCATAATGCCACTGCCACTGCTTGGACCTAAATCCTAAAGGCGACAAGCTAGTAAGCAAGTAACAACACACTTGAAATGTGTGTAATGATGTAAGGTCACATACCAGTGATTACACGTTTGTACGTTGGCATTTTCCTTCTCTATAGGAATGCCACCGTTGTAAATGATTTCACCAGGAATCTGTTTTTTTTAATGAATTATAAGGTTTACATATTTTCTGTGGGTGCCATAAAAATAATTATCCGACGAGTTGTTGTTATTGGCAAGGATCTAAAAACAAACAAAATGTCGAATGAATATTGTTTTCTTTCTGGACTTGAAAAATACATCATGTTCATAAACACTCTTTTAATGTATCTTTATGTAACAAAAGCAGAGTTCAAGAGAGAAAGACAAAAGTGATGTGAACTGACAATATTTTAATGGGGGGGATAAAAGAGTGTAAGTGATCAATGGAGGCGGCGGCCAAGTGATGCCCGGGGGGACGGCTTTGATGTGGGCATCCTCAGAGGGATGCCGGGGACAATGCCCTCTTTGAGGGGCATGCAGAATGGCAGACACTTCCCTCTCCCTCCCTCTGCCACTCTCTCACACTCTGTCACTCTACCTCCCTCCATCTCCTGCTCACGCTTGCGCTCTCGGGTTCGGACGCCCGCTGATGACTCTCTCGCTGTACATTCCTCCACTCGTGTCACATCAGCCCATATCCCTATGTGCAAAACGTTTTCTTCCTCCACATTAATTAATTCAGACAACACCCCCTTCCCTGCTGCCCGGCCAATCACTCCGCCTTCCCCTTTTCCCCCCTCCCAATTTGCATCTCTCTCCCTCCCTCTCCCGTCTCCTTTCATAGAACCAAACCTCTTTGTAATGTCCAGCCTTGGCAAGTTGCGCCCGATTTGCTGTCACAGTCTTAATGAATTCATCTGTTTGTGTATTGGCCATGGGAGCATTTCTCCCTCCTCCCTCCCTCTCGCTCTCTCTTCCCTATCCTCTCCCCCCTCCCTCTCTTACTAGTGTTCCCCTGGGGACTCTATATATACCAGGAACCACTCCAGGCACCTATTGTTCCTCTAAGTAAACTTACAGACAGATGCCCTGCACCACAGTGTGGGAGAGAGCCCAGAGAGCCAGGCGGAGGAAGACGGTTGAAGATTGCAGAGAGCCACCGGACGATCAGGACCCCAAGAACACGGCGGTCTAGCTTCTTCTCCAGCACCTCTGCATCCTCTTCACTTGTCCCTGCCTGTTTCCCGCCTGCCTGCCTGCTTGTTGTCATCGTGGAGTGGAGGTCTGATGCTGTGGCGCCATGCTGCTGCTGATGTCACTGCTGTCTGTGGGGCTGGACTGCTCGCTGGGGGCCCCGGCAGGTAGAGAGGTCTACAGGATGCCCCAGAGTGCACTCAAAGGTACATCTTCCTAAACCGACCATGTCGTTTCATTCTTTCTCTGTCACAGCAATTTATCTTAAGTGTAGACGAAATTGCACGCGCTCCAGACAAGGCACCAAGTAAATGAAGCAGGTGGTGTGTATCTTTCCTGAGCTGACCAATTTAGAATAACTCTGCCATCCAACACCTTGATGCTGCGACACTACACTGGAATGAATACGTCTTAAGACTTCAAACATCCGCTGATCCAAGTAGCTCAGTGAGATTCTTTTTTGGTCACACACCTGCAAGTTGTTGTAGCTTTGAGCAAACAGCTGACGAAGGCACAAACCCTCGGACATCCGAGTGGTGTCACGTACGTCTGCTTTCTGTGTATCGTGAAGAGCAGCAGGTGTGTTCAGCCGTAGTATTACAGCCCTGGACTTGGGCAATGTTATCACTTGTACATAGTTGTCCTCTTTAAGCTGCAGATATTTTTCGCATTTTCTCTGACAGGCTTGTCAAAGAGCTACTACAGAGTGACTTGTCCAATGCTGCGGTAGATAGAGCACAGTGAGGACGGGACCTCTGGCCCTCGCTGGTCGTGGTGCTGAGTACAGCGGAACCTTCCTAAAAGCAGCTGGTGATGGCGGTGTGTGTTTTGAACAAGGGACTCATGCCCATGCCCCTGGGGTCTGTCCCTGCCCACCAGCCTCTGCCCGCTCAGCCCTGGCCTTCTAATTAAGTCTTCAATCAGCACTGTGGTTGTTAGTGGCCGATCCTGTGATGTGCTGCGGCACGGGGGGGAGGGGGGGGGGCTACAGGGTCGGCGGCCCGATTGATGTGGGTCTGTAGAAGCCTCACCAGCGCGCTGAGCGTGAGCTTGCCTCCATTACACACTGCCAATGAGCTCAAAGAGCAGCATGAGAAAAAGGGGGCTACTCTCTCTCACACACACACACTCACACACACACACAAACACACACACGCACAAACACACACACACAACAGAGAGCTTCACTCGTTCATGCTAATGTTCACGCACATGGTTTTCCCACAACAAATTTAAGACTTCAATCCCGTTGCCAAATTTATCATTTTGTTAGTATTATTTTGTATTTACACAGTATTCATCCAATATCTGGTCCTCTTTTAGGTGGTATTGGTGCCCAGTTTGTTCTAGGGAGTGACCACTAATCATTTCTTGATAAGAAGTTGTTACTTATGATGAACGAGGACTGTATTCACAAACCATGTGTTGGTCACATTACTCATATTTGATCTAATTTGCCCTGTCTCTACTGCTTATTTCTGTTCGGGATCAACCAATGTGCAGAAATGATATATCTGCATATTGTCCCATATGGTATATCATTCTGGCTCTATTATGCACCGATTTGTGTTGCCATTTCTCATCTTCTCCCTGCAGATGATTTCCTCTTCTCTAACATTCCTTGCATATTTGAATCTTTTTTGTTTTCCATCCTTTCTGTAGCGCTGTCCGATCGTGGCACTGTGGTCCTCGAGGCCGCCATGACCAGTGCCCTGTCTGCCCTCGAACGCGCGTCGTCTGAGAGAAGTCGGGCTGAGGCCGGCTGCCGGGGGTGTGTTCCCTGTCTGTTTCAGGACTGTGGACAACTGTCCGGGTCGTGCTGTAAGTACAATGCCACTTTTATTTCCCCTTTAATTCCTGGACATCTTTGAGCCATTTGGTCCAGTGTCACCAATGAATGATGTCTTGGTATGATCTCCCCCTTTTTTCTTTTTTTTTTTTAATCCCACAGCGTCTCTTGCCGGTGCCTTATCAGAGCCCAGCTGTGACATCATCGGTAAGGCCCAGAAGCTTCAAGACGAAGCAGAGAGGAGTTGGGCCCTGAGCCAAGCCTGTGCTTACTACCAGCATCGCTGCCCGCCTGGTGAACTGGACAAGGAGAGCTGCATCAGGATTATGGGTGAGAGCTGCAGCGCCCGTGTCCTCCAGTGCAGCCTGCTCAGCACAATGCAGAACCTGGAACCTGCCACGCAGACACATGCACAGGGTAAGGGGGGGGTGGGCATTCGGGGGCATTCGTGTGTTCGTCTAGTTTTTTTTTTCTTGTTTCACACTTTTCATTTTTTGTTTTTACTTCAGTTCTCAAAAAGAAGATTCTTTGCATCATCAGTGTCCCTCTCTCCCAGCAGCAGTGTGTGGTCAGAGGTCGTCCATGGTGCAAAACGTCACACAGCCTCGCTCCAGGATTGTGGGCGGCGTGCCTGCTCCTCCAGGCAGCTGGCCCTGGCTGGTCAACCTGCAGCTAGATGGCAGCCTGATGTGCGGCGGGGTCCTGGTGGACAGCTCCTGGGTGGTCACTGCTGCGCATTGTTTCGCTGGGTGGGTGCATGTGCTGCTGTGTCCTGCAACTACAGAAAGAGTTTCGATAAGTGTGCAGCATTTGAAAAAGACTCTACTCCACCCTTCACTCGTTTCACTTGCTGTATTGCTCTGACCTCCGCAGCAGTCGCAGTGAGAGCTACTGGACGGCCGTAGTGGGGGAGTTTGACATTACCAAGACCGACCCCGGCGAGCAAGTTCTCAAAGTGAACCGCATCATCCCGCATCCTAAGGTAACAACCGGTCAAACAGGCAAAAATCCGTCTGTCATGAAATCCTTCAATCAACCCACGAATCAAACAACCTCCTCTTCCTGCAGTTTAACCCAAAGACTTTCAACAACGATGTAGCCCTGGTGGAGCTGACATCGCCAGTGGTCTTATCTGAGCATGTCACCCCTGTGTGTCTCCCCTCTGGAATGGAACCTCCGACTGGCAGCCCGTGCCTGGTGGCAGGCTGGGGCTCCCTATTCGAGGGTAAGTGGAGGGTTCCTTGGAACACAGCGTGTTCTTTATATCACGTCAAAACTCGCGTCAAATATTTTAAACCTGCCAAAACTCATCACATTGTGGTCCCGGGTGCACTTTTCAGATGGCCCGTCTGCTGACGTTGTGATGGAGGCCAAGGTCCCCCTGCTGCCTCAGAGCACCTGTAAGAGTGCCCTTGGCAAAGAGCTGGTCACCAACACCATGCTGTGTGCTGGCTACCTCACCGGAGGCATCGATTCCTGTCAGGTGAGCAGGATAGGGTTTTATTTGGGGACTGTCTTCGTCTGCCCGATTAAAATTGGCCTTAAGTTGGCTGAAACTTGTATGTAGGGGGATTATTTGTAACACGCTTGGGTGCATTTTGTCTCATGTGTAGGGAGACTCTGGTGGTCCGCTGATTTACCAAGACAGAATTTCAGGGCGGTTCCAGCTCTATGGCATCACGTCCTGGGGAGACGGCTGTGGAGAGAAGGGCAAGCCTGGAGTCTACACACGGGTTTCTGCTTTCTCTGACTGGATTCAGGCTGAGATACAGAGTGAGAATTTCAAACAAACAACCACAAAAAAAAAAACAACCTGCTCCCTATAGCACACCTAAATATACAAAGATCTTATATATCTACATTCAATGCCGATTGTTTTTTGTTTTTTTTAAAGAGTCGTTTGGGAGCCGGGAGCCAACATGTCCGGAGCTCCTAAAGACGACTGAAATGACAGAGGAGGAGCAGAGGTCAGAATTCAGATCCCTCTGTCACTTCTACACCCTGACGTGCCCCCGTGGTCAGTCTGCCAGCACCTGCAGCCGAATGGCCGAGGACAAATGCCTCACCCGCTTCAAGAAGTGTCGTAAGTACTTTAACTCTGCACTATTACCTGTCGACATTCGTATGCAATGTTGCTGTGACGCAAAGGTTGCCGACCTTCCGTTCCCCCTCTGCCACCTAGAGATGCGATCCTTCCTGCAAACCCTGCTGGACCTACTCCAGAGAGCAGAGGACTACATCAGGGACAAGGTGGACTTGACCTTCTTCACCCAGACTCTGCCTCAGCTCGTGGAACACATCTACAGCACAGCTTTCATTCACACCAGAGAGAGGAGAGACCTGGGGCTGAGTCTCACCCAGATTGAAGGTACGGACAGCTTGTTATACAGAGGTATATAGGATAGTCATAGAAACACTCACTGACTTTCCACAGCACAAGCATTGGCATATTAAATAATTGAGGTGTTGCTCGTTGTTATAACAGGCGCTTTATTACTTGCAGACCAGCTAGGTGGAGCTGTGGCACATGAAGACCAGGGTCCTTCTATTGCTCCGGGCTTATTCGAAGAGGTGGGTCCTCTAGTGGATGACTGGGAGAAATACTTGCGGAGCATGGCTGAGGACCTGGACAAACAACACACTGACGCGTCCCCAGACGTCTCCTCTGCACCAACATTACAGGAGCACAACATTTTCTCACAGGTAGATTGTTTTGGATACAAAAAAAAGTCAAAGTATCGTCATTTTATGTCACGTTGAGATATTCTCAGCACCATTCAACTCAAATCCTTTTCAAAATCAATAATGGTGAAATGAGAAGATTATGACCTGTAATGTTATTATTATTATATATTATTATCTTATTATCCACTTTGTTTAAACATGTCGTCTCCAGACAGAGGACTCCTCCGTACATCAGCTGGAGGAACAATATCAATCGGTTATCTCAGCTCTTCGCTCCAAACTGGACTCCAGAGCAGCTCCTCCCGTCCTGCACTTGGACACGACCTACCTCCACAAAGAGTCTCCGGACGCTCCCCCGTTTCCGACTTCTTCCACGGGCAAACCAGTTCACACTGCCTCTTCGTCCCCGTCTGAGGACTCTCGAGAGCCTTGGTCTCTTCTAAAAGCCTTGATGATTGAAATTCCCAAGTTACGGACACAGGATGGGATTCTGGAAAAAGATGTGTCATCAAGCAAAGCCCCATTGAATGGAGACAATTTTCCTGTCGTAACACAGAGCACCACATCTGAGGATTTTACATTTGTTGATACCGGAGAAGGAGCAGAATCCCATTTTTTAGCTTTACCCCTTCCAGTTCAGTCGACAACTATCATCCAGACGGTCTCTGAGGAGGACCACGCCGACACGACCACAGATTCCCGACAAGCTGTGCATGCTGCAAAGGCAACGATTCTTCAGAGAAACTACAGGAGCCTTGTTCGCAAAAGGCAGATACCTGGAGCCAACGGGAAAAGTATGTCCCAGGAACACAGACTTTCCACCGGATTCCTTTACATTCTTTATGAACGTGCCATGTTTCATGTCATTTCATGTCATTTTCTCTTTTTTCTGTAGTTTGTCCTGGCGTGAGAGAGTCCTCGCAGCAAGTCAGCCATGTCAGAGACTCCTACAGCTGGGTCCTGAGCATCCCAAACAGAAACCTGCGCATGAATTTCCAAGAGGTAAATGATCATTTAAGATGAAAAGTTGTCGAATGTAAACTTGCGTAAACAACTCCATCCTTTTACTTATGTTTGAATTGCTCTTCTAAATGGGTCTTTCCACTTTCCAGGTGTTGGTTGATTTGAGTTCCAAGAATGATCGAGGGCTCTACCAGGCGCGGGTCAGGGCACTAGTAGGAGGGCGACCTTTGACCTTCTACAGTCTTGTCGGCCTGGAAAATGAGTCCTTCTACCGCAGTGTACCGCGGATCATTGCCATGGCACTGGAGGCACTCAAGACTTGACTTCCTCGTTGCAGCAAGTAAGATAATAAAAAAAAAGAAAAAGATGTCACAAGGAATCTCAAGGAGAAATGTTTGAATAGTGCCAGAAAACCCTAGTTATGGGAGAGAGATGCACAAAAAACGCACACAAACAACGTCACCGACCTTACTTATTGTATGTCATCTCTTGTGAAAAGCAGTTGTTCTCCCTGCCAGAGAGCCTGACATTTGCTCTTGATAAAAACACAGCCATGAATGTATCGACCCAACTATCGACTGCCCGTCAGTTTTTTTTTTATATGTTTGGAGATGCAACCTTGTCTAACTTATGAATCTGTAAAAAAAATGATAAGTTATTCATATTGTCATTGTGTTTTGCAAAGGTTGAGCCTGTTGTGAAGCACTCAGACTGTATATATCATTCATGTTATCTTTATTCCTACTATATTTATTTGTATAGAGAAACGCCTTTGTATTTTTGTAAAATAATTATATATATATATATATATATATATAATTGTATATATATATATATATAACATATATAAATAAAATGGAATTCAACATTATGATGGTGTGAGAGCAATTGTTTTCCAAATATTGAAATTAGCCAACCCTAATGCTGCTAATCCTGCAGTATTTATCAAGATTTGAGATAGGCTTTGACTCTGATTGGTTCCTCTTATGACCCCTGTCTCTCTTATGACCTCTGACCTCGACACTTTAAGGCTAATCTTTACCATAAACACAGCAGCTGCTGTTTTCTCTCCTTATTTCTAGGACAGTTGCAACTGGACCCACAGCTAAACTGACCTTTAGAGTCACTGTAAGTGCATGCAACTGTTTTGAATTGGCATTCTTGATTGAGGCTGTGTGATGATTTGAGTCCACCTCACTGTGGTTATCAGCTCTCGGCTTGTGTTTTAATCGCGGTGGTGAATGGTAAGATGAGCCCAAATAAACCAAAAGTAACTTTACAATTACAATCTGCCCACTAATTTCAAGTTTTAAAACGATGGATACAGTGGGAGTGTAACAGCTGAGTAAACACATACGCATGCTTCTGTTGCCACTCATCACTTCCTGCTCAGACATGTGTGTGTGTGTGTGTGAGTGTGTGTGTGTGATTATGGGGTGGGGTTTCTTCACAGGGGGTGTTGTAAATGTACGTGACTTATCACCTGTTCCCTTGGCCACTGTATTTAAAAAAAATAAAAAAAAATAAAACGTTCCGGCTCACAGATGCAGATTCTGTGGCTGCTGACTTTTTCCAACCTTATCTAAAGAGATTCTGTAATTGTGTATTAAATATGGAACTCTTAACTAAGAGCGGAAGAAGCTTTTTCAACCAAGTGCAGTGGTGACAATTGCAACACTATGTACCTTAAGACGGGTGGGCAGCCATGTGCCGAGTACAATGCCTAGATGTGTGTGCGTGCATTTGTGTGAGCTTGTGTGTGCGTGGGTGTTGTGACAGCTGGCTATGCCGTACTGGAAATACACTTTTGGATTTAACACTAACGATCATCAACTACCCCCGCCAACCCCCAATACTTCCTCTAATCCCCAACCCTTCCAACAGCCCGAGCCAGCCACACCCACACCCGCGCACAAACACACACACAAGCTGAGCGCCAGTCCGTGTGCATCCGATTGGTGATCACAGCTTTTGTCTGGGACAGCGTAGTGTAAACACCCACCTTGATGGATCCTGGACCTCAACTCTTTCTGTCGCTCTTCTTGAGGGTGTTTATGTTCTCTGCAACAGGTAGGAAAGGCTGAAAATGGCTGAATGACCTGTTGCCACATTTGTTTTATTCTATTTTAAATCATTAATTCCTTTGGGTCCGCATGGTCTGGTGTTAATATGTAAATCCTGTTCCATATTAATTGAACTCAGCCAGTTTGGAGTATATTAAACAGCACTGTTCAAGTAATAATGAACAAAGGGGGATCTACTATTGTGTAGAATATATACAGTATATTGTTAAACAAGGCATGTATTTAGTTGGAAATCGGAAAAATCTGCCATACCAGGAAACACTTAAACACAGTTACATCTACTTTACGGTATGATTGATGTAGTGCTTTCTTGTACAGTCTGTAGTGATGCCAATTCAGGTTTCAAACGAAGCATTAGTCCTTGAGGGACTTCAAGACAGAAGAGTTGACACGACTTGCATGCTCGTCGCTAACCAATCACCGAATTGTCTACAATTCTATGCAATTGAAGTTTGACAGACCCAAACGGCCACAGGTTTTGGGCCCAGCACCCACAACACATCCAACATTTTCCATAGTGCAACTTGCATCTTTGCTCAGACGCCCTAACCTTAATGACTTTCAAGTAATAGTACGGAAATGAATGATACGTTTCGAGTCCAAGCCAAGACGAACCTGCTGCCATCACCGTGGTATGGCGAGGGTTATTTGTATCTGGGTTTTTGTCTTTCTTACGCTGGCCTCTGTGGTTGGTCTGCAGCATGTGCCATCAACCTTGAAGGGGAACTCTTCAAGGATTTAATGAAAGGATACAACAAGAACGTTCGGCCTATGGAGCAGAGTGGGGACGTCACTCCGGTGTACATCAAGATGACACTCACCAATCTCATCTCCCTGGTGGGGGAGGTTCACTTTGGGGTTTCTGATTAAGGGCCAGTGGATACACAAATGTCTGTCAAAACTGACATTGTCTCTGCTTCTATCGCTCTCCTCAGAATGAAAAGGAAGAGGCCCTGACGACCAGCGTCTGGATAGAAATGGTGAGCGCACACATACTACACAGTGTGTGTAACAGTAATTAAGACAATGACGTTTTTTACACTTTTTTCACCTTATTGATATATTTTTTACATTTCCGATATTTTAATGCATTTTGTATGTTTTGTCACATTTTGGACATTTTTTGTTTTTGGACTACTCACCATACCGTAACGTCTTTGATCATATTTTTGACAACATACTGTACGTTCTTCCCCCCCTTTTTTTTTTTTTTTAACCTTTTTCCTATATTTGGGCATTTTTGACTTTTTGATATTTTTGGACAACATTTTTGACGTTTTTGGTAAAAATTTGGACGGGGTACTATACAAACATGTTTTTTTCCCTTTTTTCATTTAGTTTCACTTCCATCACATATTTGCGCATTTCTGACCTTGTGATGCATTTTTTTTTATCGTTTTAAAACATTAACATTTTTGGACAACACTCTATACTATACTGTTTTGTGTCAAATATTGGACAACATACTATACAGGACGCTTACCACCTTTTTCACCTACACAATATATTTGGGCATTTCTGACGTTGCAGGGCATTTTTGAAGTGTTTTAAAAGTTTTGACTTATTTGACATGTTTTGACGACATACTATACAATGTCGTTTTTCACTTTTTTTCAAAAGTGCATAGTTCAAGTTTCATTACTATTTATGTTTGAAGTATTATGAAATGTTTTTACTTTTTGGACAACGTTTTTACGTTTTTCACATTTTTTTTTTCACTTTTTTTTTCACTTTTTTTCACCTCTACTAAATATTTTGGCAATGCCGACTTTAATATAAATGTTTCAAGTGTTTTTAAAAGGTTTTTTTTTTTGACATTTTTGGACGGCATAATGCACTATAAAGTTTTTTCAAACATTTTGGAAGACATACTATACTATGATGTACACTGTTTCACTTTTTGTCAACACTACTGTATATTTTTGCATTACCGACGTCTCTATGCATTTTTCAAGTGTTTTTAAATTATTTGACTTTTTTTTTATGTCATACTATACTATAATTTTTTCACTTTTTAAACTTTTTATTCACCGTAAACATATATTTTTTGCATTCCTGACGTTGCTATGAATGTTTCAAGTGTTTTAAATTTCTTTACTTTTTCGACATTTTTAGATGACATACTATACTATGATGTTTTTCACTTTTTTCCACATTTTTTTCACCTGTACCATATATTTTCGCATTGCCAAGGTTACTATGCATGTTTAAAATGTTTACATTTTATTTGACTTTTTGGACATTTTTGGACGACATACTATACTTTTTTTTTCGCCTGTACTATATATTTTCGCAAAGACATACTACGCATGTTTCAAGTGTTTTTTAAAAGTTTACCTTTTTTTACATTTTTGGATGACATACTATGAAGTTATTTCTCAAATTTTGGACGGCTCTACCATATATTTTTGCATTGCATTACATTGTTACTATGCATGTTTCAGGTGTTTTTCAATGTATTGACTTTTTTGACATTTTTTTTGTCAAATTCTGGTCGACATATACTATGACGTTTTTCACTTTTTCCCTTTTTTTTCACCTGTACCTTTTTTTGTATTGCCGACGTTGCAATGCATGTTTCTAGTGTTTTTTAAATGTTTGACTTTTTGGACATTTTTGGATTGATACTATGACATTTTTTGTCAAATTCTGGGTGACAAACTACACAAAGATGTGTTTCACTTAGCATTGCCGATGTTGCTATACATGTTTAAAATGTTAATTTTTTTTTACTTTTTTTACATTTTTGGACGAGATACTATGCTTTGAAATGTTTTACTTTTTTTTCACCTCTACCATATATTTTGCATTGCTGATATTGCTATGCATGTTGCAGGTGTTTAAAAAAAAAATAATCAAAAAATCTTACTAAATGTTTATCTGCCGTTTCATACAGTGTATAAATTTGATCATGTTGTCGCATCATGAACAGTAGCAACAACACTTAATGATAAGAATGGTGTTTTAAAGTATCGAAACCTTTTTCTTACAATCAATCTTTTAATTTTTAATTAACTTTATTTAATCGTGTTTCAACAGGTTAACTTAATATAATAATAATAACAATAATAACAAACTTATTTAACATTTATTTTTCAATCTGCATGCAGTAATGCTCGTTTATAATGGTTGTTCAAATTTTTTACGCTTCTTCATGTTTATATAATTCACATTTTTGAATAAATGTTTTTGTTAATAATACAAAAATAATAATACACCATGACATTTTGGTGAAAAATCTTAAATGGAGGTACATTTGTTATATTCATTTTATATTCCTTCATGGGCAAACCTCCAAAATTGTGTATTTCTGTATGTAGCAATGGTGCGACTACAGGCTCAGATGGGACCAGCCTCCTAGGTCAGCTCTGTATGGGAACATGACCTCTGAGCTGCGAATCCCCTCCAAAAGCATTTGGCTGCCAGACATTATACTGGAGAACAAGTAAGTGTATCAACCTTTAGCTATGAACACATTAAGAAGGTCCAAATATTTGTTTAGTAATTAGGCCAACGAATATGTAATTCAGTAAACTTCATTTTGAATTACACTTTTCACAGAAGAATAATAAAAAAAAACAACAACAAAATATACATACATAATATTTAAGGAAATACAAAAAACTAAGAATAATATAAATATTTAAATTAAGGATGTTTCCATTCCTCGAGTCCTGTTCAGATTACACAAAAAAATGAGTTCTTCTTGTCAGACACATTTCAGCTCCCGTCGTTTTTTTCCCTGCAGTGTGGACGGACAGTTCGAGGTTGCGCTTTACTGCAATGCACTAGTGTCTCCGGATGGCTGT
The DNA here is from genome assembly GCA_016785305.1 of Colistium nudipinnis. Lineage (NCBI taxonomy): Eukaryota > Metazoa > Chordata > Actinopteri > Pleuronectiformes > Rhombosoleidae > Colistium > Colistium nudipinnis. The sequence goes on from JAFBJU010000807.1 coordinate 287,490, forward strand.
GTGTACTGGCTGCCTCCTGCCATCTACCGCAGTGCTTGCGCCATCACTGTCAACTATTTTCCGTTTGACTGGCAGAACTGCACCATGGTATTCCGGTGAGCAGAGACGTGATCATTTTGGTTTTCGATTCTTTGGCCAGTTATGCTTTGTCCTTCCCTGCATCCCTCAGATTTGTTGTCATCTGGATTGGGAAAGTCAAATCTCGAGACAACAGCACAGAGAAAGACTGAAATGAAAGAAAGCAGTTATATTATATATTTATATTATAATAATGTTATTATAACAGCTAATGACAGCGACACACAATGTATACATTTGAACATAACACACAATATACACATAGTGTTCACGAATATGCAATAGTCTAGAGAGAATACAAGAAATAATCAAATAATATAATGATACGAAAGCACAATTAAAGAGAAAGGCACAAGTAGTAGGGGGCGATGTGGTTTCCAGTTAAATTGACACATTTATTGAAAAAGAAAACATTGAAGGAAAAAGCTTTCATTTTACCCGCAGTATTTTTGAAGACCCAGCTACAGCCCTTTTTTTTTTTTGCTTATCAGGTTTATTTGTATAACCACCATCCACAGCAGTGACAATGCTTCCTTCCTTCTGTCCCTTTCACCGTGCCTTTTGTAAACCTGAATTGATGGTCGTGTTTGTTGTGGAGACCCCATGTGTTCTCTGTGGCTGCAGCTCTCAGACTTACAGCGCCAATGAGATCGAACTGGTGCTCAAGGAAGAGGACAACCACACACTGGAATGGGTGGATATTGATCATAGTGTTCACTAATATGCAATAGTCTAGAGAGAATACAAGAAATAATCAAATAATATAATGATACGAAAGCACAATTAAAGAGAAAGGCACAATTAGTAGGGGGCGATGAGGTTTCCAGTTAAATTAAACACATTTATTGAAAAAGAAAACATTGAAGGAAAAAGCTTTCATTTTACCCGCAGTATTTTTGAAGACCCAGCTACAGCCCTTTTTTTTTTTTGCTTATCAGGTTTATTTGTATAACCACCATCCACAGCAGTGACAATGCTTCCTTCCTTCTGTCCCTTTCACCGTGCCTTTTGTAAACCTGAATTGATGGTCGTGTTTGTTGTGGAGACCCCATGTGTTCTCTGTGGCTGCAGCTCTCAGACTTACAGCGCCAATGAGATCGAACTGGTGCTCAAGGAAGAGGACAACCACACACTGGAATGGGTGGATATTGATCCACAAGCTTTCACAGGTACAAACACATTCACCAGCGAAACGCTTTGATTTTGAAATTCCGAATTTTAAACAATTGTAAAGTCCGACGCGATGACGATCCGCTCAACTGTGGCCCCATTTTTTTTTCTGCAATGAACCTTTTTGTCGGTAGAGAACGGCGAGTGGGTCATAAGGCACAGGCCGGCTAAGAAAGTGATCAACACTCAGTACACTACGGATGAGCGTGAATATCAGGAGGTGGTCTTCTTCCTCATCATACAGCGAAAGCCCTTGTTTTACATCATCAACATCATTGCTCCCTGTGTGCTCTTCTCATCTCTCTGCTTGCTTGTCTACTACTTACCTGCCAAAGGTATTTATCCTCACTTTGTGTGCGTAAAAGTCTTATCTTGAAATCCCCAAACCTCTGTCTTATCAACTTCAAATGGCCTCAGGATGACCGAGTTCTCCATAATAAGATATTCCTATCACACGGAGTGAGTATAAACATGTCGAGAGACTTAATTCTCATTTCATATACTGCATTAAGCCAAAATGTGTCATTTTGTTACACGCGCGGATGGTGGCGTGCCCTGGGATATTTTTTATATTTAAAAAAATATGCCGTGCCTCCAAAAAAAAGGTTGAAAAACACTGGAACACATTATCGTTTGCAGCTGGTGGTCAGAAGTGCACAATGTCTATTGCAACTCTTCTGGGCCAGACCGTGTTCCTATTCCTCATCGCTAAGAAGGTTCCGGAGACTTCCAAAGCAGTGCCTCTCATTGGAAAGTGAGTTCATGCGTGTCACGCGCGAGATTCAGGGTCTCCTGCCGACCGAAAACGGGGCTCAATGAGATGTGATTTCTAAACCTCTGGCGACAGGTATCTGATGTTTGTGATGTCGGTGACCACGATGGTGGTGATGAACTGCGTCATAGTCCTCAACGTATCTCTGAGAACCCCAAACACTCACGTGATGACGGACAAAGTCCGCAAGGTGAGTGTAAGGCCAGGCCACATCTTGCCCTCTTTTCAAACTGGAGTGTTACGCAGCCAGTGAAAGACGGTCTGTTTGCCACCGGATGACCCTTTGACCTGCCGTCAATTTCAGATCCTCCTCAACATCCTGCCCCGCCTGCTGAGGATGAAGATGCAACCATGGACACCGAGCAACGCAGCAGAACCTGGAAACGGCGAAACCCTGCACCCAGGCCCGAATAATGTGTTCCTGGTTCCCTGCAGGCGCCGCAGCTCCACGACCCTCGCCGACAAGGCGGAGGAATATTTGACGAGAACCGCTCGGTCCGAACTCATGTTTGCCAGACTCAAAGAGAGGCATGGTCTGATGAGATCAGTACTGGAGAAGCTGCGTAAGTACTTGTACCAGTTGGAAAACCTCTCTTGGAGAGCACACGTGTGCTTTTAACCTTCTAACCACATGAATATCTCGGGCCTGATTTGGACCCAGATGACGGGCTGGAGGGAGGCACGGCTGAGCAACTGGGTGCCAGTCTGGCAAATGCCTCTCCAGAGCTGAGGCAGTGCGTGGCCTCCTGCAAACACATCGCTGAGACCGCACGGCAGCAAAGCAACTTCCAGAGCGTGAGTTCTACAATTTCTACACGTACTCAGCGTCTGAGGCGGAACACGCGCGCTCTAATCCCCTTTCCCACGCGCAGGAGAACGAAGAATGGTTCCTGGTGGCCCGGGTGATCGACAGGGTTTGCTTTATTGTCATGACGCTGGTGTTCTTTATTGGCACTGTTGGGATCTTCCTGATGGGCCACTTCAACCAGCCCCCCTCCTCACCTTTCCCCGGAGATCCAAAGAAGTACCTTCCTCTATTAAACAACCTCTCTGCCCCAGCTGAGAGCGGTATGTGAGCAGACCGGAATGGGAGGATATCCTCCGATTTGATCCCGTTCAAACAAAGTGGAAATCTGACCGCTTCTATCAGTGAACTGTCACTACTCACTGAGAGGGAAGCTCTGGCCAGGCCCGCAGCCTCGGACGTGGATGTGTGTACGATCACAAAGGTTAAGTCCAACATGGCGGTTTACGTTAGAAGCAGCGTTCAAAGTGGACAGCAAAGCAAGCGTTGCAATGTACAAGGGAACTTCTGTGTGCGTAAAGTATTGAACTATTGCACTCAATAAAAAGAAAAATGAACCCCGAAATGTGTCAATCCTGTGGCTGACACCTTCCTCAAGGTACAATTTGAGGTCACTGGCAACCTCTCACCATAGGTTACCCCTGGAACACACAGACCCATTGTGCAGCCCCCCCACCTCTAGAAACAGGATTTCAATTACATGGCTGAGTGGTGCCTTTCTAGCCCAACAAAAGGCAGATCCGGCTAGTTGGGATGGAAATAGTGTCAGGGGGGTGGTAAGACGGGCCCAGGGGACAAGCGGGAGTGAGATCTCCAGACACACACACACACACACACTCACAAAGACAAACGTTACGAGTTGAATATTCCCACAAACACACAGAGTGTTGGTAAAGAGGGTGGCGCTTAACCCCTCCTGATCCCCAGGACTCATGAGCATGAGCCTGGGGTCTTCACTCTCACCGTTGTATTATCAGAGTCGGGAGGTTGAGCACAAATGGTAAGCGAAATATTTCAATTGCTTGTTTTGCTTTTAAACAGTCTCTGGTCTGCTCTGTGATCTCGTAGATCGCAACAAGGATACAATGCTGAATTGTAAAAGGCCAAATAAGGCTTGATCGTGTGGATGAATACATGTGCAGCCGCAGAAATGAAACCAAACTGTACAAGTGAAGTGTGTGTCTGTGTGTGTGTGTGCGCGCGCGCGCGTGATGTGAATGGAAAGGAGGCTCAGGCTGGCTGCTACGGTGAAATCTTTGTCTTAAGTGAACATTGTTTATGTTGCTGCTAGGGAACTGTCTGAGCCACCGTGCGGAGGGGGACAACAGGTTTTTCCCAACTATTTAACTTAAAATAATGCTTCCTTTCTTAGAAAAAAATTGGCAGTTTTTATTAGGTGGAGGAATTTCACAACCAAAGCCATTGAGGGGCTTGAACACTAAAGAGAAAAGTTTAGTTTCGTTTTTTTTTTATTGCTAACTATGGTTGGCTACTCCCAAAATTCTGCTCAGATAAATAATGAACCTTTAGGTCCAACTGTGCAGTTTTACATCACACGACACCTATAAACCATTCAAATGAAACAATGGAGAGAGAGAGAGTATTTGTATTTGACAAGTAAACAAACAAAACGTTTGGGAAGAAGTTGCATTTAAATAATGTCCACTTACTTAATAAGGCTTAATACGGATTTGACCATTTTGTTTTGCAAGTTGTCATTCAATGAAATGAGTTCCACATACTGCATATTTTCAGTTTTACTCCATGGCAGCCGTGACCAACCAGCCTCTTCCTTTCGGCGGACTGGAGCGAGAGAAGCACGTCCAGATGTTGTTCAGAGCTTTTCAGAACCGCTGTGGGCCGTGTGAGTGTCAGTCTCACTTACCCGGAGCCATACGCCAGCAAACGCCAGCGGTCTGGGTTTCTGATGAGCAGCTTTTTGAGAAGAAGAAGAAGATGGCGGCCAACAGCCACACGCAGCCTCCAGAGAAGGTGAACAGGCCAGGGGTTGAGGAGCAGAACCCCGGAGGCGCAGCAGGGTCCGATTTCATGTCCGTGCTGGAAACAGTCAGTCAGATTCATATTAGTGCTCGGCCAGAGATACAAGGTAACACAAATGGGTGTGTGTGTGTGTGTGTGTGTAGAAAGGCATACAATGAAGAGGTGTCTTTAACCGATGTCGCAGGTCCTCAGTGTGTTCCCAGGAGGATCTACAGTATCACCACGGAGGGCAGCAGGTCACAGATGTTTGTGGCCGTCGAAGGTAGAGATCCACGTTCAGCTCCTCGTGCCTGAACTGTGACCATTCATCTCATCCGCATGTATTGACTTCTTTGGTGGAGAGTGAGTGAATAATGGCCCGCCCTGTCTCCCTTCTGATGTCCCCCTGCTCTCCAGAGAGTTCATGTCTGTGCCTGCAGTGTTGTGGTCCAGCTCGCGCATGCACATTAAAGGGCTTCAACTGTGAAGGCGGCCCGGTCTTTTATTTTGAGAGGCCTCTCAGGGCGGACGCCTGCTGCCTGGGATGCTGCCTGATGGAGATAAGGGTCTACACACCTCAAAAACATCTCATTGGCACTGTGTGCCAGAGGTAGGACAATCTCAATCTGCTTCCATTCTTCTCGGTGGAAAATAAGCATAAATACTGTTCTACTTAATGTATTTCTATTTCCTAGAACTTTAAACGCTCCTAATCATCGACACTTTAGAGGGACATATTGTACTCGACTAAAGTAACATCTCTAACTGCTTAAAATACCAATACTTTACATATAAAAAACACAATCAACTTATCAAATATTGTCATGAATTAAAATAATACAGTAAATATCGACACTGAAGGAGGCGATACAACATGCTTTCACGATGACATCATTTCATTTAAAAGTGTATTAAGCTCCAAATGCTCCTTTACTTTTATAGTACTAGTTAGTTTGTTACTCAATTGAAGTCATCTTCCTGAAAACGTTGCGATTATCTCTGCCGACCCGTGAATAGGAAATGCAACTAGAAATGCACTAGTGCGATAAGGTCGTAAATTTCCCTTCAATAAATGCCCCTCAATAAAAGCCAATGGTCAACAAACATACAGTGAAAAGAGCAAATAAACATGTGAAACACGAGAACAACAAAGTTGCCTCCTACGGATATGGGCAAACAGGCAGTTTATTTAACCTGTTGGTCTGGCCTGTGAGCTGAAGACGCTCGCACAATTTCATGAAATTCAGACCACCGATAAATCTTTCATCCAAATCCTTTGATCCCCTGCAATCAGAAGATTGTACTGGCCAATCGGAACACTTTACATTCTCAGACTGAACAGCGTGTCACGTGAGCTTCCCCCCCCCCCCCCCCCCTCGCTCGCAGCCTCTGGCCACCCTCAGCCACCACCACGAATGGCCCGGCCCGTCTCCAAATAGCAATGTCACAGTTCCCAACAGCCGGACCGTAGTCTAAACCTGGGGGAGCTAATGCCCAAAACAGCTGTTTGCGTAGATACTCGCCAGCAAAACCGCATTTGGATTGGCGAGGAAGTGAGGCCACGATCCCCTTTAATGGGAATGTGGACTAATGGGAGCGACGGCGATCCAAAATACTCTCCACTTCATCTGGCCCGACTCTGACTCCAGGGGTAGCCGACGGGGGCCTTTGTGCGTCGAATTTACTTTTCTAGAAGCAACACTGGGTGAAGCTGTGCCCAATTAAGACGGACCTGGCAGAGGTTTCAGTGACCAGAGGGCCACTTGGTATAAATATTCCCTCGGTTGCACCAGAATAAAGCATGCCCCGATGTGAACTCCTCCGACAGCAGGCAAAACAAAGCTTTCGGTGCCGCCGAATCACGACAGCTGAAAATGTGGGCAGCCGAGCGTCACGGCTTCGCCGGTGCCACTGTGCGAAGTGCTGGCCGGTGCACCGGGGCCAGGTGGCTCAGTGCGTGGTAATGCAAGGAAGGTGGTTGAGTTGTTGTCGTGCGTTGGCTGTCGTGTGTTGCAAGGTGGAGCGTGCTCACCCCTCTCCTGGAGGTGTGCGACTCAGAAGGAGCATCTACCGTCACAATCCAGGGCTCCTGCTGTCCGTGCCGATGTCTCTCCAACCAGCAGTTTCAAGTAGCAATGTTTAAAACAACACACATAACCAGACCCCATTTAAGAGTGCACCGCATTCACTACGTGTCGGCTTGTAATCCTACACCAGATTATCTCAAACATCGGGGAGAACATTGGCACAATATGGAAGAAATGGCTCGGCTTCAATGACGAACACAACATGGACCATGAATATTTTGGGTTGGAAGGTAAGTTCTACCCGAGTACATATTATGTCTACTTATGTGGTTGCCAATTTTTTTCCCCCCTCGTGTCCTCAAGGATCAATTTCACCTAAATAAAGCAAACATGCAATATGTGAATTTGCTTGTTTCTTCACACAAATGTTTCTTACTTTTCGGACTCGCAGATATTTGGATCTTTGAGCCTCACGTGCTTTACCTTTCTTGTGAAAATTCTGTCCTTGCATTTGGTTATGCCTTCTGAAAAAACTCCGCGCTTTCACAATGTCTATTCCATAAACAAAAATCAATATCTTCCAGTACCACGGAGCATGGAATCGAACATCAAACTGCTGTTGCTGGCAGCCGCGTTCTTGTTGGTAAGCATGAGAACTTTTGTTGTGTCATTCTTGTAGAAAGATAGGTTGTACCACGATATGTTGAAATCCACAATACCACATTGCAAACATACATGGAAAAATGTCTCGCATTCTTTTCCTTTTAAAATTTAAACGACCATGTTTCAACTACAGCGGTCACGTAAATGCAGTTGAGCATCGTAAAGGTGAAATGTATTTTATTGAATAGGCATTAAAGTTGAATGCCTATTCAATAAAATCAACTCATTCGTTCTCCTCCACAGAATCACATGTTCTTCGAGATGAGCTGACCAGTCAGAAAAGATCAATCATTTGCAACAAGCACGCAAGTGGACTTCGACTACTGAGGCACACCAGCCAGGTTTAACGCTTACTGGCACAAGTTTGCAGCATGTGGTGATCCTGATGCAATAATCAATGTTGCAGAACTTTTCATTAAAATACTTCAAATGGTTGTCAGCAATCCATTCGTGAAAGAAAGGTGACGACGAGCATGATGTAGCAGCAGATGCATATTTGACATTTATTGCTATAAACCATCAGGCGTACATCCAACATCGTTTCTTCACATTTGAAACACACACACACACACACACACACACACCTGCACCCATCATCCCACTGCCAAATATGGGCAGCATTACAGTTTTTTCAAAAAGCTCTCGGGTGCTTTCTGAACATGGTTCCAGGTTGAATATGCTCTCGAGGAATCAACTGGGGCGGACCCTGACCCCCGTTTCTTTTCTTTTAAAGAACGAACGACACAGGAGTTAAGGTCAGCGTTTCAGGACCCCTAGACACCATTGCTGAGGACATTTAAAGCACAGCCCGACCCTTGGATTGTTTAAAGCCGGGTAAAAAGGTAACAGACGGAAGGGAAACCTGCATCAGGTTGGGCTCGAGGCCAGGCACAGTGATCTAGGCAGCTTGGCAGTTCATTTTTCAGATGCCAGTTTTCAACCTTCTGCCCAACACAAGGACGGTCCTCATCCTTTGGGATTCAACTTCCAGGTCAAAGATTGAGAATCGTCACTGATTCAATTAAGTGATCTTTGAGGTGGACTGTATTTACAACTATATCATACACATTAATAGTAAGTAAGTCTTTCTTTCTTGTTCAAAATGACCAGAGGAATTGTAGTTAAAATACAGCACAGTAATAAAATAACATCTACCTGCAACCCTGTTTGAGTCCCAATAAAACAGAATAATACAGAGTGATTTAAACAGCAGGACATGTGATGTAAGCAATAACATGAGATCTAGCAATATAACAGATTGGTTTCTGTCGATTCTGTTGTATTTTGTCAAGTACACTTTGTTACAAGCTAATGACCAAACACCACACCACCCTCTGGTGGCAGGTTAACAGATGTTACCACTTGAATTACAAATCATAAAAAAAATTGAGACTCCCTTCTCCTCGGTTTGATTAAAAATAACACATTTCTTGCTTCGACATGGTTCAGTGTCCAGTTGAAAGGCTTTTCTGTCAATTTCCAATTCGACACAAAGAAGGAATGGTCTTCTTACCCCTGTTGCCGACTTATGCTCTGTCTCCATAATCACACCGTGCCAATCCACGCAGAGGTGCCCTTCCCTGGACTTGTCGTCCCTTCAACACTTCCTATATCTTCACGCCTATGCGCAACAAAAAAACAACAACAGAGGACATCCCCGTAAGACTAGGCACATCAGAGAAAAGCTCACCAGTCTTCATTAAGGTAGCAAAAGTTGTTGACCTTGCAGAGGTTCCTCTTTGTGAGGGCCTAACGTCCGCCACTAGCAGTCACCAGACCATGGAAGTCTTCCCATGCTCTGCAAAGGAGGATGCAGCACATCATTGTTCATAATAAACTTTGCATATGTGTGCCTTTTCAATAGTTGAGTCCTTGCTGTTTATTGCAAAAGCACATGCAACGCATGACAGCTGACTATAAAAATAGACAGAGCCAGATATTGCCTGATTTTTCATAGCTGTGAATGTAGCTATAAAAGCAATAAAACATGTCAATGCTGTGCGGCTTCTACCAATTATTATCATAAGAAGTTTTAGTGTTTAAGTGAAAATATATATATATATAAAAATGATAATAATCTAAATCCCTTTTCCATTGTTACTGCTTTTTACAGGGAAAAGTTCAAAAGTCGAATAAGTTTTAAAGTTCTATAAACTTGTACTAAGTACATACTTAGAATTGAGACGCTGGAAATGATAGAATGCAAATGTTTTGTTTGACAAAAACACTGATGTGACAAATCGGATCTCATCAGTTACAGATACAAGAAACAATAGCAACACATTTTGCTGTTTGGATCAACACATGATATGTTACAGTTTAATCCCACATTTACTCCTGGGTGAGACATGGATATTAAAATTGTGAGCATGCATGAATGAGTGACACGGAGAATGGATAGGAAATAACAAAAAGGTTGAGACATACATACTTAATGCTGTCATTGTGAGTCTTGTACTCCATGATTGTGTTGGGAGGCAGGTTGAGGACTCTGCGCAGGGTGTCTCTGATGCGAGCAGTGGTCGCCTGGTCACCGGCTGTTTTGTTCCAGATGGATATGATATCCTCCTGGGAGAAAGGAGAACGAAGAATAGGCATGTCTGAGTGTGTTGGCGAAGGTCGCGCACGGTTACATGACCCCTGTGTGTCTGCTGGTGGGTTTACCTGGAAGCGTACGGACACCACGGCGCCACAGATTTCCTCTCCCACCATGAACTGCTCTCCCAGCATGGCCAGGATCAGGTTTTCCCAGCACCTAGATGCTAGGCCCTTCCTCAGGCGGATGATCCACTTCCCACCCATCTTATTGGCATCATCCTGCACGCACGGCATGCATGGTTTCATAACTAAACTTTTTATAAAACATCACTTCAAGTTGAAAAGGCTCACCAAATGTTTACTCACCTCCCACATGGGTTTAATGCCCTCTTTGAAGAGGTGGAAGTCACTATGGCCAGTCAAATCACCTGGCCGGATCATATGACTATAGAAGCGCCAGAACTGCTCCACCTAGAAAGGAAATGAAATGGTTACAATGCCAATGTTGGGAGCATGAGTCTGACTAAAGCTAGAGTCCTTTCCATATGAACTGTATTCTCTCTTCAAAGGGGTCACAAGGAGTGAAGTACCGAGGCGAAGCTGCCAATCTGTTTGATGTTCTGTTCGTAACTCTGAGTGCTGGCTGGTCTCCCTGGGGTTCGTCTTGAGTACCAGAAGCTGTAGTTGTATTGAAGTGGATGCTCCCCTGCCCCTGGCACCACCATCTGAGAAGGTCGAAGAAAAAGTCACTAAGCCCTTCAAATTGCAGTTAAGGTTGCAAAACACAAACAAGTCATTTGTTAACAAGCCCACCTTTTTCCTGGTGTCCTGTTCCTTGTCCTCGTCTTCAGTTTTTTCCTTCTCACCGTCTTTCGGTGAGCCTTGGTCCTGGTCGTGGTCTCCGCTGTCATCATCTTTCAGACTGGATTGGATGGAATCACACAGGAAGCAAAACAAAAAGTTGGGGTTTTGGACAAGCTATTAGGTAACTCAAATTTTCGCCATCCAATATAACACTCCTGCGGGAGATCACATGGTGAATGTGTGTGTGTATATGTATATGTATATGTATATACATATACATATGATGACAGATAATGTATTCAAAGTTTTAAAGTTCTGCTTTCATATACACCGTGTTCGTCAATACAATCTTAATGTTTCGTGCTATTTAACTGCATTGTGTTATGATGGCATGTCTTTCTAGGACAGCCCCCTTGATTTAAATCAAATACACAAAATACTGAATTAAACCAATCATTATCTTCTTATGGGTATGGTTTACTGCAAGGCTGCAGTGCAAAACAAAAATAAACTAAGTGAGTGATACTTATAGCTCTACGCTGAGTTCGTTTATGCTGCACATGTACACACGATCACTTACACAACCCCTGCAAACTAAACAACACGCCGTCAGCTACACGTCAGTGCTTCGGGGCCACAGCAGCCGCCTACTTCCAGCCGAGCCTGCGTTCACCTTCCCCAGCTACGAGACAACCACCACACCGAGGACTCAGGGCCTGTCCGCCTTCCGCAAAGCTAAGCTACAGCTAGCAAAATGGTACGTTCCTCCTTACAAAATACTATTCACTCCCTGGTGTGCCTTAATTGTCTGAGAAAAAGTCACCTGTGTGTGCACCGCGCTCTCGTGCGGGTCAATAAACCCACAGGGGGGGTGGGGGGCGCGGGACCATGCAATTTAGCTGACACACCTCTTTTAACACGTAACACCAAACGGCTTTCATTTACAAGACGCTCCCCGGGGGTTACGCAGGGGCAGAGAGGTGCCTGCTAGACCACACCAACTTTTCTGTACTCACGCGTCAAATTTGTTGTTCATTATTTTGAGAGAGTGAGTCTCTCGGAGTCCGACCACTGGCTCCTGGATTCCGCAGGAACGGCGGCGCGCAGTGCACGCACGTGTACGCGCGCGGGCATGTGTTTGGTCGCGGTGATGAGCGTGGGCAGTTCAGGGGCCACGCCTCGCCTCAGTGTTCTTCAGTTTCATAAATACTCGCTCAAAATCACGCACTGTGCGACGGTATTCGAGACTGAAGCCAACAATCACATCTGACCTATGGCAAACATTACCCACCACGTTATGTGTTTATAACGTGGACAATTTATTCACATCAACTGAGTCCACACAACTAATTAATAGACAGAACCACTTTTAGAAAGTCTCTTCACTCAGGCTCCAGTGAATAAGGAGCAAAATCCTGTGACTTCTGCACACACAGGCACACACCAACACACATACTCAGCCTAAACACAAAGGGGACTGGCAGCGGCGGCTTCTTCATATGAACCGGTTTTCCTATGATGTGCCGCATCCCTTGTTCCGTCCATTGTATCCCTCGCCTTGTCATCTGTTCTCACCGTCACTTCAAATGGTGGCTGTGTTCAGGTCCAAGTCGAGTCCAGGGGACAAAAAATGGGAGATGGGAGTGGGTGAGGTTGAAGTCAGGAACTAAGGGGACTTCTTTGGATCCAGTCTGACTTAATTGTTGGAGCGGTGGGCAGATTGGGGGAATGATGCACTGAGAAAAAACCCTGTGTCCAGAGGTGAACAATTCAAGGTTGCTGCCATAAAGAGCAGATTGTCTGGGGGGTGAGGGATGGGAGAAAAGCGCTGGTACGGTATGGCACGGTATGGTGTGGTGTGGTTTGGTTGGCTCTGCTGGTGGAGACCATCCCCTCACCCCTTGCCCCCTGTGCCTCTGTGAGGACCTTCATGAGAGGGCCCTTTGTTCCGGGCCGGCAGGCGCACCAGTGAGTGAATGAGCAAGAGCAGTGGCGGTCCTCTTCAATGGCTGCTGTTTGTTTACACCAGCCAGTCCCGTCATACTTCATTAGCAGCCCAGCCCACCGACAACCTCTGATGTCCTGATCGCTGATGAGTGTGTGGCTGCCCATCAGCCCTGAGCCTCAGCGGTTCAGGATAAAAGGGGTTTTCGAGGACTCCCAACCCACACATTCCCAATGAATCTTTCTATGTGCCTGCCTCCTCAGCCACACACACATACACACACACAGCCTGTATGGTGAGGTTGGATAGGAGAACCGGTTGTTTCATCGTGGGCCAAGAGGCACAGGGAGGTGAGCAGACATCAGAGGCGCAGCAAGAGTTCCAGAGAACTAGCTTTGCAGTACAGAGATGTGAGAGACCTGCCGCCCAGAGAGAGACAAAGCAACACAGAGGGATTATTCAGTGCTGCCATCTTCTAACCCCAGTCACAGCCTTAAATATCATATGGACATAAGCTACACATAAGTACACAATGTGCTGCCACTGATAGAGCTGCCAAGCTTCTTTGCCGTGAACACTGTGCTACCTTCCATGAAACAAACCTTTATTTTGGTTGAGCTTAAAATATGGAGTGAATTGACACAGCTTGAATTTGTATATTTTGTAAACAATCTAAAACCTAAATATATTCAAGTACAATTACAAACTAAACTTTTACAATAATATAAAATAAATACAGGTGGCTAATTTGGATATTTAAGATGCGGAAAGCATCTTTAATGACTTCAGCGTGTAACCAGTTTGTTACGGACTCATTTTATTGTGAGCACTACCTCATACACACCTCTCGAATGGCTCTCCCCAAGCTCTCCTGACTTTTCACCACCTTCCTGAAAGAGACACAGAACAAATGATTACATCTGATAATGATACCTGAAGATGCCTGTGGAACCACCTTACCTGTGTATTCTGCGAGACAGGCTGAGGGTGAAGTCTGCCAAGCAGTCAGGCTCATAGGTGGAAGGCAATATGTTGTAGGCTCCAGGAGTAAGACTGCAGGCCAGACTGACATCCTGTGTGTAGCTGTGAGGGATGCAACTGGCCGCAGGATCCTCGTCCCTGGGGGTCGCCGCCGCACATGCCCCTTCAAGGACCTGGGTACAGTACAGATCAGACACTAGGTTAGAATTGTAGCAGCAGCTTCCACTCTAGATTAACTCCTGTAGTAAAACCAACAGGGTCCTTAAAGTGGTGCCTCTGTATAATTTATTATAGATGAAATTATAGTTGTATATTTTAAATATAAGAACAGGGGCAATTATGTGGAAACAATTTTAGATTCAAGTACTTATCTACAGTAAGCCTGGGAATTACTTAATCAAATTCCATACTTTTGCACACTGTATATGGATTGGGAAACATGTTATTTAGAGGAGATAGTCCTACTAATATTGATATCAGACATCTTGAAGTTGAGGTTAAAACTGTCAAAAATAGTCAACTAAATCTGAACGGGGGTTTGAACAGAGAGACTGACAGAAAAATATGCCTTTAAATTATATTTGACTGACCTTGTAAACATGGAAGCCAATAGGGTGCAGATCAGTTTCAGGGCGACTCTGGTTCAGGGTAATCCTGACATTATCTCCTGACGTCACCGCCGGATCATCTAGCACATTAAAAGGGAAGCAGGGGTTCTGCCAGTGTGACAGGAAGTTCCTGCTTCCTCCGGCCGTCTTTCCCTCCACCCACGAGCCGCGGAAGTAACTGGTCTCCCACTCAACATCTGTTGATGATGGCAGTGAAGATGCGGGGCTCTTCATGGCACTAAGGAGAACACAAACAAGGTCAGGTCATAAATGATTATGCCGGAAACATTACAAATTAGACAAACAATATTTACGTCAAATGATAACATGATACAATAAGAATGTCAATCCTCTGTGAAACATGTGGGTTGATAGATTTGATGTGTGCGTGCTGCTGTTAAAGTGAATCAATATTATTAATTAAAAACATCTTTACTTGCGTTTCTCAATTTTACCACAAGGTGTCACTACATATGAGCTGTCATTGATTTCAAGATAAAGGGAGGTCTGTGAAGATTCTCAGGCATCCAGGTCATGGAACACAAACTCATCAAAGTCATCAGGACAGTCTTAAGGACAGTGGACACTCTTCAGGATACCGTTCTACACATTCTAGCCAGGGAAGCCACAGATGGTTTGAAAGAAGGGTAAAAGAAGCCATCTTTGTTAACCTGGAAAAAACTCTCTTAATCAAGGAGAACGCTTACAAAGCTGTTCATTCTCTTCCCAGAGAGTTACACAAGAAAAAACATTCAAAGGAACTCTCAGGTGAAGCTAACGACCATCATTTACATCCAGATTCAGGATTCAAAACCTGAATCTAGATCAGAGGGCCAATGGCCTGCCATTTTAATCTGATGATCCTCTAATTAGGCATTCAACTCACTGAGGATAAATACATGAACGTTTCCACCAGTTGCATTCCACCATGCGCAAGTACGCAAAGGCACTAAGGGACCCAAGTGATGTTAGGCATTCTAGTTATTTGCAGCGCATGCTTACCACTTATGTATATATACTACGAGAAGTTCATTATTCCGATAATATGTAATGTTTTGATCTAAGAGCATTTATTTGTCATTCACATAAAATCACAAATATGTGGCCGTGGTCAAGCTCAACATTTCGAATAAAAAAGAAACATTATGGATGTCTTGGGGAAAACTGACTTGGTTAACATCCTCCTCCCCTTACCTAAGGGAAATTGAGGAGGTGGAGAACACCCTGATGAGGAAGCGGGCCTCTGCCCCTGGCTGGTAGGTGCTGGGAATCAGCAGGTAGTATCCAGGCTCCAGCTGCCTGTGTAGCACCACCTCTCTTTCGTAGGTGTGGCAGTGGGTAGAAGCGTAAGAAGGTTTGTTCAACATTCGGCTCAGATTGAAACGCTTCTTCTCAACCTGGTGACAGGGAAAAAAGACAATTAATAGGCAAATAATACCTGGTACATTATCGTCAGCAAAGGGAATGATGGTGCCAACCTTCCACATGTGTAGAGCAATCGCTTGATAGTGCTGGTGCTTTGTGTTGTTGGTGTCGTCGCGGTGCATTTGTGCATATCTCTCCGTGTCTCTCCACTTCCTATGCTGCAGCAGGGACACCAGAGCCTCTCCGCTCCCACTCACTTTGAGCCAAAACTTGGGGTTGGTGGCATAACCGCTGCTGTTCCGACTACCACCAGCTGAGTGTCCTTTTGTCCACCGGCCAGGCAGCTGATGGCTACATGTTAGCAGACTTCCTACCACAGACGAGGTGTTAGGCTGTTAAGGAAGATCTAACGCCTGAAAGAATGAATTCATCTTTCATAAAACGAGGAAATTACCAGTATAGATACTCTTCAGGTGTCCCTCCTCGCTGATGGGGTATCCCACCGTAACATCCTCAAACAGGGACATGAATTCTGCCTCATCCAACCAGAACTCGCCCTCAGCCACCCTGGCTTGTAGGTCTGACTTACAATCGGGGTCAATGGAGCTCCAACCTGCGCCACTGCAGAGAGAGACAAAGAATGATCAAATTAATCAAATATCTGAACTTCCATGTGGCTGCACTGGTTATTAAGAATTAATTCATAAAACATTAAGAACACGTTTAATCCAACACACACGCACGCACGCACGCACGCACGCACGCACGCACGCACACACACGTTATACTAATGTCAGTGACGTTCCATCACAGTAGCACTTGATTTAATTATGGTAAGGACATCAGACCACTGGTGCAGATGTTGGACATTTTGATTCAGCAAAAGTATTTTTGGGTAACACACACATTATAGAATAATCCCTATGTCACGCATGCCTACCTCCCTATCCAGCCCCCTCCCCAACAGCCTCTTCCCCAGGGGTTTCTGATTCTGAGTAGCCGCACTTCGCTCCCCGACACCGTCGTCACATCCAACCACTCCGTGACTGTCAGAGCATGATACTGACCCAGCTCACTGGCGCCTACAACAGGTTAAGAGATCAACAGGTTATGTGACAGGGTAATAACGCGATCCCTTTTATCTGCAAGGTGACACTGTTCTGACCTCCGGGGCTGCTGTGCGTGGAGATGCTCAGCACGCAGTCTTCCTTCACAGGGTACAGAAGGTTCAGGTCAAGCTTTGTCTTCCTGACCCGTTCACTGTGCTGTTCTGCTCTCTGCTCTTCCTCTGACCCACAGTTTCCCAAGCTCCAGTGTTCCGCCAGGCCACCGGTCAAATCCACCAGGGCCTCAGACACCTGCCCTGCCCACAGTCGCTCGTAAGAGCCATGAAGCCTGGGGAGGATGTACGGGATGTAAAACGGGGTTTTCAAACTTTGCTAATCGGATTGATGGGGTTGCAAAAGGAGTTCCGAAAACATTTGCCAAATAACAACAGTAGCTCTCTCAGATTAAAGACCGGGAAATTCCACAGGCTACTTACTTGGCATAGGCCTTCTCCAACAATGCTACCCAAAAAGCAGTGGGGGAGTGGCAGCTTGAAAAGCACAGATTGGAATTAATACAGGGTAGACGGTCATCGATGGTCACCTCGGTCCAGTATCCCTGCTGCCAGAAACTAAACTGGAAGAAGCCTCTGTAACTGCTGTCCCCCCACTGGGGCTGGTCTGGGGGCAACACCTATAAACAGCCAAACACTTAGTCACAAAAGCAGGATAGGGTATAGAAACACCTTACATTTTAGACAGCTGACATACCGTAAATTCCGGACTATTAAGCGCACCCACTGAATTTAAAGATATATGTTTATTTTGAACACGATAAGCCGCACATGTCTATAAGCCGCAGATCTCCGTGTCTTTGCCATGATGAGGGTGCGTGCCTGAAAAAATGACTGATCAGAATGATTCAGTGGGAGCGTGCGCTAGATTTAATGTAAACAGTTTCATTGGTCAACCTTAACCTGTTCGGCAATTTCACTGGTCTAATGTGACGGAACTAAATTTTCCCCCAAAAAAATCCTTATATTAGCCTCGTCGTTGTTTAAGCCGCAAGGTTCAGCGCATGGGAAAAAAGTAGCGGCTTATAGTCCGGAAATTGCGGTACTTATACCACTGGGCCCATCTTCTGCCCATGTTTCCATTTTTCAAGATTTAAATACATTAAAAACGAATTACATTTAAATGAGTGTAAAGGGCAATTATTTTGCTACCTTGTTCAGTAGATGTTTGTTCTTGAGCAGGATAGTGCAGGCACAGAGAAACCAGCAGTCTCCTAATAAGCCTTGTTTAGCATGACCCAGGTTGATGTTGTCAGGGAAGAGAACTGGTGACTGGCAGATCTCCTGGAGGCAAAGAAAATGAAGATTGACACATACTGCCGAAAATAAGATTTGCAATAAAAGTGGGGTGTCGGTTTTGAGAGGGGTGGGAAAAAAAAGTTCAGGACTTGAAGTGGGCAAAGAATTTGTTATTAACAAAGTCATTAACATGGTGGTCGGGTCCTCCAAAAACGTTGTCATTTCACATGGTCTATGATGACTTGCAAGCTGTTATAAATAGAAATGAAAGCATAAGAATATTATATTTATCCTTATTGAAAATAGATCCTTGTGAAATATCGAACCTGAACTCAGAAACTGTAGCCACTCGTTTGTAATTACATCACGAAATATATTGGTACGGGCGGACAAATAAACATGTGACAGAGATGCAGGTTAATGGGCCACAAGCCAAAAATGATGATGGAAACATTCCCATGACCATACAAACATCCTGGAAACATCCAACTGCGCAAGGAAGTCACACAGGCATTTCCACCTGACAATGGATCTGACCTGCGGGCGCCGCCAGGTGATGTTCCCCTGCAATCTGGTGATGGGTGTGGAGCAGTCTGAGAACAGGGATGTGTCGTCAGTGGGAAATTCCAGGTCCTCCAGCAGGGCCTCGCCTCCACCTACCTGCTCTGCCCTGCCCTCTCCTTTCATGGCTCCAGCTTCTTTTTCAGCCTGGATCACACCTCCTGGGTCAGTGGGTGAACCTCAGCCAGCTGGGACCATCCTCAATGACCCCATGTACATTTTACACTTTTACTACACCTATAAAAAAAACACACAAAAAAAAAAACATTCATATTGAAGTAGGTATATATTATGATATGATATAATTGCAAGCCTGTTCATCTATAGCATTATTTACTCTGTCTATCTCCGATTATTGTTATGCAAATATTTGGACAAGTGTGTTACAGCCATGATATTTAGGACATGCTGTAATCGACGTGTTATTATTCCCCTATTAACAGATACATTGAAAAAAAATCGTATGGACGGACTTCAACATTAAGATGCAATGCTGGTGTCACAGTGGATGTTTAAGTGGCCTTCCTTTGTGCGCCGATTTCTTACCTCGCTCTTTTTTGAAGCATCTTTTCTCTCGTAGCCATCATTTTTGTTATGATAACATTAGCAGCTAGCTGTTAGCTCGCGGTGCACAGCTGTAGCATCGCCACATCGCTTCATCTTATCATGGTTTGAGAACAATAGCCACGGCGGGTTTCCATCCCACGACCAGATAGATTTCGTCGTGAGGAACACGTGTAGATCCAAACCAAAGCCGGAGCAAACGTGACGTCTCGTTTAATATGAAAACCATGAAAACACGTAAACTCTTTTTCCACATCAACATCCGCCACTTCATTCATAGAGTGAATCCTTCCTGCGGAGATCACTTCTGCCACCTACTGTTGACACAACGAACTACACACTGCAGTTTAATACCACAACCCCTACACTAAATACTTTATTTATAATATACCTTTTTGAAACGTATACAGTTTTCAGAACTTAGATGAAGAATGAACCATTAATGAATACAACTACATACATTAATATTAATAAGTATTACTTTATTTTATTCTTGTATTTTCTGTGCCTTGTCTTGATTCCTTTTCAACCATTCCCCTTCTGTCCGCACTGTCAGCACTTTTACTTTATCACTTTAGCACGAAAATGATGTAATCAGTTAAATAAAGATTATATTAAGGGAGTCAAATAGATCAAAGTCAGAACATTATTAAAATATATTTGTTTTATTTATTTGATTTAAAGTGATACAATTACAGAAGTGAGTGATATATTACATTCTTTGTGGGCATCAATGTGTGTCTAAGTTGATTTCCCCAGGTGCAGTCCATTGCTGCTCAACCTTATTTTTTTTAGGAAAGACAAAAGGGACTCATTAGAAATTTGAATCTGGGCATGATGATGTTGAATACAGAAATTGACTTACTCTGGGACAAACTCCATGGCTAGCTGCACCCATTCTGAGTCAGGGTTTGCACAAACACGTCTGTTTTTTACTGTCCTAAAACTGGATTGAGAAGAGCGAAGCAGAGTCAGACATCCCACTAATAGTTGACATTCCAGGCTTGAAAAATGTGTTTTGTTTTAGATGCGTCCTTTTTCTTACATAATTGCATTATGGTTGCAGAAACCCGTGACCGCCTGTGTTGTGTAGTATTTCAACAATCTGAGGGGGATAGGGGTTTTATGGTAGAGTATGCAGCAAATCTTTGCGGGACCTGTAAAGATCAAAAAACGTTTTAACAAAAAAAAGGTTCACAATAAAATAGAGAAACATTGCCCATGTTCTACTTCATCGACAAAAAATTGTGAAATGACTGGCATAAACAGTAAAAAAAAATGGTGTACTTACTGCTTTCACTCAGTGCCACAAGCAGCGCCAGCGTCATAGAGACGCACACAAAGTGCTTTCCCATCCTCTCTCAGCTTCTCTTTAGAACTGAAACTGTTCAATGATCAGGATTCACAGCTGGGAAGAATGGATGAAGTTTGTCTGTGTAAGTGAAATTTAAATACTCTATCAGATGGGAAAGTCCCTCCACAGACAAAGATTGCGGGCGGAAACACAAGCGAAATGCTTCCTAATGCTATTTGGGTCAAGGTGGAAGGAATGACATACACTGCACTTTGAAACACAATAATGGTACGAAACCCCCTCCTTTGTGGGTCAGCACAAAGGAAAGGAAAGACGCATAATATGAACGTGTTACATATAATTAAGAAAAAGATCTTAATAGTGAGAATAGTTATACTTTTATACGTATGCATACCTACTGCATTTTATAACAATGAAAGGTGTAGTATTTGCACTTATTCTTGAAAATGTAGTTTATTTAGAAAATAGTTACATAAAACATGTAATCAGTTTATGAAATATTATGTATTTTCATATTGTAAACCACCCAACTTTCTATTAAGAGGTTCAAATGAATTTTGACCTCCATCTACATTGAACAATTCTTTGATATTAATATGATAGCTACAATATAAAATGATTAAACGGAGGAAACAAACAATCATTTTGCTGCAGGAGCTCAGAATATTGCGGCCAATACTTTACTTAGAATGCTGTACTCTCTTTTTCAAAATGAGAAGAATTACAACAAAAAAAAGGCTATTCCCCCTAATAAAGATTATCAATGAATTTCAAGATGTTTATTAGATTTCTTTTTTTCGATTTTCAATTTTTACAATAGGCTACAATCGTTGACAGCAAAACAAAGCATCACAACATAACATCCGGCTGACCTTATTGCTGCGTACATGCGGCTATGAAAAAAATTCACTTATTTTGTCTTTGCGTTTGACCACAACTGTTGTTCTTTATATAACGTGTCCCTTTTACTAAATAATAGATTGAAGGTCGCTCCTAAAGCAGACTGATTTGTATCAAGGATGGCCACCTTCAAAGATTTAAATACCTAATATACAAAGGTTGGCTAAGCGGTGCAGGTAAATTCAATATTATTAAAAATGTATTCATTTAGCCACTAGCCAGGATCATGACAAGAGACGTACAAGAACTCCTGTTCATTTTGTACGTACATTTTGTGTCTTCCCCCTCACTTTTGATATCGATCAACCACTATACATCAGATCAAGAGACAATAACTGCCAGGCTAGTCAGGAAAGTTATTTATTATATTTTACCGGTGCAGGGAATTATTATTAGAAAAGTTGTCATCATTTTCTTCCAAATGCAGCTTCCAAAAACCGTTTTGGTTATTTCATAATCTATTTGCAGGGGACACATTCACCCAAAATGACTTGGTGTCTTGGTGTCAAAAAAAACCCTGACATCTCGTGTCCCTTACACCTAAGGATAGGTTCATATTTTGAAATGTGAGCGTTTTGATGATTGAATACATTTTCAAATTTATAAACCTAAACCTTTCCTCTAAATGGCATGGGGAAGATCGAGCCCCGCTGTAGCAGACGTTGTCATCAGCAACTGAAGTCTTAACTTAGTCAAGAAGTAGGGGTTACAAAGTAAAAGTTAGATATATATTACACACATTTTTAGACAGACAGCTTCTCTAATGATCTCGACTTCACGAGATACTGCGCACTAGCAAAGAAAAAGACAGTAGCGCCAATTCAGCGAGAGCCTGAGGGTCTCACGGTGAAGGAGCCACCGAAAACAGTGATTAAGTTGGGTTGACTTCAGTTTCCACTATGAACGTGCAAGTTGGTAGAAAGTTTATGCAGAACAATTGACTGACTTTCACTGTATCGTGACCTATTTCAGTGGTCCCACCGCTCTTAGTTCCCTTTAGCTGCATGGGTCTTCAGTGTATAATGTAGTGAGTGGAAGATTTCCGCTGACCTAAAAACCTTTGTCACGCCTCAGTGCAACCCACTTGTAGCAGCCCTCGACAGATACTTTACCCTCTCACCAAGGTTTCCTTGTGTCATATGGCTTTGAATTAACTATATCTCTCGCTATTATATTACAGTATATTAACAGCATCGTGTGCACAGTGAGAGTCGCAGGCACTCCTTTATAACGTCCTATGCTGCACTGGTTCTTCAGGAGTTTCTGAAGGTGTGGTAGTAAACAAAAAAAAAAAAAAACATGACTTACATGTCCAGACACAATTATACTCAATAAACATTTCTATATTTAAACAACATGCAACATCCCTAACTAAGTGAGACATCTTAATTTATGTTGACAATATAAACAATGCCCTTGATGGAAATCATTGAATGCCCATTTTCTTTCTTAAGGGAAAATCAGGGGAAATTTTGTGATGGTGTAATATGAGGATCATTTTTTTTATTTTTTCTCAACTGGAAGTTTCCTGTTTGTCGGAGGAACATATAAGGCTGCTGTGATCGACACTTTTTCAACACAACCTCTCTGACTCCACCTGTGGACGGATTTGACAACACTGCAGCCAACACAGAGCAAGCCATGGTGTCAATCCAAGCTAAAGGGATGGTGATCATAGCTCTCACTCTTTGTCTGCTGGCAGCAGACACATCTGCAGGTACATGAATTAGGTTTTTATCTCTCTAGTTGTTTTGTTTTTTTAAAATCTTTTCTTAGATTTTTAAGTTTGTTTATGTTGACGTTTCCTGATTATTTCTCAATGTGTGGTACATGGTTTTGTATTTTTCTTCATCTTACTTCATCTAAGCTAATTGTCTTTTCACTTGTTCCACAGTGTACCATAAATGCTGTCGAAGATACATGAAAGACAAAATACCATTTTCTGCAATCAGGGGATACTCAGTCCAGACCCAGAAAGAGTTGTGTCCCATCAATGCAATCATGTAAATATCCCTATAACGACAAGGAAAAGTAATTATACATGAAATACAACATTGGTGATCATCATATGCCTTTACATAATAATTGAATTCCCTTTTTCCAATGGCTTCCAGTTTCCACACAAGGAAGGGAGAGACATGCACAGATCCCACTTTGAACTGGGTGATGGACTTTGTCGATCGCCTAAGGTAAGATTTCTCTGAGAAAAACAACAGACAATTATTATGTGTTTGCTTCCTATGAAATACAATAACATAGTCCATCATCTTTTCAGGAATAAAGCACAAAAGGTTCACATGAAGACCACTAAAGTGTAGATGCAGAGGTCAGAGTAAAAGCTACTCTGCTTTGGAGAGACGCTGCAGACCAGCACAGCCAACAAACTCTTCTGTGGCAGCTTTACCTGTTATCCAGTTACCAATGAGGTTTCATAGTGTTAAGTCTTATAATAAGGACTACTGTTTAAAAAAAACTGCTGATGATGATTGTTCATCGAATTCAGGCATGATGTCAGTTAAAACAGCATTGTAAAATATTGTTTTCACATTATTTATGTATGTCATGTTTAGTTCTTTGTATATATTGTAACATGTAAAATTAGAGTTTAGAAATAAAGAAAACCCTCCTCTGAGCGTATTGTTGAAATTGCACACAAAAGAGTAAATATCATAGAGTTCCCCGACAGCTTCCTAAGGTTATCTTTTGTTACTTGTTTATCTTTGGTGAAAAATTCCAGCAACGGAAGTTTTGTGTCTTTTCGGAAAAGAAGGAACACAAGGTGGTGAAAGTCCTGTGAGATCAGCGAGAGGAAGTCATTTGTTCAGTGCACGCAGCAGAGCCGGTTTTTCCGTGTCGACACGTGGGCTAACATAATGCTGATATCAGCAGTAATTAGGGTGTAAGGCTATGTGTAAGGATTTCTACAGAGATCCTATAATGTATCTTTAATTATGTAACTGAATCATGAAAACAAAATAAATTATATTAATGTATATATACATATATATATATTTTTTAGAGTTTAACAGTTTATACTGTAGATATAAAATTAAATATAAAAAATGAATTATGAAGTACCTGCTTAAAATTATTTGAACAGTAGATGGCGGTAGTATCACTGTAAAGATGAAATGTGAAATTAAGTTTTAGCAACGCTTCTGTTTGTGATTATTGTATGCCAATAATAATTTCTGATGCAGTGGAGCATCGTTTTTAGGGCTTGATCTCCCAATGATTGTGAGTTTATGACTGCATCTCCATTGTATCTCCTTCACTTTCAACACATGAACGTTTTTTTTCTTCGATGAGGGGATTCAGGGGCCTTTTAAACCCAATTTTAGGAATTCAAAACAGCTCAAAAAAGAACACCTTTATTTTTATTTTTATTTTTGTTATTTTAGTATATGCACCATGCCCAAACCGTGGCCATCAGCCGTAGCGGATCAAAATCCCCCAAAGCTGAGCGAAGTGAGCGTTTTCTCCTGTCGCATGGGTCCATTCCAAATGACAGTCCAGGGCCACGCTCGCAGCCACTATTACGTCACCTCCACTGTTCTGCACCACTGCACAGAGTGCTTTTCTATGAATTATACAGAGAGACAGGTGGGAGAGGGACATTGACGCGGAACATGGTTACTAAATGACAGAGGGGCTGCATACTGGTAAATAAGGACCGATAAAGTCTGTGGACAAGTGGGAGTTGGAAGGATACTCACATCAGACACAAATGAACGGGTTTTATTTTAACTTTTATTTGATCGATTCATTTGTACCAAACATTTTTAGCAAGCGTCGACACTTCACGAGTGCATTAAAACACATTCCGACATATAGAACAGATGTCTGAGATGTGTTTTCTGATACTGATACAAGGTTATATACTGCCTTTTCCCAGGAGGGCGCAGGCGTTAGAATCAAAGGAAAATGACATGCGCAGCAGAATAGGTCCACAATCATAGCGTATGCACAAGCACGTAAACATACACACACAAGAAACCAGACAGTCTCTCATGAAACTCAAGACATCCTCAGTCACACAGGTGAAAACAATCTTCTTTCAGCAAATTGCTTATTTCCCGGCACATTTGCTGCAGATCCAGGGAATAAGTAATATGTCAAAAAATATATATATATATATATTTTTTTTTTACTGCAGTTGATGATCCTTCTTTCTTTCCCCCCCCCCCCCTCTAACCTTGTCCCTCATCTTTGTTGCATAGTTTTGCCAGCACACAGACACACAGTTAACACAGAGTTAACCAAGCTGGGTGTATAATTAGACAAACAAAAAAGAGAGGGATGAAACATCTAAAAGAGAAGAGACTCCAAATGATTACACATTCACTCTGCTTCCTTCCCCCTTGCTGCACACATAACCACCAATTAGAGGAGTGGAGAAGGAGGAGGACAAGCAAGCCGCCAGAAGTCTATTTGTGTCTATATCGTACTCCCTGTTTTTCTCTCTTACCCAGAAGACTCCCAACACCAGGGAGGGAGGACAGGGGGAGAGAGAAAATAAAAGTTAAACAAAAAAAAACAAGAAATACAGAAATAAAAGACATCAGAGCACTTCACATCCGGCCGGCTGATTGGCTGAGACGCAAGTCGGGGAGATCTGGGCCACAGTTGCACTCATTGTTCAGTGAGCTTTTCTACACAGTCCAACCCAGCGACAGCAATGAATGTTGATTGTGACCTTTGGCATTTGGGTACAGTGGAAACAAAGTGTCACTTCTGAGCATGTGTGCGCGCGTCTCCGTCTTTAAATTTGCATGCGCCCACTTTTCCTTCGGTTGCATTTTCCTTCCTCATTCCTGACGACAACGGCGCGAACCACGGGGCACAATCAACGGTCGATGGTTTTTGTGTGATCCATACCAAACTCACCGACAGCGTTGAATGTTCACCGAGGCAGGCAGGACGACGGGGCGGTGACCGCGAGTCGAGCTGACAGACGAGGCACGGGGCACGGAGGACGGACAGTGGGACATGCAAGGGGACAGGGTCAAAGCCAGAGACGTCACTCAAACCGCGGAGGTCAGGTCGCACAGCACAGGAACATAATGACAATGGACAGTGGCAGAATGAGTCCACCGTCCACCATCCACGGGGCGAAGACAGCTACGGCTGTGTTCTACACAAAGCACTTTGCGAAGTATCTGTATTTGGGCTGCACCATAAACCGAGAGGACCTGACTTTTTTTGTGTTACCACCGCACCTTCAATCAGAAGAGGATGTCCTCCGTCTGCAACGACAGCGTCTGAAACAGAAGAGGAAACTGCATTCACTAATATAAGTCTGTATTGAGTGTATAAAGTATTTCACCAAAAAAAAAAAAAAGCACAATTGTCGAATATTATGTCGGTAGTATTTATCCATGCAGCTAGTTTTGGTTACCTGTAGATTTTTTTTGAATAACATTTTCTGTGATTTCTGTTGCTACGACAATCAATAGGAGGTCAATAGAACTTGGTGGTAGCCGTATCGAGAAAGAACCATTTCAATTAGGAGGAGAGAAAAAAAAAAATATTATATTTATCTCGGTTTGAGTGGTTGGCAAAAAAATCTCGGGGACAGACAATTCCGACAATCCCGAGGTAAACCAAAATTCATTTTATGATTTAGAGAAACCAGTCTTAAATGCGTCGGCTTTACAAACAAACTTTGAAATAAATAACTACTGTATACTGTTCTATTATGAGGAAGAAAAAAAACAAAAAAAAAGCCTCTGTGCGTGCGGGCGTCTCTCAGATCAGGCTGCCACGGCTGCTTATGGATATGTAGTCCAGAGAACAATGCTATGATGTCCTGCTGTGCAGCCAAGCACCCCAAACATGGCACGGCCACGAACTGAGAGCTCCCATTGTCAGTAGCAGACCACTGCCGGGGGAACAACTACTGATAGTGTCACTGCGCTGCCGCGCGGACCGGGGCTGACGTCAGGATGGTAAACGCTGATCTATGGTCATTCACCGGCGTAGGGTGCTGATGTCATCGAGCGAGCCAGACCTGCATCCATTACTCTTCTGGCAGGCCAACGGCAGGCTAGCGGTATAATAGACTGGCTACAAAGGATGATTAATGCGTTACATTATTGCCGCTATAATTCAGAAAAGTCATAAAACAGACAATTCGGTTTTTGTCCCGTGAGTGGGTTGGATCTTTGAATAATTACCCCGTTGCTCTCTCACGGCAGGATTTGAATATGCAAAACTGTTTCCCTAAATGTTTTCCATCGGAGAGATAGGATTGTTTTATCAAAGACCATAGGTAGAGAAGTTATGTCCTCTAATGTGGTGAAATATCGACAGTCACGTGGGGTAAATAAGCAAAAAGACTATGACATGTTTTTCTAAGCTTCTTTTTTCTGCGGCCTGTGAACCGAAAGTCTCTTTTCTCTCAGGGCGAAGCCGAGCAGCCTCAGATAAGAGACTAAATTCATAAGCCATATTACATTTTCCCTGCTCCACAGTCGCACACACACAAACACCTCACCCAACAATGAGACCTAAAATGAAAAATAGGCAGGCAGGGTCGAGGGAGAGGAGAAAAGGGGGCTTCGCCATGGCAACCCCAGTGTCAGCCAGCCATTTCTTCTTAATCCCCCCCGGTTCGATGTTGCGCCCTCTGAGGGACCCCTCTCTACAGCTGAATATTTCTTTTGTGCTGAGAGACTCTGCCCTGCGTGTATATGTGTGGGTGTGAGGCTCGGAGGGATCATAGAGGGGGAGGGACAGGGGGTTGGGGGGGTTTCATAGCTAAACCGGTTTAAATGGGGGGGTGGGGGCCAAGCTGCAGGCCACAGAGTTTCAACTATACACCGGGGGTACACACCCGAGATCAAATCACATACACACAAGCACACGCGCACACACAGACACGCACACATACACATTCAAACACTCTATTGATGGAGAGAGATAATCTTTTGAAATGGCAGATAATTACAACATATGGCAAACAGCCGGGCCTTCCCTGCCCGAGTCCGTCACAGACAAACCCGGCACTTTATTATGAATTTTTCCCATGCTGTAAAACTCTCATGGTCTCTTGTTCTTGCCCGAGCAGGCCACTCTGCATTACTGACAAAAGCGGTTTTGGAGGAGTGGGCGGGGAGAGGCGTCAGCTACTAGACAAAATAAAAAGGCCTCTATTTGTTCCTGACAATAAACGTCCCCATCTTTGGGGTGAGCTCCGCCACAGCTCCAGCCGGACAGGCTTTCATTTCTAACTGCAGTCTAATACCGAGTGATGTGCCCTTTCTCGACTGTACGTCCATTAGGGTCAATAGCCATCTTTCTGTGATACCGCCACACCAAGCAAGGGGACAAAATAATATGACACTTTGTGAATATGCGATAATAGAGAAAGTACTTTTTTTTTTTAATGAAAATATGTTTGAATGGTGTGTGTGCAATATACCTGCTGGAAACCATCTTTCTTGGGTGACACATGTCAGCATCAAGAGGCTCGATGTGAACACCTACAGACAGGAGACACAGAAGATGCAAACACAGTTGAGACACAAACCAGAGAAAAGGCTACTCATAACCACCAAAAAAATAATCTGATTTTCACGAGAAAGTTCCCCTAATCATCCGCCCATTAATGTCCAGTGCATCCTCCGGAAATCCCAAAACACATTTCCCCTTGAGCGATGGGAGTGGGCTGAGGAAGTGCCAGTGGCTGATGTGGCTGTGGGTGAGGCTTTAATGTAGCTGCCTGTCCACTCCAGTGTATACTGTACATTCACCCGTAATGACTAGCAGACATGTAGTCCGCCTGCAGGGGCCCCACACGCCACCCCATGCCTACACATGCATATGCTCCACTTTAATGGCAGCCTTCAGACTTCATTTGAAGTGTGCTGTGGTGCACACACCAAAAAATGACCCCCAATTGTTCATAAGAGAGGACAAATATGGCTTGATTACAAACAGTACCCCTCATTAGTCAAATATTTTAGTGTTGTGGGTTGATCGATTCTAAATGTGGACATTAATTATAGTTGGGCTGCTTTGTGGTGGTTTTTTTTATACTTAGATGTGGGCTTGCCAAACATCTGGCTGTGATACTATACGTGCCATAGGCTCCCCGACATAAAAATGGAGTCTCCATTTTCACTTCTTTGCAGCTTTTAGCTAATTGAATGCGTTTCCTGCCCTTGTTTTATGAAGCATTTCTCTCATTTAAAAATAAAGTGCATTTATGCACATGCCCTTGTGCATAAATGCTATTGCAAGTCTGACGTAACATGCGCCAAACGACTCTCATAGAGAGCAAAAGGGCACAACGTAACTAACACAAGGTGCAGAGTCAGTTCAACAAGTGCGAACACCTAAGCCAAAAACAAATGCACCAAGTCAGAGCCTTGGGACTGATTGGCTGGGTGGAGTCGTTGGGTGACCCCTGACCCTTTTAACCCCGAGGAATGTTGTCGTGCTGGTGCAAGTATTGTTCCAGTCTCCCAGAGGAGCCCCAGCTGAGCATCGGATGAATGTGAACGCTGAATGTTCCTGGGGGCTTCCCCTTGCCCCCCCTCTTTGCTTCACTGACCCTTTCTTTTCTGCTCTTCATCCTCAGACTTAAGTAAACAAAAGGTATCAACACATCTTAGAGTGGACGATTGTCATCAGGACATGCATGCTGAAAAGGACTCTGGCGTGGGTGCCAGGCCGACCCCTCACGGAATGAAATGACCAACCAAGATGCAGTAAGAGGCATCTGAGCAAAAACCACTCTCCAGAAAAACCCTAATCAGCCCAACACTCATCAAATAAATCACTGTTTTTATTGGTCCACTGTCCAGATCTAAGAGATGCGTGTATCTTCAGGCAGTCTGAGAGTCTGGCTGTGGAGGAAGTACCCGGCAGTGGAAGGAGACTGACAGACGAGAGAGCCACACAGACAATTACTGGCCAGGTATGTCCTTTATACCCACCTAGGGCTGGTTAGAGGAAATGGAGGGATTTATGATGTCATAAAAAAGTGCCAGAAGAGAAGTGTCTGAGAACAGGTTGTCTCTAGAGCCATAAAAGGACTCCTGCAGCGTCCGCTCCCTCCCCCTGACTACCACCCTGACTAACACAAATAGTAGTATTTGTATAAGTAAAGTCAAATTTAGGCATGTAATGATGTGGTAAATTACTGGTAATGAGTAGCATGTGAGTGGGTCACTTATGCCACTGCAGATGTTTTATGATCAATATTTCCATCACTAATACTGCAAAAAAAACCACAACCCTGATCCAATTCACGAAACTGGACTCCTCTAGGCATCATTTAGGTCATTATTAAAAAAAAATTAAAAATCAGTCTATCCTTCTCTTCACAGTTGTTGCCGCCACAAAAGCATCTTTAAAACAGGAAACATCTTCAGCAAGAGAGGCCCCCTTTGTCAGCTGAAACTAAGAAGGTGCAAGGTTGTGATGAAAACACAAAGGACAGCCTTTCCTCTTTTGCATGCACACCAAGGTCCAAACTATGCGTATAAACACAGCACTGCTCCACCTACTAAATAAAAGATAGACGCACTCTCACTGTCTCTCAGTGCAAAGGAAGAGAGAAGGTGGTTATTTGCTTGACAACCTAACTGAGGAGGTTTCCCATTGTAAAAAGGAGTGGCGGCACAGCCCCGTTTCCTTTCATCCTCGTCTTTGAGGCACGCTGCCTTTGTCTCACAGGGGCATGACAACCAGCCTTCCGGCCACGCTACACCGGTCAAATACCTGGGAACTACCACTGGCCTGGTGGGAAAAAGAAAACAACAGGAGGTGGATGAGCACGAGGAGGAAGAGGAGGGGGGGGGTGGTTGGTGATAATCTGAGGTACGGCGAGACCAGACTCGGAGTTAGGAGCCAGTTAGGAGCCATATATATATATATATATATATACATATATATACATACATACACACATACATGTGTTGGTGCAGTGCTTTTTACAAACTTAAATCACAATCAGCTGCCATTGCTTTTCTTTCAATTTTTTTAGTTTTTTTTTTTCTCAAGTGGACCTCTTTCTTCCCGACTAGAGGTAGTGACTGTATGTATGCAATTAAAAAAACGTTGCGGTTAAGGAAGGTAGAGACCCTTTTCTTCTCCTTTTCTCTTTATTTCCTCCTCTTAGTTCTGAACCTTCGTACCAGCTCAGCAGAATGAAGGCAGTTCCTTATATACGAGGCATTGCATGGGGGGGAAGTGAGTTTAAGTCCTCCCCGAACCCCGACCGCAGCCGGGTGAATGTAAATCTTTACGTTCCAGTCCACACAGCCTGCCTCTGCAACCAGACCTCACTGTCACACGGCATAAAGCTGAGCTCAAACAGCGGGGTTGTGTTTAAAGCCAGGGGGAAAGATAAGTAAAAAATAAAGACAAATAGGGAGGAAAAATATGAATGCACCCATTCAAGAAAGTGTAGAGCAAAAAAAAAGTGAAAAGCCCTCGACAAAGGCCCTTCAGCTGTAACTCTGATGGAATGTCTCCAGTACACCGCGTAAGAAAATATACTTAGGTAAGAACGCAAGAAAAATGAAAATTCCATCGTATCACTGTTAAGAATGTAATCCTTTCGTCTTATTTCTAGTTTTTCTAGAGAGAAGCAAGGACCCACAAGTTTATTTTGAAACAGTCCACAAAGAATGCCTGTCATTTCCTGGCCTTCCCCACTTCCATATGAAAGCCCCCTTTCCTTTAGGAACAATGAGAAGGATTCCAAAATTTCCATGGGGAGTTTCTTGCAGTTTATTGTATATTGTCAATACAATAGCAGACGTGAGACCATGCCTCATGATAAAAGCCGCCACACAACAGCTGTACCACCTCATAAATGAGCCGAGAGTCAGGTCTGATGACCGAATCTGGCTTTGACAAGTCAATTAGATAGCTCATATCTAGGATCCATGGAGGTTACTAGTTCTAGACCAGGGGAACCTTTGAGTCATCTGAAAGCTGACTTTATTATGCATGGAGACCCGCTGACAATATATTTCAGAGAGCAGCTGTTCCGAGTTTAACCGGTTTTAATAGGTTTCCCTTACCTCCTGATCGCTGTTCTCTCATCCCTCACTTAATCTGACAGACAGGTGACACACAGTCACACACAAAACGCACGAGTTTCCTCATGAACCAAGAAAGCCCTTTTGGTCCTTAAGTGGAAAGGCTGTGTGCTTCTGACCAGTCTAATGGGCTCTTGAAAGACACCTGGCTTGACCCATGGAGACCCGAGCCCTTGGCTGGACAACAGGTCAGAGGTCATCTACCTCTGTAGATGGGTTGTATGTAGCAGAGGCAGGGGTCCCCATTACCTAACCTTTCCACTTAACCCAAAACTGCGACTGCCCACATATGGACACAGGTTCCTGCGGCTATGAACTCATTCAATCCTTAACTTAATTTACCAGTACAGTACAGTACACGAACACAAACCAAGTGTAACTGCTGAACAGATGCAATACGATTTGCTGTTTTGGCTCCATTGACCAACATTTAAGTTGGAAAATATGAATAACAAAAACATTAGACCCAAGTCCTCTTTTGTGAATTTTGGTCCCCTATCCACTGGTAATCTTCACCTTCAATATGTTCCAGATGTCTCAGGAAAAAAAGAAAGAAATAAGCCTGCAAATTGTATTTTAATGACTAAAGAGAATCATGGGGGAGGTAAGTGTGGAAGCACTTTCCTGCGCCCTGATTTGTGTCTTCAGTGCTTGATGGCAGTACGCAGACAACTGCTGTGAGACCAAGATGGGACTCCCCGATGCGGACAGTCTTACATTTCCACCGATTGACGAAAACTATACAAACGTTATGTTTGAATGTGAATGGTTGTTAAATCTCAAATCTCAAACAACTGTGAGCGTGCGGTTGGGAGCCTCTCCACTGTGATGGCAGGTTGCTTCTCAGCATAATTGCAGCGTGCAGCTGATGAAACTCATCACCGGAATGATGATCATAGCTTCAGCAGGAGATAAGATAAGCCAGCTTCCAACCACCCCTCTGCCCACATTACCATTAGCAGGAGGACGGTGGCTTTTCTCCAGTCACTCAGCCTACCCCGATTACTCTATGGGAGCAACTGAATTAAACTGAGAGGCACTTGTACATTCACTCTTCTTTGCTGTGAGACAGTGGCTTCTTCTTTTTTTTCCCTCACCCGGGACAAAGCTTAAGTGAATTATATGGAACTCTGTCCTGTGAGGGACGGAAGAGAGAATATCACAGCTGATCACATCAGTTCCGTACCATTCACTATACTGTATAGAGTCAACTCTTGCCCCCTTTAATTGTGAAAAATAAATGAGTATACAAGATCCAAAACTTTATACGACTGTCATCGTGAGATAAATGGCGATTTTCTCTTTAAATATATGTTGTATTATTTTACTTTTCATTCAAGCACACTGCGCTCAATCCATAGCCAGTAAAATGTAGTGCTGCTCTAAGCGTCTAGACCTATCCAGATGGCAGAAGAATTTATGGAGACTGCCTCATTAACCTTAAGGCATATTAGTGCTTGGCACTGCAAGCTGAAAGACTAAGCACGCAGTTTCCAAAGTCTCCTTTAAAAAAAAAAAAAAAAAAAAAGAAAAAGGGGAAAAAAAAAAAAAAGCTGCCTCAGCTCAGGGTCAGCCATGAGTGGCACTTTGGCCACTGTGGCACAAAGAAACGGAGTGTCGCGGTGTGTTTATTTGGTCAGCGTGCATCAACTCAAAGAGTGCCCACCCTGAAAATGGCAGTCTGGCATTTTTGAGCCATGTGCTACAGGCCCAAAAGCCGCGAGCCAGCCGGATGCGCAAAGACGCGTTACTGCGAATGCAGGATGCGCAAAGTCATGCGTGTACTAAAGGCATGTTCTGTCTGCATTATTAAAACACACATTGTAACCATACCTATGTCATGTCACTCGGCACCTGCTCCTCACACATTCCAGCAGCACCGGTGCTGGGCTGTGTCTATTCTCTGGCCACGTTACGCACCCGTCCACGGTGATCACAGCATGAGTCACGGGCTCGGTGGGAGACGGGTGGCGGCTCGGACACGGTCGCTGTCTGCTCCCCGCTCCTCAGGTGTGTCCCTCGGGCTCTCTGGAGGGAAGGAGCGCCGCTGTACTGTCGACACAATGACAGATGGTGCCCACAAAGCCGCTGCGCATTGTTCTGCTGAAATAAAAAAAATAAAAATAATAATAGCCACCATTTATCAGCGTTGGCCGTCTTGATGGGGCCCCAAACAGTAGCGGGACTGTGTGATGACGGAGATGAATCAAAGTTGTGTTGGTGGGGAAACTCGGAGCCCCATAATGAGCCCCGAATGGGCTGCCATGGCTATTTGGGCACCTCGTTACAACTTTCCCTCAGTACACTGTGTACCATCGATGCGTCTGGCACATCATAGTAAAAGTTTAGGTCTGCACAGAGCAGTCGGAAATCGCGCGCATCCCCCCTCGACTCGGACGGATATGTCCTTATAAAAGAAATGTTGAAAACAAAAAAAAGACCAGTGAGAGAGACGCTCCTACATCCGCTGGCACGTTGAACAAATTCACATGAGCCGATTCTTTAAAGACGCCCGATTATCGCCGCACGCCGACCTCATCACACACTGTGACACTGCTCCACGAGTGGGCGCTCAGCACAGTACACACATGTGTATATAAATACTATGTGTATGTTCTTCAAATAAATGAGCCATTTTATTAAAAAGCAAAAAAAAAAAAAAAAAAAAAAAAACGTGAGACAAACAACAAAACGCTGCCATTCCTATTTTGCCGTCAAACTGATGATGCAATTGAATTGATCGCATACTTACTTTTTTTCTCTTCTCTTCGCTCCAACATCCGGCTTGTTGTAGGACCCGCCGTCCCTGCGAGGTGGACCGACGCCTTTTCTTCAAGTCAGGCCGCGTCCACTCGCGACACCCCCGTCCGACTCCAACTCCAAACCGACTGAGCGCCTCCCGCTCCCCTGGTCCACACAGTGCTTCCGTCTGAGGGGCGGAGGCCGGAGGGGAGGGCGGCCCGGTTTGCAGGGAGCACCGGGAGCCCCGCGATTGGCCCAGAGGAGATAGCTTGATGGAGTGCGCGTCTGCCATTGGACGCCCGGGCGGCGAGGGGGGCGGCCTGTGGTACATCATTCAG
Organism: Colistium nudipinnis; assembly: GCA_016785305.1. Classification (NCBI taxonomy): domain Eukaryota; kingdom Metazoa; phylum Chordata; class Actinopteri; order Pleuronectiformes; family Rhombosoleidae; genus Colistium; species Colistium nudipinnis. Next base: position 323,062 of record JAFBJU010000807.1, read on the forward strand.
GAGCGAGCGGATGGGGAGTTGAGGAGGACAGGGCAGAGCGCCACATGCAGACAATGCCCTGTGTCTGAGAAAAAAATAAATCACATTGCATCGGTGGCTCCCGGTAATCTCTGCATATGGACGAAGTGTCAAAATGGAGCGTTTGCGTTAAGTCTTTCTGCGCTGGCTAGTGATTATAATGACCTCATAGTATTTAGGAAAGGCTTTGAGGATCATCGCAATACCCCCCCAAAATGGCAATTTCATGCTAGTATAAATTATGCATAGAAAAAAAAAAAACCTTATTTACACCGATGCATTATTTGCCATTTTTTCAAGATTCATTATTGATAACAAAATATACCTTTTATCCAAATACAATATACTGTGCCAACCAAACGGAATGGAACACCTATAAATAATCGAGCAATATTTTTGCAAGATCAACCCCTCCAGGAAGTCTCCTCCATGTGTGTCTATGTGCCTGTGTGGGATCCCAAGTGTCTGTGTGTGTGTGTATGAATGTGTGTGTGCTTCAGCCGTATGTAGGCTACGAGAAAGCTGTAACTGCAGAATGCTCCACACAGGAGCAGGGGAGGAAATGGTGCATGGATAATTCTCTCTTAAGATCCTCTGGTACTAGCTTCGAGAGTACTCAGCTGAATCAATACTGCTCAAAGCTTTCTCATGTTCCCCTCGTCACATCAGTGCTACTGTGGGGACGAAGTGGAGACTGAGGCGGTCCATTTTAGACGTTTTCTGGAGATGATGCTCTGAATTCAAAGCTCCAACACTCCTTCTGTATAGGGGTAATTACAATGCTTAATCACCCTTGACCTACAGGCCTCCTGTGCACACACGGATTCACATGCATAATACAGACTGTGAGTTGTTAACCTGCATACTGAGCCGGTCCATGAGCAGACAGAGAAATCCTAATAACCTCAGCAGGGGCTCTTCTCTAACCAGTAGCCATGGTGATTGAACGCTTTTCTCCACACAGCAGAAAAGGTGGTCTGTCTCTGCTGAGCCACGCAGGCCTTTATCAGGCCCATCCTCAGGAGTGGAAGGAAGGAAGCACCAATTGGAGGATCACACCCATTTCATTGTGACTCGACAGTACGACAGTCAAGAGGCCATGGACCACAAATGAGCTATTTTTTTTTCCGGAAGACCAGTTGAACCGATAAAGCAGCACGCTCAAGCCTCAAGAAAGCACATCATCTGATTATTGTGTGAAATTGATGGCTAGTTTGCATAACTGGTGGGAATGATGCTCACAGAAGTATTGTACCTAGATTTATTCAGTATTCAATCCATTTTCAAAGATCCAAATGAGAGCACCAGCCTTGGCTTTGTTTTCCTTTAAGCTTCTAATCTCTCTTTTCCTCTTAATTTAGCTGCAGCTTCAATCACAGCTCTTTCACAAATCTAACCGTGTGGGTGTTTATGTGTGTGACTGCGATCAAGTGAAAACCCTATAATTCCATATTCATTTCACTTCATGGTTGCTTCTCCTTCTTGTTCCAAATTCGGTCAAATAAATCATCAGCTTTAAGACTAGGCTTAACGTGTGGACAAAAATCCAGAGTTACTGTTTATCTTTCAGTGGACCACATTCCTTTACATGAATTACATTATTAAAATAAAGTTCCTTTACGAGTGAAGTTATTTATTTATAACTTCATAAAATATTACATTTGGCTAATGACTCACTACCATACAACTGCATCAGGCTCAGGTAGGCTATTTACTTTCCACAACATACTGCTCTCATATAATGATATTTTTGTATGATGGTATAATAGTATATATTTTCTGTGGAATATTTGCCTACCAGTTGTGCTGTAGTGCAATGATTTTAGTAAATGTTGGCATATGCATGCATTAGGACATGTGTGCAAGCACATAGGGGGTGGTAGAAAATACTGCACAATTTAAAATAAACACACATCTTCGGCGCACATTTATTGTGATGGATAAAATACATTCAGCAGGGTTGTCAGACTTAAGGATTTACATAATGTATTTTTGTGAGGAATACTGGAAGTAATATCAGTTCTTATTTGTTTATTTACAAGAAAACTCTTCAAGTCATTATTTTGTCTTGCATCCCAAAGTCTTGATGGGAGTATTTGTAGTTTGAGTTGATAAGTCATCAACCAACATTAAATGGTTTATAAAGAGTGCCTCAAAAAAATCCTTTGCTTTGACTCAGAAAATCTCAAAATTGCACTGACAAATTGTGTTTTCATCAGCCCAAAAACATGTCTTTCTGGTTGATGAAAAGATAAGGGCCATGTGAAGCTTAGACAGATGTACATTATTACGGTATTTATTCTTCTAATATGGTTAGTGTGATCCAGAAACCAGCCCTGGACTGAACACAAATGGAAAGATGTCTGATGTGCTACTGTTGATTTCCATGACAACGTATTAAGTTGAGGCTCAAAATCAGGGCTGCACCATACTGTGCCTAGTAAGAGTGACAACTCCAACTGCTTCAGTAATGAGCTGTCTAACATGCTGTCATCCTCCACAGATGGAGTACAGCGAGTAGGCCACTCAACACTTTTGAGAATTATTCAGTCAGAAACATTTTGAAAGAATCTTTAGACATTTCCCCGTATCCTGACTTCATGTTAAGCTTAGTTACGTGGCTTCACATTTACTGTACAGACACTTGAGAGACACCAATCTTCTCAGCTCCCTATCGCTCTCTCTCTCTCGGCCAAAAAAAAAACAAATCTATTTCCGCAGTCAAATGATTCCTTTCAAGATTAAGTACCAGACTAAGGTCTTGATATTCAAACCAAATAGGCACGTGTACAACATATACGGCTCAGTGTTTTGTGTAACGAGGAATTCAAAGTTCAGTTGTTGCAAAACGGCTTTCAAAAGTGAACAGGGGATATTAGCGATCACCTCCAATCACTGTTTTTTTTTGTTTTTTTTTCAACCTACACACAAGGTTCATGAGACACGCGCAGGCTTTGTTTACTTGACGGGTCCGAAAAAACCTCGCATAGCTGTTTCTGTTTAACTGCTCTCGTACAGCTAATTGCCAGCCACAGTGTGAGCGCCTTCTCTCACGCCATCGACAGTATGGCGCGGTCCCACCAGCTCTGGACCACCACCACCACCAACCCTGCGTACGACTAACGCCATCGCGGAAGCCTCCTGTTGGCTTTCATTCTTGCTCTATGCCAGGAGCGAATTCTCTGTCTCAATTAATCAATGAGTTTCTAATGGAATGCTTCCCTCCAGGATGAGGCCCATCACAGAGGGGGATGCAGTCAGTGCCGTCGCTGAAGCCGCTCTGATTGCCTGAATACACTGCGAGCTTTGGATTCACTGCAGATGTCTGCTAATTGTGGTGATTATGGAGAACGGAGGGGGGTAGGAATATGTAATGAATTTCCCATTGCTTTCATGCCTCACATCCTTTGGTTATGTGCATCTGCTATATACAAGTGAAGCATCCGCAGGGTTTGGAGATGGACAAAAGGGATATGGGGGATTGGCCGCGTGCTTTTGGATGGGCATCCACTCGAACACCAAGTGCAGCCAAATTGGGTCATTTATTCTTTTACTCTTGTTGGTGGTTGGTTTCAGTTCCTTTCCTCTTCTCATTTCTCCATTCCCCTCCTTCCCTCTGCTGGTCCATGGCATTTACATAGCGTACCTATGGCTCTGTGGTGAATGCCTTTAACCTTTGGCAATCTTTCTCGCCGACCAAAATTGGCTTCAACCTACACCTATGAAGTTAAATCAACTCAAGTCGCTAAATAGCGCGCAGATTTGTTTTACAAGGGCGTTGCAATATTCGCCACGCATTCTCAGACTGCTGATTCAGCTGAGGAAACCCCCCTGTAAAAAAGACCTTTAATGGGAGAAAAACTGGAGCAATCTCTGTGGATGGACCCTGTTCTATTACTGGTGCAGTTGTGGCCGACATACAGGAGGGAAACATTTCACCAGAAGAAAAATGGAGGAAAAAAAAAGGGCGACGCGATGACAAAGAATAGTCTGACATTTAAGGTTATTGGCCTTTTCACAACCCATCCAAGAGTTTTATGAGAAGCTAACCTAACTGCGCGGTTGGCAAACTCCAGCCACAAATGGTGACAAAATTTGCCTGACGGCATCTCTAGAGCTCACGACATAAAATGTTGTATGATTAATTCACATACTAAAACCCCTGTGTGAAATAAATAAGTAATGGTTTCTCCTATATCCACTTACCAGCCACGTCTAATGTATATTAACATATAAGGTATCAATATCGTTATCCATTTTAACATTAAATTCCCTGCCAGAGAACAAATTGAATGTACATTTACATGCCTGTAAGATAAACATAAGATTATAGATTTTTCAGGTAGAATATAAACTTAAGTGAAGATGGGTAGGAACAGAAAAAGATTGTCCATTTATCTTAAATGTTTGTGTTTGTGTGTGTGGGTGATATGCTGTGTACTGCTACAAAAATCTGAAATTTGCCATATAGTCCGCAATATGTGACACGTTTAAAGGAGAAATAAAACCGGCGGTTTTGCTCATTTTAAAGCTGTATGTAAATGACTTGTGCAGATTAACAAGCTATTAAATTGAGAGGATTATACATGCCATCTGAATTTCTGCACATTTTACTTTTTACGATTATCATGCCTCTCCGGACATGCTATTCTGGACATTGAACTGGAACAAATCATATTCATACATTTAGCATATTAATGAAGCTAAATATCAGACTCTCCCTTCTGTGGCAAATGCAAACATGCCTGATTTAGCGTGGCTGTGCTTTTGCAAGGCAAGAGTTAGCTAATTCCTCTGGGGCGAGTGCCCTTCCTGTCACACTGATCAAAGACTTTCTCTTGATATGAGCATAAACTGCTCCATGCCCCATCACCGTCAATGTCTGTGCATGCGTGTAAGTTTGCTGTGTGTTTATGCAAGTGTGTGTCTATGTGCCTGTGTGTGTGTGTGTGTGTGTGTGTGTGTGTGTATGTGAGTTAGAGTGGGGGTGTTGTGTATGTGTATATCCATCCCCCATCACCAGAGGCTGTATTATGCATTGTTGTTGGCATGGCCTACATGCTCACCCATGCATAGTCCAGTGTGGTACAGTACACACGTCTTCCCGTCCCCACTGCCCTCCCCTGTTGTGTCCGCAGGCCTGCTTCATTTACCTTTGCTCCTGAATTAATGCTAGTTAAGTGTCACATGAACTCAGATCTGTTTGCCCGCTTTGTCAACAACACACGCGAGCCTCAGTGTGTGATTGCCAGGGCTATTTGTGCTCTGCAACACAGCACACGCATGGCCTGGGTTCGTCTGAATGTAGACGGGCGACCTAAAGCTGCAACCAAACACTACCTCCACTGTTATCTTTTTCAACGAAAAAGCGAAATATTTGAGACTATTTTAGGCTGCCGCCTCTCTTTGTTGCGAGACTTTAGAGAAAGCAGGAAAGCGCAGGTGCAGGTGTTTCATTCAGGGTGTCTACAGAGGCCAAGTGGGCGTGGAGTCTCAACTGAATGAGGGCATGGTCTCGTATCTCTGTATGTCTTCACATGCACATGTGTGTGGGGCATATATTTGCCTGCCAGAAGTGAGTGTGTTAAATTCTCTTAGCATGTGTGACGAATCAAGTGGCTGGGAAAGGAGCAGCGTGTTGCATGGCCTCTCTCGGCCTCTCACAAACTGAATTCTAAAGAGGCTATCGATCTGTCAAGGTCTCCGGTCGTCTATGGCTCTGCCCCTATCTCCCGATCTTATCTATCACCCCCGCTATGTATGGTCCTCTGTGCTGTGTCTGTCTTTGTATCTTCTTCTTTATTTCTCGCTCAGCTTGAATAGACATGACGCAAAATGGGGGAGAGAGATGCAGCGAGCGGGTGAGACAGATGAAAAAAAAAAAAAAAAAAAGCATCCCCCACTCGTATGCCTTTCATCCTAATCCATGGTCTCTGTCCAAGAAAGGGCCTCCTTTTCACTTGTCTGCCCTAAAGCCTCTTATATGTGACCCCTCTGTGTTCCCCCCAGGCCTCTCTCCCACGGCCAAAAACCACAGACACAAACACACGCACACATCTGTGCATTTTAGTTCAAATTATTAAACGGTGTATTGGGAGAGTTGCGATGTTGTTGTGTTGAAACAACAAAACACAAGAATGCATGTTTCCCCAAATACCATTACAGAAGCTGTAGACTGCCGTGATCTGCAGAACTGACAGAGCCTGTTACCACATGTTCTGCCTGAAGGTGAAGGCAAATTTACCGGCAGGCTGACTAACCCAGCTGCGAGGAGAGCGTGTCTCTCGTTAAAAGAACTGACCTCAATAAAGATGGACGTTTGGCAGTGGGTTACGCAACTTGCTGACGATGATTCTAATGGCTGAGGGGATGTGCGTGTTGTTTTGTGTGTTTTTATCTGTCTGAATATTGTTGCGTATGTGTAACAGAGGTTTATGGAAGTGGCAATTGCCAAGTTTAAAACTATCACACAACTCTTGTCGTGTACGATGTATGTGTGTTTACAAGGAGGAATTTTTGCCCTCAACCTACGTCCAAAAGTAGTTTTAGTTTTACTTGCAAGCGCTATCCCATGGTTTGACATGAAAGGGGATAACATTAAAAATGGTGCTGAGAAATGTCGTGAAGCTATTTCCCCCCTAAAAAGGATAATCAGGGATTCAAAAAGACTCACACTTAGCAAGCAGATCCGGAAGTCTATTTGGACATAATACAAATATTGCAAACATAAGCTATCAATCTGTGGTATAACAAAAAAAAACAAACCCCAAGCTCTCCCTCTGGTCTCTCAAACTACACTGTTCTGTGGGGAAAAAAAAAACAAATTAAAATCCCCCCCCCAGCCCTTTAATGATTTCCGTACAGTCCTTTAGTGGACTTGGTCGGTTGCTGGCCATGGATGGGCTTACGCTCAAAACAACAGTACCGCGGTCTTGGCGGCATGCGCTACACAACTCCGCTCCGTAGCTATTGCGTAAAGACACGTGCATACCGTTCTTACAATGGTCAGGAAGGCATAGGAACCGATGCGTCCTATGGAGTTACTGTAACCATTCAGAAGTGGCCGCACAGTAAACATATCGCACTGCACTATGAACAGTGAGGCTCTCTGTCTGCATTGCATTCAGGGATATGATCTTGGCTCACTGCATGCCTGGTATGACCCCACCCCTGGTAAATACAGGGTTAGAGGTTTCCTCCGGGGATAAAAATACACTTGCCTCTCGGCAGAGAGGGAGAAAAGGCCGATTTGCTCTCTCCTCTGTGCCTATTGTGCACGAGGAGCCGACGACTTTCACAAGTTAGTTTTTTTTCAATCCGCGGATTTACAATGTTGTGAGAGATTTAATCCTATAAAAAGGGAATTTTGCGTAACAAACTACAAATTATGGTGCTGAACGTATGCATCACGTATGACTTTCTCAATGATGGCCCATTTTCATTTGGCCAAGTGGATAAAATGTTTTTTTTTTAAGGTGAACCTGAACGTGTCTTCCTGCATTTGTCTTTTGTCCCTTGCGAGTTGCCATACTTCACAGACTGTGACGTCATCATAATGTTCCTCATGTGTGATTCAACCTGGCAGAGGCCAGCAACTGCCACAGGTACGTTTTCCAGATTCCCTTGACTTCAAAGTTTTGACAAGTCACTGCAATGAGTTTTGTTTTGGGTGGTAAAGTTTTACGGGTGCTCTAAGAGCTTCCTGCTTTGAGGAAAAGAAAGTCTCCTATCGGTTGAGCTGAACAAGAAAAGAGATCCTCAGAGAGTGACTTCCTTATTCAAGATGGTAATACGTCGACCTATTTCATTATCATGCCACCTGGAATTCAATGACGGTGAAAGATTGTCATCAGGTGTATCTTTTGCTGTCGTGTCACAAAGTCTGGCTTTATCATGGTGGAACAATGATTCAGGGAATTTTGTATGAACTACGTATACAAGCTAACTTAACACTTTTCAAAACATAAATAGAGCACAAAAACGTTGTTGTTGTTTCTGTACACATTAACTGCACCATTTCTACAGTTAACTGTTTTTATTTTGTGTTCTCTTTCAAGATACAACAAAGTCCAAAACACTGTTCCTTCATTCGCCAGGGTTTGAAGCAATAAAGACAAGGACAACGTTTGAAAATCACATGCGAATCCGGATGGTCCCTGCTAAAGGCTTGGGGCATTAAAACTGAAAATGACTCATGAGGAACATGAAAGCCAGGGGACTGGACTTAGGGATGTCTTTGACATATTATACAAAGAGACTCAGGAGCGACTGATAAGCTTAACAATTCAGCTGGGTGACTCCCTTGAGGATAACATTATACACGCCTTGTGTCTGATCATTCTCCAGAAAGAGGCACTGGCCCTGAACAAACTCCAGATGTTGAAGGACAATTACCTTGCTAACCAGCTGGCTGAGAGGTGGCGAATGAGTGGAAATCGGCTAGCAGATTTTGGGGTTCGCTGTGGCGATTTGCACGAGTTGACAGGCGAGTCTTTGGCAGGGTTGGCTCGGATTTTTAGAGTTTTGTCGGAGCAGAGACTGTGCGATCCACTTCAGAGAAATCTGGCATATCGGAGAGCCCTTTCCACCTGCAACCAAACACCGAGGATTTGTGAGGAACTGGAATACGATCGACTCAGAGAAGAAGCTAAAGTTGTCTGTGGGCCCGTGTTTAAAGAGTGGATGTGCTCCTCAGGAGACCTCACGTCAGGGTCCTCCCATTATCCCCACAGAAGCCTGGATGAAGTAAACCCGACTCTAAAATGTACTGATCGGTCAGAGAGCGCTTTTAGTCTTGCCAGCCCTCTGCAGGCGAGATCCTTAATGCCCTCGTACCCTACTCATCTGGAGATTAGCATACCTCCAACACTCTCATTCCAAGGGGACAAAATCAATCCAGAAACGGTCGATAAATCCAAACATGATCATCCTCAATCATCTGAGGAGCCTCCGACTAAATCTATGGAACAAGCAAAGAATGACTCGAAGACGGATGTGGCATCCGCAGCTGAGTGCTGCCATAGCATTCAAAACCAAACTCCAAACCAAAGCGTCAAACCAAAGAGGGAACCATCTCTACCAACTCCAACCAACGCGTTTGCCCCCAAGTTACCGGATCCAAATGAAATGCATGTAAGTAAAGGTGCGGAAGAGGAGGAAGAGGCAACATTTTACGCCTTTGTTATCCTGCATGCACCACAGGATGCAGATGTGGCCGAGAGCATGAGGGAAAAACTGGAAAGGATCACCAGCGGTGAGGGTGCAACTTTCTCTGAGGACTTTGCCATCCCTGGCAAGAGCACTCTGAGGTGTGTGGAGGATGCCATCAACAACTCGGCCTTTACCCTGCTGCTGCTAACCCGCAACTTCAACACTCGCATGGTGGACATGGAGACAGAGACTGCCCTTGTCAACTCCATACACAAGCAATACAAGCACAACACTGTTATACCCCTGCTGCCACAGGAGAACGGCATGCCAAAGATGAGCATGCCCATGGTTCTGCAGACTATAGTTCCGCTCGAGGAAAAAAGGAACTTTGAGAAAAAGGTACAAAAGCTGTTGTCTCCAGCAAATCTCAAAAGACAGCAGAGAATCTGGGAGGAAGAACAGAGGATAAAAAGGCAAAAAGAGAGACAAGAACAATTAAAGCAGTTCAACCAGTTACAGAAGCAGTTGATCCAAGAGTGTGGCATAGCAAAGTCACTGGAGATGGAAAACCTGAGCCTTTTGATGAAACACAAACTTGGTTTTGGTGCCAGCGTTCCACCAGAACAGGCAGCAGATGAAAGCATGGCTATGTGGCCACAACAACGACCAAACATTCATATCGAAAATGCTCAATACATAATGATTGGGAATGACTCTCAAATGACTGTGGATCACTGTGGAGGGGCAGACAAAGACGATTTCATTTTCTCAGAGTAGAAACAAAAGACTTGCATGGAAAACCTTTAAAATGTACTGGGGTTCATTTATGTGCGAAAAAATAAGGGAAATATCGGTTTCAGCTTTAACAATCACTATGGGATATTCACGGCATTTTCTTTCATTTTTATTTTACGCTGTTGGTCACTTCAATGATGTATTGTAAAGGCAATGTGTACTGGGCAGCAAAGAGACATTTTGGATTAATATTAAGCAGAGGACTGCCATCTACTGACCAATGTGTGAAACATACATCCTGGCCTCTTCGGCTGTATCAACCCAGTGCAGGCACCAGAGTGCAATGTTGTTACACATTCTTCGTGGACCCCCTCACAGGATCGCCTGAGTGGTGCAGTATCATTGAAGCAATAGTTCAGTAACAGTAACTGTACAATCTCCATTATTGATCAGATTGAGTTTCGAACTGTTGATATTTAAGTAGTTTATGATGAAAAATAGCAATAAAATTCATGAAAGCAACGTAAGGATTAGATCAGATTAACGTCCTGGTGTCTTCTTTAACAGTCTATTATTTGTTAAACAAATCAATATTTTCTTGTGTTTCTGGTTTTCCTGTAAGTATCTTTCTAGCTGTTCAGCCATCCATACGTTAGAAAATGACTAAAAGTGATTTCTAAAAGTTTGGCCGCTGATGTGTTCTGAGGTGCACATTTGTGTTTCCGTGTCTTCTATTCATTTTTTTCCAATCATACAGATCAGAGGTAGAAGGAATAGTGAAATATTTTCATGCTAAATTCCAAAATCAGAGCTAAAGCTTTTATATTTCTGCAGTAGTCAAAACGAAGGATGAAATCATGAAATACATGCCCCCATTAACATCTCACAAAATAGTTAATGTAAAACTCACTGATTTTCTTTTGTATATATATAATTCAAGCAACATAACATTTGGGGATTTTTGTTAAATGGGAGTTATGCATGTAGAATTGTATTTGATATTCTTGGAGTGTCGAGGGTTGCTAATGGCAACCAATGGTGATGCCTTTATAGATCTGCATGTTGTAACCCTAAATCACCGTAATGTGATGCAAATTACTCTTATGTCCCACAATTCATGTCGCCACGATCAGTTACTGACAGGAATATAATATATAGTGAATCATCGTCCTGCCGCTGAACTCCACCAAGTTTGCATTATAATATTACACACTGTGGTAACTTCTATCAGGCTTTGAGTTAGGGTGTTCCGCGCATGCGCAGTGCGCACTACCTCCGGCTAGTGCGGCAGGAAAGGCGCAGAGGAGACACGGCGGGGAGAGAGGGAGAGAGAGGGAGGGGGAAAACAGTTAGAAAAGAAAATGGACAAGAACGGGCTGTCTGGCGTTAGTCTGTCCTCCGGTGTTGGACTTTAACCTTCCTCGCGTGCCACGCAGCCGCTCCGTTATGTCCGCCGAGCGGAGGATAATCATTTCAGGGAATGGAGGAAATCTTCAGAATGCCCGCTGCTGCTGCTGCTGCTGCTGAACTGCGCTGCGCTCTAATAGGATAATCATACAAAATCACAAGGACATATTTGAGAAAAAATCTGAAGATGGTGCTCATGTAACCGAGGAGCGCCCTTTGGAACCGGTCGTGCTCTCCAGCATCGCCGCGAAAGTTTTTTTTTTTTTTTCGCAATAGGACAGGGGGAAATTTTTGTGCATTGAATTCCTCAGGACGGGATGTCATCCGCTGTCAGGAGGAGTTCCTCGGGCTGACTGCGCCTCCAGCTGCAGCAGCGGGAACCCCCCCCCCCCATTCCACACACACACACACACACACACACGAAAGAAGATGGGAGAGGAGGACAGGGGCATGCGACGGACCTTCATCGTCCCTGCCATCAAGGGCTTCGACCACTACGACTTCACCAGGGCCAAGATATCCTGCAGCCTGACGTGGCTGGTGGCCAAGGCTTTCGGCTCGGGTAGGTGGTGCCACATGATCGCGTTTCGCGTCCCTGGATTAGATTTGTGGGAAACCGTGTCAAGATTGCCATCTGACGCGGCTGAGATGCCTGCGCTTGTTGCCAAGTGGAGGGCATTTTGTAAACAACGGCCTGCGATCTGACACCAATTAAACCACTTACTCACTTCAGTGTTCCTTCCACCTGGTTTTTAAAAATAGAAACGGAAAAATAAAATCATCTCGTTTCAATTAGATGGAAAGGTCAAAGAAAACCAGAAATTCAATGGAAAGTCCTGGAAAGAATGTTTTTTTTTGCTTTTCGGGAGCAATTTTTTGTTTTCACTGCAGTCCCTGGCTGGAGTTCGTAGGTCACTACATCCCCTCTCCTGTCACAGGATTATTGGTTTAACCTGTTGCTGCCTAATGGTACGTATTCCCCACAGCAGAAGTCAGGGCAGAGCTATTATGTAACACTCTGGACACATATCTTCACTGTCAGCCTTGTGTGATGGCTAATCAACAAACAAGGCCTCAGTCGGATGTGCTGTCACCTATTTGTAGGGCAACAAACAGCACCCCATCAGTCAACAGCTGTATTTTTCTTTACTTGACAGTCTTGTCAGTGATTTTTGTGGAACTCGTTTTTCCCTAAACTTCATACTTCACACGTCATGTTTGTGTCTCATACCTGTCTCCCGTCCTGGCTGTGGTCTGGAAGTAGCTCTGGCAGCCATGGCCTCATATAGAGTCATTTCCATCTCCACTCTGAGCCCCGAGGTTTTCTCCGGCTCCAAGCGCATGCTTTTATGCAGCTGCTCCAGTGTGTACAGTCCTGGGAGTCAATGAGGGGCCTCCGCCGACAGACAAACCTAGAGAAAGAGAGATCAAGGGGGAGTCACAGCCATTGATCCATTGGTGTGAGGCAATTAAAACTGCACGCGACTCTTTCTTCAATCTCACAGAGCATGGACTGGTGGAGACATGCGAGATACAATACAGGAACATGCGAGAGAGACACGCTTATTTCAACAAGTCCTGTGGCTGGGAGCATACTCCCGTGCATTGTTCTGTCCTGTCCCTCTGCTGACACAGTTTCTGCTCCCTTGCCCAACACAGAGAACTGTGGCCCAATTCATAGCCAGTCCTTCGAGGCCTCGTCTGGCCTACTTCAGACAGGCAGAGTCAGAATCAGAATCCAGTCTCGCTCTGATTTAGCAATTTTCTTATCAGCCTATACCGTAGAGCGTTACCTTTGCAAAGGCACTGCCATTCGCAGTAGGCACGCGTCAAGAATAATTTACAGCAAAAAGAATGGGGGGGAGAGGGTTTAGGAAAATCAGTCTGAGACAGCACATGGGCTTAAAAGAGTTTTGAGTGGGTGTGCAATGAATGCCACAGCACAGCGTGTCTGTCTCCTCACTTTTGTGCTGATGTGCCTCCATGTTGGCATCATATGATCTTCATATGATCATATGATCAAAACAGTGGCAGCTAAAGCCCAGCAAAGGTCAGATTCGATTTTTACAAAAGTGCCTGAGTGATAACTGTTAATAGCCTGTATTTTAATGTGTATTGTGTAGATTAAATTAAACAGCAATGACCTTTATTAATTTCTCTGCAGGGACGTTTTGGTGGCTATGCTCAAGGCAATTAGTGGTTATAAAATTAATAAAATCATTTGTATAAAAAACAAAGACGGAAATTCCTGACATAGTGGTGGTATGAGAAATACTAGTCATTGGGCTTGTCAGAGATAAGTCACAACCTTCCCCAAAAAAATCTTGTTCCAGTGCACACAACACAGTATTTCTGAACTAACTACTTCTAGTTATGTCATTCAGATCACCGCAGTAATGGGAGCTGTGTCACCACAGGTTGCCCACGCAAAATTTACATTCAGACGGCTGGAAATGCAATAATTCAACCCATCAATTACTCCAAAAATTGTGAGCAGCGAGAATGGAGGGGCCAAAGACCCTTTTTTTCCCCAGCCAAGATGGAATTGATCCTGCTTTGCTTCTTAATCCACATAATAACTAAGATGTTGCAGGCTATTGTACATGTACACAGTCTCAGAGACTTTAGAGCTTTGATCAGCTAACAGCTGTTATTGTGGTTCGACTCCCCGTTTGCATGTGGTGTCCTTGAACAAGACCCTAAACACCAAATAAGATGAAATGATTGACCCCCACGTGATAATTTCATTTAAAGACCTAGCAATCACTATGTCCTGTCAGCATGTATGACAACAGAAATTTCAGTTGGAACGTTTGAAACCGTTGCTTATTTTAAACCTGGATGACTGAATGTGTTTTTGTCATGAGAGAGGGCAGTCAACCAGCAGAGATAAGCAGTGCTGACTGAGAGGTTGTGTATGCTGAGCTATGATCCCGGGGGTCTCCAGGGGAGCAGTCTTCTCCGCGCCAGGACTTCCTGTGGCAGCTACTTCCTGACTGTTTCCTCTTTGATGGTCAACACAAAGGATTGGGGTTTCACTTGACGAGGCATGTTTTCATGAACTCCAGTGCCGAAGTGATTTTTAAAATCAAAAGGGATGATTTCGCGGAAGTTTTATGGATTGTTCTTATTGCTCTTATGTATGTCTTAAGTATCTGGATGGACGACTGACTAAAACCTTCCAAAGACTGGCAGGGTCTGCAATCTTATCTATACTGAGCTAATGACAAGAATTTGTGTAACGTTTACTGCAGGCATGTAGTAAATAGAAAGATAGGTTGACGGTTGCATTTTTTCCCGGGAACTGAGTTGTAAACATTGGATTTCATCCTTTTGTTTAGTTGGTCTGTTTTGCTTCTAGAGCTCTGCTACTTCAGGGGAGGTTAGGAAACACAAACGCTGTAACTTTAGGACAGATTTCTTTCGTGTCCTTTGTATCCCTCTGTGTGATTCAGAGGTGAGCAGAGGAAATGACCCCACACACCAGGAATACACGCTCATGCGGAAGCACGCAGGGTTTTAAATGTGTGTCATCGCGCACACATACACAGTCACACATACGCGCAAACCAATGTGAGTGACTCCTTCGGTGTGTGTGTGTGTGTGTTTAAGTGCAGTTATTTTCTTCAAATCAGATTCACTGGCTGAGGTAACAGGATTAGAAGGTGCTCCAAGCTTTGTAACATACACGTCCCATCGACACACATCTCCAGTGAACACACACATCACTATACACATTCCTACACAGGCAACTTGTCTGACCAAAGTACTGCACGTACACACACTGTGGCTTTGTGCTCACTGTCCGGTTTGAGTCCACGTTGATATGAAGCGTTAACAAATAAGCATGTGACACTGGTCGGCTTATTTCTGAAATGGTGAAAACTCCCTTTTCTCACTCAACACATGCCTTATAGTAGCTACTCTCCTATCTGTCATATGTGCGTTCGTGCACATGCACAACCTGGGTTGAGCTTGTTGCAGCAGTGAAGGCAGCAACAACAAAGGCAGTTATTAAAAAAAAAATGTAAGTCTCAGCAGTAATGAAGCTGGAGGACAAAGGGACAAAACTAGCCCTAATTTCCCCTCTCGTATTCCGTATGCCTCTCTCTCCTCTCAGATGCGGTACCGGAGGAGCTGGTTGAGCCGTTCTACAGGGACCAGTACAACCAGGAGCACCTGAAGCCCCCGGTGGCCTGCCTGCTCCAGTCTGCAGAGCTCTACTGCAGAGCAGGGAGCCTGATCCTGCGCAGCGATGCTGTCAGACCTTTACTGGGCCACAACGCCGTCATCCAGGCCCTGGCGCAGAAAGGCCTCTATGTTACCGACCAGGACCGACTGGTCACAGAGAGAGACCTCACCGGCACACCCATACAGATGGTGAGTGGAGACGTGCCCGACACGCTACGTGACTGCGTGCAGTCATGAAGGGCCTTGCGATATCCCCGCTGCTTTTCCTGTTGTGAACCTAAATCATAGTCACGTATGTTGATATGCGTATATAGCAGTAACCATGGAGATCTGATGTGTGAAATGGGCTTGGTCGATTTAGATCTGTTCATCTGCGACCCGTCTAAGCGCACAAGCGTACAAACAAGGGTTACAGCTTATAATTATTTACCAAAGGCTTCATATTTCTTGATTTTATCAACGAACAGTGCAAAACCCGAGCATATCAAATTATAGTGACATAGAACAGAAAAAAAGCAGCATACCCACACATCTGAGAAGCTGGAGACTCGTTTCCTTCAAAAAGGACTCAAATTGATTACTGTAATTGTTGGCGAACAATTTTCTGTCAGACAAGGAAATGAACTGTTAATTGGGTGCAATTTTCTGCTATGTGCTCCCGCTCATGGGGGAAAAGATTGTCGTACGCGTAGTATTGTTTTGTACAGCTACACGTGTCCTACTGTTGGACCGCCCTCCAAGATCGGTGGTCTCGACAGAAAAACAACCAATGACGGGTGTCCCATAGCAACACATTGCTCAGTGTTTCATCTCTGTGTCATTCGATGGCGAGGGTGAACATGCCTCACACCGCCAAGAAACATTCTGGCCGTATATATCATTAACGACAGAACTAGGGTTTAAAAAAAAAAAGGAACTCAATAAGCATCATTGTTGATAAGTCTGTTCAGTATTGGATGAATAACTCATTAAGGCCATGAATAAGTCCGAAAACGAGGTAAAAGGTCCATGAAAGGGATGTCCCTTATGTTGCCTATTTATTCTGACTTACCGTCCAAAACACAAAGATACTCCATTCACAACATGTTAGACGACAACAAGCAGCAAATCATCCTAGTTGCGAGGCCATTTTCTGTTTATTGACCAATAAACCAAGAGAAGAATTAATTGCTCCGGTGCTATGGCACATTACTACCACACATGCAGGCTGCAGACTGGCACTTCTGCTGACGCCAATAGGTGTCTGCATTGCAGTGCACACCCCCCTCCCCCTCCCCCCCTCTCCTGCTCTCAGCCGGTCCCTCAGTCTTTTTTACTCTTTCCTTTTCTCAACACTCTGTTTCTCTTTTTTTTCTATTTTCTACTCTGCTTTTCTTTCTACCTTCCTGCCAGGGTCCCCTTGAGCCTGCGCGGTCTCTTTCCAGACTCTGTCTTTGTGTATTGAATGTGATGAGGACATGGTTGCGTATCTCCTGAATATTTAAATGAAGCTTAAGCCTATTTTATCAAACCTGCCTGTGCCCGCACATCTCCTCCTAAGTTGTATGTCTAATAATGACTGACCTTCATTTGCGTAACAGACAGTCAGACAACTTGTTAATCTTAGCCATTCTTAGTGTTACTGGGGCTCTCTGAAGGCAGTGGCTTGGTTCTGCAAAGTAGAGGAAATAGGAAAGTGTGGGCTTTTCATTGCGGGACATGGTGCTGGATATTTGCAGAAAAAATGATGACCTCATGGTTTTCCAAATACTGTGCAACAGAAGAAGAACTCATATGGGGGAAGGAGGAGGAGGAGGAGGATCGTGCCAGACTGTCAAGAGACCAAATGGATATAGAGAGAAAAAGGGAAAAGTGGGAAGCTTGAGTTGAGCAGGAAAGTAGAGCAAAAGAAGACAGGAAAGAGTGAGTGTGGGAGTCTACAGGAGGATGAATGGAAAGAGGGGAAGAGCTGTCGTGCACTGGTTGGGGGAGGTGGAGTATAGAGGGGAGAGGGGTAAGTTATTGCGTTTTTGGCGGGCGTGATGACATGTGCATGCCAGAGAACGAGTGGAAAAGGCCCACTCATAATGTGGCCATCTGGAAAGAGGGGAGAGGAGGGGGGAAAAGAGAGATGACGGGGGAGGAGAAGAGCGGAGAGGAGAGGAGAGGAGGAGACGTGATGTGCACTACTGCAGCAATGTGGAGGGTGGAGTCTCGCAGTGAGTCAAAGCACGTTGGGTGCACAAATGAGAACCCCCTCCACCAACCCCTCCCTTAACCCTTTCTTCACACACACTTCCAAAGTCATGCCTCCAGAAACGATGTACACAATGCATGTGTGTTTGGGTGTGTGTGTGTGTATAACCATGTCTAGCCTAACCTTTCTGTGTGACTTTTTTTCTGCTCGCACATGCTCTATATAAAGACTATATAAAAACTCGGATGCAAGTGTGAACCAGTGTTTAGAGGGACACTTTGTTTGATCTGTTTGCTCAGCTGCGTTGTACTTTCCTAAAGATGCCTTTGATCAAGGACGTGCACATACACCCTCCCACACACACACACACCAAAAACACGCGTAGCTATAGCCCTGGGAAGAAAGTACTGATGCTCCTGTTAAGTATTGTGCATGAGTGTACTGCAGCTCTCTGCGTCTCTTTTGGACCAGCGTCTGCCATTTCCACAGCCTTATAAGGCACGTCTGTCACAATGGATGGTTAAGAGAGACACACACACACGCACATGCACGGACACTGCAACACATACACTCACAACCCCAAGGTCTTTGTACAGGGATAAGAGATGGCACATGGCTTTTAAATCCATGCTTTAGTGTCAACACAAGTGCCTTTTTCCAGTGGATTTAAGAGCAGAGTCTGTAGATGTGTAAGCAATGGCTCCATATACTGCCTGTCTCTCTTCTCTCTGTCTTCCACGAACACGCCTATATGTACATTACGTTTGCACGCCATACATACAGTATTCTCAAACACTTATATATGTGGATGTTGAAAATATTTATTTTCAATATTTGGTTTAGGAGAGGGGTTGAATCTAAGGGTTCAACTGTTCCAGCAGGCCCAAGAGTTGGACTAGTTTGACCTTTTGGGAAATGCACTCACTTTCCAAGCAGGTCTCCCTACTGTAGACAGCCCTGCATCTTTTGCACGTTTGTCGTACTTCTTTACCAAATGTTCTACACATTCATTACATTGAATTCTATAACCGTACTACTACTATACTTCTACTATCACTATATCTTGTTCAATAATGGTTTAACAACTCCAATTTTATTTATTTACAATGTCTTCATTCAGCTTTCTAAAATATATGAATTTAAACATTTTTGATTTTAGATAACAAATAATAATAATAATAATAATAATAATAATAATAATAATAATAATAATAATAATAATAATAATAATAATAATAATAATAATAATAATGATTTGGTATCACCATTTAAAAACATGTTATGTTGTACCCCACATAGTCACAAGCTCACATGCATGCGCACACATCTCTACAAGGTTCTGAAGAAAATTACAGATTTGGGAGTTTTATGCACATGAGTTCAGAAAAGCTTTAATCACAGAAAAAGCTCAGTGGGTTTTCATAAAAATCCTGTTCTCTGGATCCCCATCTTGAGTGTAATCCACTTGGCCTGTCTCTCTCTCTCTCTCTCTCTTTCTCTCTCTCTCTCTCTGGCAGACTGCATACTGTACCTCTGCACATGCATGCTATGTTAGATATCTGGCAATATCCTGAAGATACAGGAATTTAAAACTGTCTGTCTGTTTCCTAGAAAGTAGTACACCAGTACAAACGATCCTGTTCCATATAATGCACTGCAAGCAGTATTATATAATGTACCTCAAACACTATTTATCATTATGCGTCATTATCATTTATACTTTTTATGTACAATTCTCATTGTCTTATCGATTGAAAAAATAGTTGGAGTTTATTAGTTGTTTAAGTGACTTGTTCTCTTTAGCTTACCTTTTTACCATTTGTGATTATAGATTAAATAACTTGTAGTTTTGGACAGCTGGTCAGACAGACCAATGCACGTAAAGACACCAATGTGGACTTAGAGATGAATACATTCCTTTATAATGAATATCTGATGGACTAAACTATTTTAATTACATTTCTAACCAGACAATGAGGAGTATAAGTACGTAGTAAGCCTAAAAAGCGTAACAATGTTTTATTTCTCTCACAAACATATATATGTATATTTTTTTTCTTTTTAGTTTTTTATAACTAATCGTCATTGATAGTGCAGAGCACCAGTAGCAAACCAGGGACGCAGCACAGAATCTGTTCTTTGGGGAAAAAACACTTGGTCACGGTCACACTACGGTTATGAATAGAGGCCTGTGCTTAAAAGATACACTTATACAGGCTCACAAACTCCTTGTTTGTGTCTGTTGGTTTGAGGCGGCTGAATCATGGAACACCTGACTTTAGATGTTTGTTCAGTCATGTTGGACACGTACATAGTTACTTAGGCAAGTAAGCGCACACACGCACACACACAAACGCTCCCACATTCAAGCAGAACGTAAATATTTTTGAATAGACGTGTTATGTGACAGGAAAGGGAAGGGGAGCTCGGTGGGGCTGACCAGCCTATAATGGGATCAGAAAGGCCAGGAAAATGTCAAGCTTTGTGAGGGAAAAAAAACGCTCACATGTAGTAAATGACCCTAATGCTGGCAAACGTGCAATTTAAAAGTAGTTCAACCTAATTTTAGAAACGTAAAGCTGAAAGATAAACCTGGCAATTGGTTCTCTGTGTGGTACACGAAAGAGGCGTGCTTACGTAGCAAAATGTGTGTACTGTACGTATTGAGCTGCTGCTGAGGTTAGCAAAAGGAACTCCGCGCAAGGGAAGGAAAACCAATGTGATGCGGTATCAGGGTGAATAAAAAAAAATAAAAGGCTACCATTTAGGAACATGTGCACCCAAAACTGCAAAAAAAAAAAAAAGAGATGTGGAAATGAATAAGAGTGATTTGTTGTAGCTATTTCGGGCAAATTTGCACTTCAAAATGACCCAAAACATGTAGTCCAGGCTCTAATGTGGCCTTTAATTGTCATTGTGATGCTTTTAGAAATAAGGGACAAACAAGAAAAATGTTATATCTATATCCAAAAGTCGTGTTTTTCTGACCTGCTTGTCGCTGCTTTGCTCTCCTGCAGAGTTCCCATCTGGCGCTCATAGATACGCTGATGATGGCGTACACAGTGGAGATGGTGAGCGTGGAGAGGGTGATGTCCTGCATCAACAGATACTCCTCTCCTGAGCCCTCACACAGAGGCAGACACGTCCAGGAGCTGCCTTATGACACCGAGGATGCAATCACCACCTGGATCAATAAGGTACACATGCCGACAGCCTGGGACACACACACACACACACCTCCACAAATCTACAATTTGCCGTCTCTTTACAGAGGACAGCCGCACCGCCGCTCTTTATCAGACACGCGGTTCTTTCTTTTACTAAAAGACGCGCGATTTGCCGACTCAACCTGCCGCCTGACCTCTGACCCCCGCTAAATCCGGATTGGGCGAGTCAAGTCAGACCTCTGTTGACGGTGTGCTTTAAGAAGGTAGTAGCAGTAATAGCCAGGTCTCTGTGATTGCATCTTTAGTTAAGTTCGTCAGTTTACAGGCTATTTTCGCTTGCTACTGAATGCAATGAATCCTGACATTTAGAACCACAATGACATGAGCTCCCTGCTCCATTATACATGACAAAGCAAGCATACATAAGTGTAGGATTCCTGAACAGGCACATGTAAAACACACACACACACACACACACACACACACACACAGGACTGTTGGTGTGGACATGTGAGTCGCAGCACAACCTGGCTGATGTGCACTGGAGCGTCCTCAGGACAAAATGTTGCATCACTGTTTATACCCTTTAGACCCTTTATAGACAGACCAGTAATTGTTTTCTTGGTCTTGGAAAAAAACAAAAAGGAATACTATGATTAGAGTAATCTTTGAAGTTGTTTTTACACTGCGCTCGTGTTAGAAGTCAGTTGAGTGCCTAAATATTAGGTTTACAGTCACATTTTGCAGAAGGAGTTAAGCGGTGTCGAAACATTTATCTCTGGTGTGCGGCGCCTGGCGCGCTCATGTTCAACTTTTTCCTCTCCCTAAAAACTCCTCACGCAGCCTCTCAGTGTCCAACGGAAAAAGTGAAATGTGTCTCTTCCCCCCCCCCCCATCCCTCCACCCCTCCAGGTGAATGAACATCTAAGGGACATCCTGGTGGAGGAGCAGAGGTCGAGGGAGGCTTCCTTTCAGGAGTCAAACACGGCAACGCACAAAGTAAGAACACAAACACGCAAAACTTCCGTCATACAAAGAAAGAGACTAAGGAATAAGAGGAGAAGACGGATCACGCTCTCCCAGTCCCAGTCAGGAAACAAATACTCTGAGCATAATGACTGAAACCACTCGTTGTGAACATCCTAAATCCACCCAGCAACACCTTCAAAGTGCAAAGGGGACGGGCGGCCCTGTGTTTAAATAGCCTAAATGTATTTGTCTCAAGTATGCAACATCAGTAGAAACATAAACAAACTGCAGTCGTTTAGCAAGGATCTTCAGTACTGTTGTGTCCTTGAAGTTGTATCTTGGCCAATATTGTAGTTGTTTTTTGCTATGGGGTTAAAAGAACTTCGATTTGGGGGGCAGAAAACAATTAGGTAGGCTAAGTCCCTTCTTACCCCCTTGCGCTGAGAGGTGCAAGTCAGGGTAAGTGTTTCTCCCTGCATCCGGATATAGGGATAAACGAATCACCTCTTGCTCCACCTCTGAAGTAAAAGCTCTTTTCATCATTATTTAAATGCCTAGCTGTTAATGATCTCGGGGCACATGTGTCCTCCTGCAGACTCGCATCGTACGCTTACAGCGCTCTGGGAAAGCTCGGGGGAACAGATGAGCTCAGTCTCTGACCAGCTGCAGAGACATGTTGGCAAGAGTTACGCCACTGCCGTGTGAGGAGACGAAAAAGAAATGTGCAGGGCGGAGGAGGAGAGAAAATGTAAATGACAGAGAGGGGGTAGAAAGGGAGGAGGAAAGTGGGGAGGGATATTCTGAGAGAGAGAGAGAGAGAAATGGGAAAAATGACTCTGGGGTGGAAGATGGGGAGACATTTGAGAATCAGTGACAGACAGAGAGAGCGTTGTCATCTTTCGGGCCTCGTAGTTATGTAAGGCCCATGTGAAACAAGTCAGTCCACTGGGACAAACGCACAGCAGTCGGCTACCCTCCTCCTCCTCAACCCACTAAACCATGAGTTTACGGCACACTGCCTCCTCAGGTCACGAGTCCTGCCTCAGCTCGGTGCTCTACAACGGTTACACGGGGTGAAAGGGTTACAATGTGGAAAAAAATAAATGTGTGTAGACCAAACAACGCTCAGTTGTTACAAAGGGAATAGTCCTCCTGTAACGCAGTGTCGACTCAGGGAGGGGAAACACTGATAAATCTCAATCAATCAAAATGACAAAAGCAGATACAATTAATTTTTGTATTTAGTTATTTGAGCAAAGATTTTTCCTAATATTGCGTAAGACATGAATATGTGCATCGTGAAAAAGGATCCATAATTTAAGCTGTTTTTTTGTTTTTTTCTTTTCGAACACTTTTATCCACATCTCCACACCAAAAGCATGGCTGAAAACGCTTATTATTTGTTAATAATTCAACTGTTTACGTTTAACAGGTTGTAAACTGGGTGTCCAGTGACTCTGTCACATTGAGAGAGACATGCAGTGCTAAATCAGTTTAGAAGGAGCTGCCTGTCAGTGGTCGTGGCGTAAGCTGATGGGGTTTGTGTCCTATCCCACGCTGACTCACATGCATACTCAGGCTTCAGTCTTTTGAAGAGTGTGAGGACTACGATGTTCACTCGGTGTCAGTCAGCTGCTTTCCTGCTCTGTGCTCCGTCACACAGCTCCCCGTCAGCATTACCAGCTTCAACAGAAGTCTATTCATATCGTAGAGGAGGAGATCATTTCTCACACACACACACACACGTCTGCACAAGCACATACACACACTAATGGCTAATCACAAGACCCTTCTCAGTAACTTTGGTCTATTCTGGGATTGCGTGAAAAATCTTAACTTTAGTCTCATGACTAAGCTACTTCAGAGAACCAAGCGCCTAAGAACAGGGGTTTCACAAGAAAGATTTATTCAGATCATGGAACATCTTTCATGGATAGACCTGGTCTACAGGGTGGAGTCTGCGTTTGGCTTTTTTGATGTATTGCACTTCAGCCATAAGGACAGCCAAAAATAATGCCATTTCAGCTCGACAGGCCATTACTTCTACTACATATCTCACTTTTTATTACAATGAAATGTTGGTCATGTAGAGGATAGATGCATCGGATTTTAATACTTGTGCACAGATCAGCGTCTCTATTAAGTTCTTTGGGTGGGTTGATTATATCATATATCATTGTTCCTGTGTTAATAGAGGTTTTGTCATCCAAACTCGGTTGTATTAGTGAAACTGCTGTTGGCCTAATGCCTCTCCCACTCTCTCCTATTGTCGTATAATCCTCATCCACCATCAAGTCTTCCAGCAAATGGTTCTGGAGATTAGTCCCTGTAAGTCCATCCATAATAAAGAAGTCCTCTTTATCAAACCCCAACCCCCCCCCATATTAAATCTCGCCCCGGCAATGATACACCCCTAACACCGCCCTCCCAAGTTCTCTTGTGCGTGCGTCATTGCATGTGGCCCAGAGTCCCATCATATACATCAGGCACCTGGCCCTACCCCACAACCCAAATGTTTGCTCTACAATCGTGTGCATCACAATGATTCCAAATGCTCGTAATCAACGGCATGATTATAGAAACATGAGATTTTTCCCATTGGAAAACACATTTCAATCTAATGACACAGCCGCATAACCATTAACTGGTTTGAGTTGCTACGTTGTCTGCCTTGTGTACTAACAGTGGCAAGTTAGTTAAATATGTCCTCTATTGTCTTTGTCCAAAAACCAAACAAAACAAACCTAACCGAAATTAAGAAACACTTATTGTTCTTCAGTAGGAAGGCTGTGAGGCTGTCAGACAGCGACCATCGCTGTGATTGAAGCTCTTATAATATCTGCTGTAAAATCCAGATGCGACACCACTGGTATGTTTATGGGCAAAAGGGGAGTGCTGACGCCCTGCTCACACGTGATGTTGTCCCCGTGGAAGGCGGCGCCAACGTAGATTATTATTACACTCAAAATCACATGTATTGTCCGTGAGAGCACTACAATGAAGGTTTAACTCAGTGCCAGTGAATCGTTCAAACTATTATTTTTGCTAGCATGCACTTTGTTCTTCGCTCTCCATCCAGAAAACTAACCTTCCCTCCAGGGCAAAATAATACAATGTTATGCCTGCACTTTTTTTTTTTTTTTTTAACCATTTCAATTTGAGAATTTAAATGCATCTATCTAGACATTTGCACGAACACTTTATTTTATTTGAGTAGAGCCTGAATCCCAACCTGTCTTTGAAATACCTCAAATTCAAAACTGTGTGTGTGTGTTTTTGTGTGTGTGTTTGTTGTAGTTTCATATAAATTGTGTTTCTGTTTGTGTTACCAACAATCAGATAACCAGCAGTCACACATATGGGTGATGTCTGTGCTGTTGCCATGGTTTCCTTCCAGGCTCGCTATAGGAAGGAGTATGGCCAGCAGCGGAGCGCTCCATCACTCCCCCTGGTGGAGAACCTGCTGAAGGACAACACGGACGGCTGCGCTCTGAGCGCCTTGCTGCACTTCTACTGCCCGCAGGCCATCAGACTGGAAGGTAGGGTCAGTCTGTGACCACACCCTCCCTCGCTCTCCACCCACAACCACTTTCATTGTAACTCAGTCCAGAAAGTAAACGCACAAGACCAAAGTCACTTCTGAATGGCATACAGTGAGCTAACCACAATGATGTTCTGTCCCAGCTGGAAAACACAAAGGAGGCTGTCTCCTGCTCTCCATGCTGCTAAAAATTATGACATTAAATTTAAACAGGGTGCCCAAAACACAGAGTGTATTTATTATCCATGTGTCTGGTGGCATTTTGTTTAGTTATATAGACTTTGTAGAAATCAGTTGGCAAATGTCTCATTCTAATCCAAAACTAGAACCCCGCTCAACAGATGATAGGCAGTGTTATGTTATGTTTTATTATTTTTGTGGACTATGTGTGTACTGTAGTGGAGGATGATGAACAAAGAAATGCACTGAGAGCACTCGGGGCAGACAGAGAGAAGGCGGGAGACAGAAAGACTTGTTTGCTCTCAGCTTGCCTGCGCCTTTATTTCTAAAAATGCCCTGGGTTGGGTTGTGATTGGTCACGAGGGCTCAGTGACGGAGAACCGTTAGAGGAGTTGCTGGGTGCTATTTCAAACATAAACAGTTCTCGCGGTGGTGCGCCGAGACTGTTGGGATCGACTGTAGTTCACAGGCTGCTCATGCACATGTTGACCAGATGTGGATGTGGATTACGCTTCATTCAGCTCACTTGCTGGGAGCTTGAGTTAATCTACAAATAATAAAGGGACATAGCAATGAAAAGGCCTGTAATGTTTGGTTTCCTGTCACTTATCTGTTCTTTCTTGTCTGACATCCTACGTGGGCCGTCCTTACAGTAACGTCAGGGGATAAAAATCCAGATGAGTCATCCAGAAAGGAGTTAGAGAAGCGGTTCGAAAGCTTGGTTAATGCCTTCATTGAAAGTAGTTTTTTTTGTGTGATTCAAATCAGCTACTGCATATTACTGAAATTCCAGTGGGAAAAGTAGGGTAATTTTGTCCACACCTATTTTATTTAAAGATAAACTCTGCCTTATCTTTTCCTTGTCTTCCTGTCTGGCCTTGCCTATCAACACCCCCCCCCCCTTGTGTATGTATTTGTGTGCGTGTGCGTGTGCGTGTGTGTGTGCGCGCGCCTGTGTATCCCTCCCCCTGGTTGAATAGATATCTGCCTCAAGGAGACAATGTCCCTGGCTGACAGTCTGTACAACTTCCAGCTGGTGCAGGAGTTCTGCGAGAACAACCTCAACCACTGCTGCCACTTCAGCCTGGAGGACATGCTCTATGCACATGCTTCTATAAAGGTAGGGAGGCCAGTGTTACAATATTACTATAAATGTATGTGCGACAAAGTTTGCCCCGCGTGGATACCGAAGACGGGGGGAAAGAAAGGGATTTGCGGGAACAAAGGACGAGGCGGGAGAGCGAAATTACGACTGGGCGAAAATGAGTCGCGCAAGGAAACGTTTCGTGATGAACGTGTGTGTGTGGAGCAGGCTTTTTTTTCCTCACGATGGCGTGTGTCTGTGTGCGCGTGGCTTTATTAGCATGAGCGGAAAGATAATACTCGCTACAGCCTGTGCGTCTGTGCGTGTGTGTGTTTGTTTGTGCGCTGCTGCTGCTTTTCGGGTACAGCCGCTGTAAATAAAATCCCACCCGTCCCAACCCATCCCATCCCTCTCGCCGACAGAGCACAGACCCTGCTCTGAGGAAATTCAGTCGTGACCCATCTCTGCCTGCCTCTCTTGTTCCTCTCCCCTCCGCATCCCTGTTGTTGTTTTCCTGAATCAAACAACTGAATCTCTGCGCTTTGGAGACAACACAACTGCTGATTCACTCAGTCCTCAGGCAGAGGACCCCCCCCCCCCCCCCCCCCTCACACACACATTTGTTTTTTGATTAATAAAAGCCTTACAGTACAGCTTTTTAGAGCATCTCTTTGCCAGCTTAGCCAGTGTGGCGAAATAGTATGCAGAGAGCGTGGGGAGAACCATTTGGATTCAAGTCACGGCCCAAGCTGACTGGGGCTTACCAATCTTCAAAACAACACAACTGACATTTCCTTTCTTTTTGCTGTTGTTCTCTCTAATCCAATATGTTTGAGTATTGATGGTAGAGTGCTATACTAATACAAACAGGTCAAAAGCGAAATACTCTGGCATTCTGCCAAGTTCCCATAAACTTACGGAATCCAAAACACTCTTGACCAGTGAGTGTTTGAGTGTGTGCAAGAAGAATGGAAAACCTAAACTGTTTGTATCCTCGATGCGGGTCACTTATTCAATTCTTTGTGCATCCATCTGCACATATGCGACACATTTACACAGAACTCCAGGTGGTGTTTTGGCAGTTTTCGAGAGGCATATTAGTTTGACTTTAAACATCTCAGTCAAGAAACTCACAATCAGCTGCACTCACCCGCACAGACTCAGTCTGTTACCTAGCAACAGTTGGCAGGCCACGACCTCACAGATCCATCAGGTTGCTGTTGTAGCCCGTCTTCTCCTGGCAAAAGGAGCAGTGACTGCAGAGACAAACATTGTATTGATGGCATATTAGTTCATCGAGTGTGCGTTTGTGTTGCAGAGTAACTATCTGGTCTTCATGGCGGAGCTTTTCTGGTGGTTTGAAGTTGTTAAACCCTCATTTGTACAGCCCAGAGTCTTCGACCCAAATGGTACAGTAGGAAATTCACAATCATTACATCAGCGATCACGTTAATTTAATCTTATATTAAATGCAAAGTTTTTCAATTGAATGTTCGTCTCCATGTTTTCCCTTTGCAGCCTGTGAGCCTGCATGCCCTAGAAATATGGCTCCTGTATCCAGTCCAGTCAAACAGAGCTATGCAGACAGACCAAACAGCCCAGAGAACATCCCTGCTGAGGGTAACCTTAAACCTTTTATTTACTTAGTGCGTGGACAAATCTCTCTTCTAATTGCTGGCTATTTAGGGTAAACACTTTTTGCCAAGACAAAACCTTAGTGTGGATAAAAAGTGATGGGTTACATATCTTTAGTTATCATGCAGGCAGACATGTTATTTGTCCTCCACTGTCTTTGTCCATACATTATTTTGGAGACATTTTGAAATAAACACAATGATTACTATTTGTGGTTATGTCTGGGACAGGAACACAGTAGAAATGTGTTAATTATGTTCTGAAACGAGAGGCCCTCTAGTGGAGGATTTCAAGTAATGCTTTAGCTTTTATGCTGCTGTTGCATTTTAAGTTTATAATTAAAAAATAAATCATTGTTACACAATGCAGTATAAAGTATTAATGAATTAAATAAAATAGGATTAATAGCCAGAATGGGAATGTGTTATTACCTGGTTAAACAAGGACGACCTGGATACATGCAGAACAGTAATAAAGTCACTGCTCTGTCTCGGCTACAGGTATAATGAAGAGATCTACCTCCATGTCCTATGTGGATGGCTGTGTTGGCACATGGCCCAAAGAAAAACGGTCAGTACATGATCTTTATGTCATATTCTTCGTTGACTTGCATGTTAAGTGGTGTGTTTTTTTCCATGTTGGACTAACATTTTTTCCTCCGTCAGCTCCTCCGCTCGTGGAATCTCTTTTGAGATTCCTCTGGAAGGAGATCCGACTGTGCCACCCAGTGAAGCCCCCTCCATCGGAGGCATGACCCGCTCGGCCAGCAGTGAAGGCCTTGGGTTCAAAGTTCACTATGCATCCCGAGGAGGCTTGAAGCGCCACCTCTCCCTCATGCCCGTCAGCGTCAATGGCCAGAGCAGACACATACCAGAGGAGGAGGAGGACTTCTCGTCCCACAAACCCCTGGGACGGAACAACACGTTCTCAGTCAAGAACCAAAGCAGGTACAGCAAGATGGTATCAACCTTCCCAGCCCAAAAAATGGACTATCCCTTTTTTTTTTTTTTTAGCAAACTGAGTAATAATTGTTATAACCTCTATCTGTCCCTAGGTATTCCAATGGAGTCCTCCCAGACAGCGACATCAGGCCCAGCAATCACCACGGCAACCACAGCGGCCATATCAGCCCATCAACACCTCCGAGCATTGAGGAGGCCCTGAAGATTATCCACGATACAGAGAGGCCCCACGCCAGCCTGGGCGTTGGGGAAGGAGACAATGGCTTCTTTCTTCATGGTGCGGAGTCCTCAGACCCTCCGGGGCCCAGCGGTCAAGGAGACGACCTCGGTTCAGCTAAGGCTCGACTCAATGAGCACGACCCCAACTCTCTGTCCACTGATGAAGTGGACACGGGCATCCATGTCAGGACAGAGGACATCCAGAGCCTGGACGAGGACTCCTCCTCACTGAGAGACTATTCGGACATGGACCCAGACTGCGAGACCATGACCAGGTCGTGCCCTCTGCCTGAGCAGCCAGAGAGAGCGAGGGGCAGTGAAGGAGGGCGCACAGGGTTTAGCGGCACTCATCCGGAGGGTGAGAGGGGCAACGGCGGAGACAGAAACCGCCCCTTCCCCGGCACAGCACCCATTCTCCCAAGATCTCACACCCTGAGCCCCGTCTCGTCGTCGGGCGGTTCCGGAGGAGGCATGGTGCGGATGACGAGCTTCGCCGAGCAGAAGTTCAGGAAGTTGGAGGGGAGGAGCAGTGGAGGAACGACACCCGAGAGCACAGATCTCAATGTGCCATGCACACACCCAACAAAAAACATTTTGTCTCAGGTTTGTGACTTATTCTGTGTCATGTGTTCTTTGACATGTTATTTTTTGCAGAAGCAGAATTACAATTTAAAGCGATGCGATGAGTTAAAACATTTATACAAGTTATCTTTGCATTTTTCCTTTAGATTGCGACACCTCCTCTGCCAATCTCATCTCCTTCCCCAGCAACGCCTCCCCCCAGAGACCCCTCCCACATTATAGCCACCGAGATGATCCAACTGAGGATGAAGCTGGAAGAGAAACGCAGAGCCATTGAGGCCCAGAAGAAAAAGGTTAACAAGAAAATATGCACAGAAAGAAAGGTGGCTCGTGTTACATGTGGAGACATCATTTTCCTTACATCACATTTTGCAGGTGGAAGCAGCCTTTACACGCCATCGGCAGAGGATGGGTAGAACAGCCTTTCTGAACGTTGTGAGACGGAAAGGAGTCACGGCCCCCCCCAGCCCCAGCCCGGCGGGAGCAGACACCGCTTCTCCAGAGCCGCTCGCATTCTCGAAAGAAAGCAGCCAGGGCGGCATGGATCGGGCCGAGAGGTGCAAACCAGACGGAGCAGCTCCAAAGTCCCCCTGTGAAGACGGTGGAGGTGGGTGACCACACCAACGGTGCTGTCTTGAAATCGTTTGTCTTGTCCGAGCAGTAGTCCAAAAATATGAAGATTTTCTTTGGGAATGAAGATACACAAATGTAAACCAGGTCAACCCATTGGCCATTGACTGACGGGGCCGTGAGTGATCGAATGTAATGTGGTGATGCAGGTGTGGCGTCAGGGGAGATCGACCTTGCAGAATACACAAACTCCATCGACAGACTGAACACTTCGCTGGGCTTCCTGCAGACAGAAATGCAGCGTTTGGCCCAGCAGCAGGAGAAGATCATGTGTATGAGAGACCAGCAACAACAAGCCTGGGTCATTCCACCACCTGCTCCATCTCCGCACAGGTATGGCTTCCTGTGAGATCTTAACAACAGTAACAGAACTAATCATGTTGCCACCATCCCGTGAGGATTACTTGTGTTTGCGGATTTCCCCCCCCCCCACAGGCAGCTGCGCGAGTTGCGGAGCAGCAGCGTGACGGGCCGAGGCTCTGTGGGATCTTTGTCTCCCATCCTGTCTTCCTCTGGCTCTCCCCGCCTTCCCAATCGTTCCCCTGCTGGCCTCAAGCGGCGGCCAGCCTCCTTCCATGCCAGGACGCCTCGGACTCCACGACCCAACGATCTGAAAATCACCCCCTTCAGCCGCATGCTCAACAC
Organism: Colistium nudipinnis; assembly: GCA_016785305.1. Taxonomy (NCBI): domain Eukaryota; kingdom Metazoa; phylum Chordata; class Actinopteri; order Pleuronectiformes; family Rhombosoleidae; genus Colistium; species Colistium nudipinnis. The sequence continues at coordinate 354,353 of JAFBJU010000807.1, forward strand.
CCCCACGTCGGTGGACAGCCTACCCCGACTGAGGCGCTTCACCTCCAGCCAAAGCCAGAACAGCTCCTTTGCCTACCTGTGCAACGATGAGGGGTCTCGGGAGAGCAAGAACCACGAGGCCAAGGTCAACAAAGAGAACACTAAAGTCAAAGACGAGACTGCGGCGAAGAAGAGCGCCGGCCTTGCTACGAAGGAAGCAGCCAAAGAGAAGGAATGGTGGCGACATGGGGAGGGGGGAGAGGCTGAGCCGGCTCAGTCGAAGCCCAGACAGTTGAGTGCATCGGAGGTGTTGTGCCAGCCGGTGTCTGAGATCCAAGGGGCCGCTGGCAGCCAGGTCAGAGGAAACCCTCAGGACAGGAGATACCTGGTGGAGATGCCTCTGTCTGGGCTGAATAATCCAGACGGTCGGAGCGGGGAGATGACAGAGGGAGAGGCAGAGGGAGAGACCGGAGGAGACACCTACAGTGATGATCAAAAGGTGTGCTGTGGATTCTTCTTTAAGGTGAGCTACAGTACTATACAGACATTTAGCCTAATAGTTGCAGAAACAGCTTTAGTCAATTTCATTTCTAGAATAACCCATTTGTCGTATCATATTTCACCAAATTTTCGAAAAACAACTGCTTTGAATCTTAGCTTATCTGCAGGCGTTATTATTATTATTTTTTTAAGTGTTCTAGAATCAGAGCAGCTCTTGTTTCTTTACGGTTCCCCAAGAAATCATAGATCATAATTTTACTGCAGACATTTTGAAAACCTAGACTCATAATGTCAATGATGACTGTCCATTGTTGCCACTCAACACATAAGTCATAAGTTGAATCTGCATTAGACAATTTCTGTCGGGGCCCTGCTTCTGTTTTTGTTTTGTTTTTGGAAACGCTGCAGGTACATTATAATCACAACTGATATGCATTTTGTTAACTCCTTATCAAAACGACATCCTTTATGTTGCTGTATGCAGACGGCAGTGACAGGAGGATTCTCATATGGCCTGAGTTTGGCACAACATGTGCAGCGTTATGCCTGTTGAGCCGTGAGCTGATTGGTCACAACACATTAGTGAATCTAGGCCAGAAATCGAGCCAGAAAACACAGTCATGGGAGACCATTAGAGCTTTGATTATAGAGTCACATCAGCGCTTTGTTGACAGAAGTTAAATAAGGCCTTTTAAATACCATTTTCCCATGCTTGAGTGAAAGCATGGTAAATGTTTCGCCTTAAAAATGTAATTTATGAGAGACAGAATTTGATTTGATCTTTGATTTCAAAGAGGAGAGACAAGAAACGTGTACACATTATGGATTACTGTTATCTTGTGCTGTCCACCTGTCACTCACTAGGATGATGAGAAAGGGGAGGATGACATGGCAGCAAAAAAAGCAGCATTGCTGGAGAAGAGGCTGAGGAGGGAGAAGGAGGCCCAGGAGAAGAAGCAACAGCAAGAGCTGGACCAGGAGCAAAAGCGGGAAGCAACTCGGTCTGTTTGTCTTTCTCCCCTCTCTGTGTGTTAACCATAGCATCAAACCATAGGCACTGTCGTCTGATATTAAATGTGCAGTGATTTCAAAATATCGGATCGGATGTATCACATTTAGGTTGTTAAGTATGGTCTAATTGATGTCTCCTCCTTCAGGCTGAAAGCTGAGGAGGAGCAGCAGAAGAAGGACGATGACAAAGCCAGGAGGGAATACATCAAGAATGAGTTTTTGAGGAGGAAGCAGGTCAAACTGTTTGAAGACATGGAAAAAGTCATCAGGCCTCGACCCGGAAGTCTCAAGAAGAAACCGCGGCCCAAGTCAATCCACAGGGATGTCATCGACTCGACTAATCCCCCTGTGAGATCAACAGGTGAGCAATAAGCGAACTGCATGAACAGACGTTCTCCGTCACAGCCACTGATCCGTGTGTGACCTTTATGCCAATGTCGTGTTGCAGGGGTGCGACCTCGAGGCTTTTCCGTGTCTAGCGTTTCTTTGGCCTCTCTCAATTTGGCAGACAACGATAGAGACCAGCCGGATAATAGGAAGAACAACAGGTAGGATCCGTACTCAATTTAATATTTTCAAACTGACTTACAATACATTTCAAACTCCTATGTAAAGAAAAAATGTACTTAAATAATTCGTTTTCAACCATTTTTTTTTTTTTTTATTCTCACTGAACATTTAAACCAGCCTCTCTGCAGTTGAAGCAGGTTATTTTAGATGCCTACCAATTTCAAATGAGGCTCAATTATCTCTTCCATTTGATGATATTGTCTCCTTAATCCCTCACATAACCTGCTCAATTTTAGTTTTATTTAACTGTCACGCCTTCAGATATTGCTTGCTATATCTTTGCAAGTGGGGGATTGTCCACCAATTTCAGTTACAACGAAATACACAGTAATTTACTACCCCGTGTTTCTTATTTTCTCTGATAATACTGTTTAGCATGAAGTTGGTCAGCTTCCTAACCTTTAGCACACTCTTCCAAATGAACTCGCATCAAGTGCATGAAACACATGACACAAACAACACTGACAAACAAAGCACAAACGTGTTCATGAGAACATGTACGAAGCTGGAGCTAAATACAACCGCAGGTAACCTACGGTTGACAAGCAGAGGCTTAGCGAAACACACGGGTTTGATAACTCCTCAAAACTCAACACCGCCTGACTCAAAACATTACCTAAACCCTCTCCTAACACTCTTCCATGTGTCAACAAAACATTACAATCATGTTCATTTTGTTTAAAAGCAACAACGTACCTGCAAGTGGGGAGAGATAGTGGTGGTGTTTCCCTAATTACGAGCGCAGACAAAAGCAATCGATCACAGGCTCCTGGATCGAGACTACACAGAGATCACAGATTCACATGTTTGCTTCTTAGCGTACACAATAAAGAACAAAATAAATCATAATAATAATAAATAATAAAATAAAATAAAACATTCAATATGAACACATTCAAAACGTTTCACCCTTTTCAACCCTGTAATAGATGTGGACTGTTTTGTACCCTGGTCTGGTTTTAAACCATGAACTGTTACTCATGAATGTCTGATTTTTTTTATAGCCAGATTGTTCTCCAATTCTCACATACTTGCAGACTATGAACTAAATATCTATTTTATTATAACAGGCTGTGTGACTCTATTTTTAACCTGTTTTACATTTATTTCAAAAGTGCCATGAGAGTAGACCCCAATCCATATTACGCAGATACCAAAAGCTATGCTGTGATTTTACGTAATGGGGTGTTCAGTTGTTGTTTCCCATGGCAAACTCTAATGATTTAACTTTAACTTACTCGGTCTTACACTTGCATCTGTATTCTCTTTTATTCCTCTCTCCTTTTTCTTCAAATTTTCATGGATCCCTCAGAGGCAATAAAATAGCTTCTGCGCATATCCCCTTCTTTCTAAGCTCCCCCAAAGAAAGAAAGGGAAGGTCAGTAAGGCTCTGAAAAGAAGTGCTTCCATAGAAATGTATTAACATACAACTCTAGGTGCGGCTCTATGTCTTTGTATGTAGCTCCATATGACTTAGGTTTAGTCTGCTCTTCATTAGGCAGTTTTCAACACATCAAATTAGACATATGTGCTCATCGCTACAACAACCGTCATTGAGGTTCCTGTCTTAAAGTACTCAGCCTGCGTGGCTGAACTGTTTCCGCCTCCGTTCTTTCTGCTCTTTCTGCTCTTTGTCTTTGGCAGTATGGCTCTCAGACTGTTGTTTGCTCTCCCCTCTCTGCTGGCTGCTCTGTGCCGTGTTCGCCGTTTCCTCCACATGTACTTGAGCTCATCACTCGCTGTAGCTATACAGACGGAGCACAGAGACTTTGCTTTGCTTGGCTGAACATGCCTCTCTGTCCCACACTGCACAGCTTTGTCAGAGTGCATATAGAGTGAGATGTGATGCAGGACAACAGGCGGGGTTTGGGGGAATTGTGTCATAGTGTCTGACCTTGTTTTGCCACATCTCTCTTTCTGTTTCTCCTTCTTTCTGCTGTCTGTGTGTGCATGTCTGTTTGTGGAATCTGTTGGCATGTGCTCCCATTCCTTGCCAACGCCTACGCGTGTCTACCTCTGTGTGTTTGTTGCTATGTTTGTGTGTCAATTGTTGAATGTGATTGTCTACAGGCCGGACTCCGCTGAAGGTTTTTCTTCGTGTCCTTCGGCTGGTAGTCCTAATGGAGAGAAAGACTGGGAAAATGATTCAACCACCTCCTCTACTCCCTCCAACGCCGAGTACACAGGTACAGCACCTTCTGTATATGTAATTAAAGTCCATTTTCACAGCTACCGTATACATAACAAGAGGTATTTGCTGTTGAAAAACCATGCCTGCCCTTTCGTACCTTCCTCCAGGACCCAAACTATACAAGGAGCCCAGTGCCAAGTCCAACAAGCACATCATCCAGAATGCTCTGGCTCACTGCTGTCTGGCGGGCAAGGTCAACGAAGGGCAGAAAAACAAGATACTAGATGTATGTTAAGCCTTTGTGTATGTGTGTGTGTGTGTGTTTATGACATGCATTAAGCGAAAACATAACGACGATTTCTTACCATGTTCTCCAGGAAATGGAGAAATCCCAAGCCAATAACTTCCTGGTGTTGTTCCGTGACGTCGGATGCCAGTTCAGGTCTGTGTACACCTACTGCCCCGAGACCGAAGAGATCACCAGGCTAGCAGGTATCGGGCCCAGGAGCATCACAACCAAGATGATCGAGGGCCTGTATAAGTACAACTCAGACCGGAAGCAGTTTAGCAAGATCCCAGCCAAAACCATGTCCGCCAGCGTGGACGCCATCACCATCGCCAGCCATCTGTGGCAGATCAAGAAGCAGGGGACGCCCAAGAAACTGTTCACTAGGTAATTTCAAATGGTTTGGCAACATTTGGACATACTTGTCTGGAAAAACCATGGACGAATTGATGGATTTATTGTTTCGTCAAAGGGACACGTGGTCCCATTGCTATAGATCACAACTGGAATGTGGAGTTCCACAAGTGGACTTCTCACGTTGGCCTACAAAAGAGGAGCACAAGTGTGTACTTGTCAGCATGTATATCAATGTTCTCATGTGCCAAAAAAAAGAGACATATTAATAGGCGGACTGATGCCTTACCTAGTTGAACCACTGAAGCACTGAATGTCACGTCTCTCGAAGAGGCAGTTTGTTTTCTATAAGTTGAACATGTGTGGCCTTATGCTTGCTTTGTGTCATAGGGATGTGCTGTGTGTGGTGGTGTAATTTTGTAAGCGCCTGTTGAAAAAGTTTGTCGTGGTGCAGGAGAGGTTGTGTGTACACACAGATCTGGGATCAGATTACCCCCTTCCCCCACATGGACATTAAAAATGTAGCCTGTCTGATCTCCGAACAGGTAGAGGCAGAAGATTGTTTGCTCCTCTAAAGGTATGTTTTTGCCGTGTGTTTTTTTATTTTGATTGTATTTACTTGTGACTGAAAAAAAAAACGTATGAACAGTGCAAATGTGTGTATGTGTGTGCAAAGTGAAGTGCCATGAAGAGCGAGGAAAATACCTCAGTCTGCGATTCCAAAAGTATGGAGTGATGAGATTATTGAGCAAATGGAGTACCATCAGGCAAATCCGGAAAAGCACCTGCAATAGACTCTTAATTTATTATTGAAGATATTTTCAAAAGGTGTCTAAGATTTTATTTAGAGAAACAAAATATGCTATACATATATAAGTTAAATTAGTTTGTATATAACGCCGATTCCATTCAAAATCAAGTCAGCTTGTAGTAGCTTTTTGAGCAGCCTTTTTAATTTATCATCTATGTGTAACCGTATGTTGTCGTTTGGGTCCTTTAATTGTGCTACAAATGCAAAGAAGTGTGATCACACAACACTTTCACTCTTGACTATCATCAGTACTAGAATAGATGGAAATCCCACACTGTCATCAGTCTGTGCAACGATTTAAGAGTAATTTTAATAATCACCATTGACCATGTTGCGGTTGGAACGAATTTCAACATGTTCAAAGTGTCACGTTAATGTGGATATTGTGCTAACTACCGTTTTAAATCTTGATTCGCCTCAGTATAGAACACAGGTTGTAAATAAATGAGTTCAGTTACGATAGCACCCAAGACCCTGTCCACCGTCAAATATTATGACCGCTATGCTTGTTAATTTACTTTTACATTACGGTTACAATTGTTATCATATGATCCTTCAATATGTGTTGACACTGTACAGATATATTTTGGCATATAGAAGTATTTTTTGTAACAACATTTACCTGTTGGAGGTGTGTGCTGAAGAAGCAGGAGAAGGAATGTGTTGGGAGTAGTGTTGCCGAGCAGAAAAGGTCTATAAAGTCTTAATGGGGCTTTATTGTGGTATTGTATGACATTCAGTAGTATCCTGAGAAAAATCATACTATTTTTTCCCAACTCTGAATTTATTTTATTTTCATTAACTAAATATGCTCAAGTGGCCATGGATTTTTGTTCTTTTCTATTCCTTTGAGCTTTATTAAAAGTCCAGCTATCAACAGTTTTCATGATGTCTCACTTCATATTCTTATCTTGACTTATTCACGATATTGATTCGGATATTATTGCTGATTGACATGACATCGCTCCCTCGATCTCAGCCTTCAAAACCTACCCAAGAAGGACCTTTAAAATGAGCAGGGGAAAAAAGATTGGATGGCTCTAAACTACAGCACAAAGCAGAATAATGCAGTAAAGATATTACCACCACTTACACAACAGGACATAATGTTACTGTTTACTGCACGTCCCAATATAAGCAGTTATTATCATATTAGACCTATCAACTAAGTGATTTCGTTTTTAGTGGCCTAAAGTTATCACTTTTTGCCACATCGTAAATCATCAGCAGCACTATTGAAAGCCCCTTGTTACCCGTGGATGCTTTATTCAAGTTAGACGTGCTGTAATGGTATACACTTACTTTTTTTTGTCTCCAAATTATGCGACGCCGTTGCATATAATCCGGCACTCCCCACGCCTAGTCACTGAGTAATCCTTGAGCAATTGATCCAGTCATGATCCGATGGCTGAGGGAAGTAAAAGCTGACAGTTAGACGGGACAGTGAAGATAAAAGACACCTCTGTGTCAGTCAGCGTCTTTGTACACATTGCATTTATAAATGATAATACTCTACACTTAACAATAATAATAATAATAATAATAATAATAATAATAATAATAATAATAATAATAATAATAATAATAATAATAATAATTTAGTAATTAGGATCTCTCACATTCTGATGGATGATGATGATGGATGTATGGAGATGGAGAGGGAGAGAGAGAGAGAGAGAGAGAGAGAGAGAGAGAGAGGGGCTGGGCAGGGCAGCAGCAGAGACGCAGCGGAGAGGCAGAGAAAGATCCAGTAAGGAGGAGACGCAACAGTGAAGCACCAAGGAGGGACAGACACACACACATACACAGACACACAGCACCGTCAGTTCCGTCGTGACCGCGACGGACACAGCCAGGGGACACAGCCTTGTCCATCTCATGTATTTATAGAGACGAGGTGAGCATTGGTCGCAGCACAGGGACATATTGTGCTGTTGTTGGTGGGGTGGGGGCTGTCAGCGAGCGCCCCGCCCGTGCAGCTAACTAGCGGAGGATGCCTCTCTCCTCTCGGCCTGGTTAGCCTTCAGCTTGCCCCCTTCCCCACCTTAATTAGCCCGCTTTCCGTGAGCTCCGCCGGTAACTAGCTGTTTGTGGGTTTGCCTGTAATCCGGTCGCTACAGTATCTCGCTATGTAGCCCAAAGCCTCTTAAGAGTGTTTGGGCTGGTGGCTGGGACGCCAGTGTTATTAGCTAACCGTCTCCCATGCTAGCTGAGCAGGGCTGCGGTGTGGGTGAGCTCGCCCTGGCTCACGTGTGAACTCCGTTCGTTGCTTGTTTTGTGCCTGCTGGTATTGAATTGTTCACCGTTGAGGTAGATGCGATGGACAGGCATTCGAACCACACACGCTTCTTGCTGTCATTGCAGTGATGTAATAAACTGTGATCCGAGTAAACACAGCAAGTACAGAGGTGCTGATCCCACAAGCTGTGTGTGTGTTTGCACAGTCTCAGCTAAATCACGCCTGCGAGCTTTTACGTTGCCCTTAGATTTTGGTGTGAAGATCACGTCTTTATGTCGAAAGTGATTAATGATGCGGAGACTCCCATCGCTATTGCCCGGTCGTTTAAAGTAGCTGAGCCTCTGGTTTAGAGCATCTGCCTAACATTACAGATTTACTTCCTCTGATTTATTCTAGGCGCAAGCAATGTGTCACACTGCTCCGTGTAAATAAATAGTGACAACTGGAGATATGTTGTCAGAGGGCTGAAGTTGAAAAAACAAATCCCTGCAGAAGGCTTACGCCATATCGCCAATATTATCCAAGTATGACGCTGCTTTTCAATTTCTGTTTCTGTCTCTGTGTTTAACGGCTCCGGTTGGTGGCAGCCCGTCGTCACCATGACAGCGGAAGAAACCATAAATGTGAAGGAGGTGGAGATTATCAAGGCCGTCCTGGACTTTCTCAACTCCAGGAAGCTGCACATCAGCATGCTGGCTCTGGAGAAGGAGAGTGGCGTCATCAATGGACTCTACTCTGACGACATGCTCTTCCTCAGGTAGCCGAACTCCACGAGCAACCGCCTCTCTGGCCGTCTCAGGTTCCCACACCAAAAAGCCACATTAAGTGTCTCCAATAGTGTCCTCTGCAGTGGAAGTGGTTTAGAATCCGAGCCTTTGCTGGACCTTTTAAATGTGAGGACACACTTCCTGGGGGGAAAAAAAACAAAACATCCCTTCTGTTTCAGGCAACTGGTGCTTGATGGGCAGTGGGATGAGGTCTTGCAGTTCATTCAGCCCTTGGAGTGCATGGACAAGTTTGACAGAAAAAGGTGAGATCAATGCAGGAATCACTTTCAATATATAATCCGGTTCATGATATACTTCACTTTGTGATGCACCCATCACCAAGGCGGTTCACAAGTTCAGTCCAAAGACCGCACTGTGTCTTGTGCTCAGGTTTCGTTACATCGTCCTGAAACAGAAGTTTCTGGAGGCTCTGTGTGTGAATAATGCCATGTCTGCACAAGATGAGCCACAGCAGGTAAGTCCATTCACTACATTTCACAGATTTAATCAAATTAGTACAAATGTGAATGTGTGCGTCAAATCATTCTATTATTATTATTATTATTATTATTATTATTATTATTATTATTATTATCATCTGACAAAATAACCCACAAATGCTGAGACACCCATCCTTTCTTGCATCATATTGTTTACCATTGTTTAACCTTTGGCGTTGCTGTCACATGGCGCAGGGCATGCTGAGCTACAGCATCGGGTCCTAAATGGATTAGATCAGACTTATTCAGGCATCTGGGGACATTGTATCAATGCACTTGAGCACTTGCAATAGTTTGCCAATGGGTTTGCAAAATGCTTCAACAGTGCATTGGCAGTGAATTTCAGGATGGTTGAGGATCAAAATTATAACAAGACCCAAAGGAGTGTTCTCCTATTCGTTATCAGCAGTGATGCAGATCTTTTTGTCTTCCATACTCACAGACATTTAAAAGTCATGTTTGCCTTTTATGTGGTTCCAGACGGCTCTTAAAGTGCCACATGTTTCCCCGCACTGCTGCTCAGAGGGGGAAGTTTTGGTCTGAAATGTATTTCATGATTTCCAGCTGGAGTTCACCATGCAGGAGGCCGTCAAGTGTCTCCACGCCCTGGAGGAGTTCTGTCCCTCCAAAGATGACTACAGCAAACTGTGTCTGCTCCTCACACTGCCGCGTCTCACAAATCATGCCGAGTTCAAGGTGAGAATATATCAATATGACAATATTTTAGTAGGCAAGAATAAGGTGTACTTTTATACGAACACCCTTGAGTTTTTTTTTCTCGCCGCCTGAATGCCGCATCATCTTTTGTTGATAACCGTGCGCCCCTGTGTTTTCGGCATTTTGTCCTGATGCCCGATGCCTACCCATCTCTGCTGGCGTCCCTTCAGGATTGGAACCCCAGCACAGCCAGGGTTCAGTGTTTCGAGGATGCCTGCACCATGGTGGCGGAGTTCATCCCAGCGGACAGGAAGCTGAGTGAGGCTGGGTTCAAAGCCAGCAGGGATCGACTTTTCCAGCTGCTTCTCAAGGGAGTCCTCTACGAGTGCTGCGTGGAGTTCTGCCAGGTTTGACCTACGACAACGAGATCAATACTTTGATCAGATTCATTTTCCCCCCAAGTACTTGGTACCTCGGAGGCAGTGTGTGGTGTGTTGGTGATTAAGTTGCATTTTTTGCGGTTTGTGCGCAGAGCAAGGCGACGGGTGAGGAGATCACAGAGAGCGAGGTCCTCCTGGGTGTCGACATGCTGTGCGGCAACGGCTGCGACGACCTGGACCTCTCCATGCTCTCCTGGATGCAGAACCTCTCCCACAGCGTTTTCTCCTGCGCCTTCGAACAAAAGCAACTCAACATCCACGTGGACCGCTTGGTCAAGCCCGCTAAGACCGGCTACGCCGACCTCCTCACCCCGCTCATCAGCAAACTGTCGCCGTACCCGTCCTCCCCTCTCCGCCGCCCCCAGTCCGCGGACACCTACATGTCCCGTTCCCTGAACCCGGCATTGGACGGCCTCTCCTATGGGCTGTCAGGCCAGGACAAGAGAGCGAGCGGTGGGGAGCCGGTGCCGGGTAAAGGGGTCTCTCCCATGTCCCACTCGTTTGCCAACTTCCACTATCCCGGAGTAGGAGGGCAGAGCAGGAGTCTCATGATGGAGAGCTCCGACTGCCACAGCATTTTTGAGGAATCCCCTGAAACGTAACGTTTTCTTTTCTTTACAGTGTTTCTGTGAAAATCTTTGTCTGGAGGTGAAATTGGAACAAGCGAGCTCAGGGGATGCTCTAACAGTTTGGGTTTATGATTTACCTTGCTGCTGCGGGTGTGTGTTCTTGGTGAAGGTCGAGGACGGACACGCCGGTGGATAAGATGATGAGTTCGGGCGGCGCTCAGAACCTGCGTCCCGCCTCAGCTCCGGGTGAGGATGCACCCTCCCCTGGCTCCGGTGACACAAACGAGGTAGATACGATTGATCTTTGCTTATTCACTTGTTAAACCCCGTTACATGTCACGGCAAGTCGGATGGGTGTGGCCTACCGTGAAAGTCTTTAACTATAGGACGTTTCTCAACACTGGTTTTAGTATGATGTGTCAGGGTTGGGAGGATTATTTAAAACAAATAAAGAATCAATGAAAAGCAATCCAGTGCAGCGACTAGTTACCTGTTAAAAATATTTAATCAGTCACGTGATCCAAGTGCAACATTATAGTCATGTAGCCTGATTACGTTGATTTTTTTTTTCTTCGATTACCTCAATACGAAACATGCAAATAAGCAGAGGGAGTGTTTTTTCTGCTACATATCTTGCTATTATATCCCAAAACATGATTGTTTTTTCCCTTTTAAACCTACCCAAGAAGGGCGGTTAAAGTGGGGGGAAATAAGATTGCCTGGTTCTAAAGTACAGTGCAGAGCAGGCGAAATTGGCACACTGCCAGTCTCCCTCCCCTGTCTAGTCATAGATCCGTCCCTATCAGATTATCAGGACGGGAAGCAGAGGACAGAGAGGGGAAGTGACCTGTCCTCACCCTCCTTCCTCCTGGAATGCCTGAAATGGAAGCACACCAATATTATCACAGTGCTCGCTTGTCCCCTCGGCTGTCAGTAGACCTTGAACACGCTTAATTGTGCGCGTTATTATTTGTCTTGCATGTGACCACCCCTAAAATGTAAAACTCTACTTAAGATAAGATCATCCTTTATTGTCCCACAGTGGGGAAATTTGCAGATTGATTATATCTACATTGACAATATTTGATTCACTCTTACCAGTCATTTCACCCTATTTAATAAGTAACGATGCAATAGAAAAATTCCATTGATGAATGGCCAGTGAACCATAAGCATAATGTACAGTGCAGAGACAAAGTAGATGTCTTAGCATTGGGCCATTGTTTTTGAATGTTTTTTTTTTTTTTTCGATCCTCAGCTTCGTGATTCAACAGAGAAGTACGAGGAGTTTTATCGCCAGCGCCTGCGTGTGCAGCAGCACCTGGAGCAGAAGCAGCAGCAGAGGCAGCTGTACCAGCAGATGCTGCTGGAGGGAGGGGTCCAGCAGGAGCCCCCGCCGCCCAGCGACATGCAGCACAGCCTCACCGAGAAGTTCCTCAACAGGTACAGACGAGGCCAACCTCTTTCCGCCGTAGATTCGGCGACTGAATGAAACCGGCCAATTACTGCGGTGGCTCAGCATCACCGAACAATGGAGGAGCAGCTGTCAGACGGGGGAAGAGTAGACGCGTTAAGCTGCGATAATGATGAGTCCCATGGGGCTTTTCCCTGCATGACAAACACTCCCCCCCAAGTTCCTCAACAGGTACAGACGAGGCCAACCTCTTTCCGCCGTAGATTCGGCGACTGAATGAAACCGGCCAATTACTGCGGTGGCTCAGCATCACCGAACAATGGAGGAGCAGCTGTCAGACGGGGGAAGAGTAGACGCGTTAAGCTGCGATAATGATGGGTCCCATGGGGCTTTCCCTGCATGACAAACACTTCCCCCCCCCCAAACCCCACCCACAGTTCCCACTGCACCATCTGCGGTGACGTGCTACATCACATCACGTGGGACCACCGTCTCCTGTGTATCTGCGGTACACACCGCACTAGGTCCGGGATTCACCGTACTGAAAACTGGAACATCTATTTTAGCAATTTAAAAAATGATGCTAAACTTCAGAGTGCCTTCACTTAAACAATACACCAAAAAATGGAAATGTGGAAATTCAGCTGTTTTCTCTGCCTCTTTCAGCAGAACAAAGGCCCTTTTCTTTGCCCCCTGAGAGTTCCGCCCATACCTCCCTTTTACTTACCTCTCGGTGTCTGTGTACCTTCTACATTATTTACTACGGTTGCCGTGCATAATGACATCATTACTTCCGTGTTTTGATTGCCCTGTGCTCTCTGTAGCTCTAATTAGATTTACTATGTCATCTACTGAAAGGCTGGGTAGCTTTCGCCTGTTTCCAAATGCAAAGAACCCTCTGGCCAAAAAAAGACAGAGAGGGAAAGGATACAAGACGCATGGTTGTTTTCTGGAGATGCAGCTCTAAGTGCAAACGCAAAAATAAATGTGTGTGAACTACTCAGGTCCATCCAGAAGCTGGAGGAGCTGAACGTGGGGATGGAGAATTTAGGGGAGGAGGTGAAATCTTTGGCCCAGCAGTGTAATGGCAACGGGAACATGCCCACCTCTGAGGACAATAACAATCCCCCATCTGTGACCCCGGAGCAGAGCCAGACCCAAGGGGGAGGGTTGCTCAGCAGCACCCCACAGCGCACAGTGGGGGGACGCCCAGTCCAACCCCCGAATGAGTCCCCCGTCGTCTCTCAGAGGTACGTGCGTTTTACCGCGTTGGTGTTTTATCAGCTGAATTAGGTGATAACAGCTTTTCTGTTTGTTTGCAGTGGGCAACAACGCACAGATGGTCTTCAAGGTGACTCCCCAGAGTCCCTCTCCAGAAGTAAAGAGGTAGGAATGCAATGAAAAGCAGGTTAACACAGCAGCAATAACAAAAAAAAAAAGTTGAAATAACTCTCCCAGGCTTATTGTGAATCATTTATACCGGAAACAGGGTGCAGAAAAATGAACCTGAAATGACGACTGCTCATCCACAGTCTTTGTTATTCCATTTATCATTAGCTGCTCTAGTTCTGGTATTCTGCTGGAGCAGTTTAGATTCGAAAGTGGATTACTCCCTCTTCTTTTGTTTTTTGTTTTTTTTTTAATCCGTACAAGGCGATACAGTGTAATGCTAATTTGACCAAACAGATTATAGCCCCTTGATGTCATGCTGGCATCACGAGAGGAGGGATTTTATAGGCAAGAGAAGATGAAAAGAGATTATGCCACTAATTGCATGTCATCTGTGTGTGGCTTTTGTTTTCAGCCTGACAAGCCGAAGGATCTGTTTGTTCCCGTGCACACTTTAGAAGACACTCAGGCTATCCGCGCCGTGGCCTTCCACCCTTCTGGGTCACTGTATGCTGTGGGATCAAACTCCAAAACTCTCCGCGTGTGTGCTTATCCAGAAACACTGGACACGAGGTGGGCGGTTTGTTGTTTTTCTCCCTGTACCTGTAGAACCATAATTGTCATTATTTGGCAGTCAAGTGCCTCTTACTTATTGTACGACAACTCGGCTCTTTTCTGGAACTCAGCAGCTCTGGTTCAACGAAACAACCAGTCGTCCGCTTCAAGAGAAACAAACACCACAAAGGTTCCATCTACTGCGCGGCCTGGAGCCACTGTGGGCAGCTGCTGGCTACGGGCTCCAATGACAAATATGTCAAAGTTCTGCCGTTTAGCGCAGAGACATGCAACGCCACTGGTCAGTGTACTCCTCTCTAATGCGCGAACCACCGTCGCGTTTCTTGCCTTCAGCGGCGTCCTATCCGCATGTGCCTCTCTTTGCCCCAGGCCCCGACCTGGAGTTCAGCATGCACGACGGCACCATCCGAGACCTGGCCTTCCTCGAGGGGCCAGAGAGCGGAGGGGCCATCTTGATCAGCGCCGGGGCAGGAGACTGCAACATCTACACCACGGACTGTCAGCGGGGACAGGGTCTGCACGCCCTCAGCGGACACACAGGTTTGCCACCTCACTCCTGTCCTCCAGAACACAAAGTACGACATGCACCGGGCAACAGATGGAAATATTGCCGCTGAGGCACGTGCCTTTTGTGTGTGTGTGTGTGTGTGTGTGTGTGTTGCCGTGCAGGTCACATCCTGTCTCTGTATACATGGGGAGGCTGGATGATCGCCTCCGGTTCCCAAGACAAGACGGTGCGTTTCTGGGACCTCAGGGTGCCCAGCTGTGTGCGAGTGGTGGGCACGGCGTTCCACGGCTCAGGTGAGGCTCACGTCCCAGGAGTCATTGCTTTGGCCCCCGTGTATTCCACCCCCCTTCAACCTGCTGGGGATTCACCTCCTTTTCCACTGGCACGCAGGCAGTCCCGTTGCCTCGGTGGCAGTCGATCCGAGCGGCCGCCTCCTGGCGACAGGACAGGAGGACAGCGCTTGCATGCTTTACGACATCAGAGGGGGACGCATCGTCCAGATGTACCGGCCCCACACCAGCGACGTCCGATCTGTGAGGTTTTCCCCTGGCGCACACTACCTGCTCACCGGTTCCTACGACACAAAGGTCATGGTCACCAACCTCCAAGGTAGGATGCCGTGGACGCGCCTGCATGCGACGTGATTGCGTTGGTGATTTGCAAAATCAATACGTGCCAGGATGTAGTACAGGTCCCCCACACCTCTTCTGTTCTGTATCCGCCTGACTGAGCTGTGGTTCCTGTGCGTCTCAAGGTGACCTGACCAAACAGTTGCCCGTGACCACGGTGGGAGAGCACGGCGACAAGGTGATTCAGTGTCGATGGCACACGCAAGACCTGTCCTTCCTCTCATCCTCCGCTGACCGCACCGTCACCCTCTGGACGCACAAACCGTAACACCCGGGCGCAAGCAGCTCCTGCAGTCTGAAAGACACAGATGCCCCTAAAACAACCATGCTCCTCCTGCACCATCAACACAATCTCACACTTTCAACACACTTGACACTTAAACGTCTGACAACACACCTCCCTCACACGCACACACACGCACACATGCACACAGGTGAATGAAAACGTACCCTCCTGTCTGTGGGAATCCAAATGGATACAAACCTATGATACATCAATAGCACACATGCTGCACGTTCTCCTTTGTCTTCACATCCGACACATTCTGATCCCAATGATGGAGGGCGGAAACAGCAGGGGCAGTTATTATTCTCACTCCACGTGGTGTCATCCTTCATCATCACTCCGCAAACACAAACACACACGCACACACCAGTCCGCTGCTGTGGGCCCTTCCCACTGAAGGGTTGCTGAGGTTATACAGGGCAGTGCTTTGTACATGATGGTGCCTTCCTTTAGTTGTGACAAAAACCTTTTTTCTTTTTTTTTTTAAGATGGAATTAAGCAATTTTGAGAAATACTACATTCCTTTCTTTCGCATATCAATCCATGACAGTCGGTGTTAAGCTGCTCTATTGTCTGGGATAAACAAGAGGTGAATATTTCGAGTAAAATGTAAGTGTTCAGTTTGTCAAGTGAGCAGTTTCCCAGCAGGAGGCTGAATCTGTCGACGTCGGAAATATCTGCCGCCCTGCCGTTGCTTCCCTGTGTTCCTGCATTAACTACAACTCGAAATGTGTAAATTAGCTAGTTGTTTTGAATGTGTGTTTCTGCGCTGGAGGTGTTACCCTCTCTCGCAATTGCCTGCCCGCAACGGGAGATCGTCGAGTCTGCGTCAAAGGGGACAGCAACATTCCTTTTAGTGGAGTGCTGTGGGGTTCTTTTCGGGCATTTTCCAAATTCAAAAGCTTTGGTTTTCCTACAGCAGAAATGATGTAACAGTAGGTGGCAGTCATTGTCCATTCCAGGGATCTAACTATATGCACAATGATGATATCTGAATAGGCGCACGGGTTTATGGATTTTCATTTAGAAGCATTTTAGAGCAAATGCTTTGTATTCGTTTGTTGTATTTTACATTCGCACTTTCCTTTAACATTTGTTGACTACATCTGAAAAGATGCATATTTAAGTTGTTTTGTTTTTTTCGCTCATGTATAGTATATAAGATATTGTTTTAACAAATGAAGCCAAACTAATACGCACATAGATGTATTTATTTGAGCTATGTTTAGGTATGTACAGTTAGTATGCTCTGGAAATGCTAGTGGCTCTTGTATTAAGTCTTTCTAATTCTTTTTTTTAAAAGTGACTTAAATTAATTCAAGCTAACTCAAGTCTTAACTGCTGGTGGTACGTTCAATAAAGTGTCTTTTACACATGTTGTGTGAATGTCCTGTTGAAATGAACTATTTATGCTAAACATTTAATAAAGTCAAAAGAATATCCCTGTAGGAATGAGGCTTTATTCCTGTAAGCTCACTAAAAACATTTCGTAAAAAAATTCTGGAAGGGCTGTACACAAGTTAAATTCATTGTTTTATCAAAATTCTTCTATTTTTTCTTAATAGTAGTGAATTAGTTCATTTCTAGACTGACATCGATACATTCTCAAACCAAACAAAAACCTCACATATAAACAGAATACATGGAGAAAAAAAAGTGCTGTACCTCGATGTCCGCTGTGATATGTATATACACACAAATATATATATATATATATATATATATATATATATAAAAACACATCACTTCATAGTGTCTGGACGGAAGTTAGCAGAATCATTAAAAGCACAATAAATACAAACAGAAATTAGGTTGTGTATTGAAAAATACACATGTGAAATGACATTTGCAGGAGCAGAGGATATGGAAAAAAAATGTGTATAAAACGAACACTTGTCCCTGATACTACTGAGTTCGCGAGTGTCCGTCTCAGAATTTTCCATACTGTACTACTACATACAATGCTCGACAGTGCTTTGCTTAGTCCAAAAGGACTACACATTTCTGAGTGGATTCCCACACTGTTAATCAATGCTTTCGAGAGATTTTGGAGAAAGGAGAAATCTAAACTGACCGTCCCTTTAGTGCTTAGTTCAGTTGGAGCTGGCGGCGGGCCTGGCGGCGGCGTTGGCTGCCGTGGGCAGGGAGACGCGCTGCTCGTCCATTCGTTTGGCCTGGGAGCGCATGATGAGGCTGAAGAAGTCCTCGTCCGGCACAGTGGGCCCTCGTACCGGAGGTGGGGGAGGGGCACAGCGCTGGTCGTCCAAGCGGGACCCCTGGAAAGAGAGCACGAGTGTCCGATCTGGTTATGGGTTGTTTTTTTTTTGCTTTATCGTTTGTAGCGCACGACATCGCACCGCACCCCACCCACACTCAGCGCCTTACTGACAATGTGAGCAGCGTTGTTCTCCCTTTCTTATTTTGCATTCAGAGCCGACAGCAGAGCAAGAATTTCAACGTACCCGGAACTTGTTCCACTGTGCATTTGATAATAAAGGCTTGAATCTCGAAAGGCATTCACGATCGCACATTAAACGCAGTAGCATAATCAAGGCGGGTGGAAACGGTCCTCGGGGGTTAAGCTTTCACCTGGCACTTGACCAGCATATCAAAGAAGTCGTCGTCAGGCTCAGCGTTGTCGGCGTTGGCCATCAGGTGGTTGAGCACGGCCTGCTGGCTGTTCTGATGGAGCCTGAGGCCAGGAAGGCTCCCCCCCGCTGCTGGCGCCTCCTCCAAACGTCGGCCCTGGGCTCCTGAGATGTTGGCAGACTCCGACGCGGCTGCGGAGAGAGAGAGCGCCAGAACAGACGAACGTTCATTCGGCTGCGAGTAGGAAGTTTACCCCCGTGGCAATCTGATCATTTGAATACGTGGACTCACATTTCCTGACGGCTCTCGGAGGCTGCTCCGGGCCGCCGTTCAACGATAACCTGCTGCCCTTATCTTCTATGGAACAGCGCTGGTCGTCCATGCGGTTGCTCTGGAAGCGGCTCAGCAGGTCAAAGAAGCCCTCGTCTCCGAGCATGTCGGGACTGAGTCGCTAATGACAAAAGAGGAAGCACAAACGTGAAAAACCGGGAAAGAGAAGCGACCGCGTTTGATGGCGGCAGCGGGAGGACAGATAGGGCACGTGTGCTCCCTCTACCTTCTGTGGTCCCTGTGCAGGGGTCAGACCGGTGTCCAGCGTGTTGCTGGTGTCCTGGAGGACCTTGCTTGAGCCACTGGCCTTGCATTTCTTCCCACGTAGACGACTGACAAAGAAGAGCTTGGAGGTGCTCTTGGCCAGGGACGGTTTGGACGGTTTGCTGAGGATTTCGCTGCCCCACTTTTGACCCTTCAGTTCACAGAGACGGATCAGAAGACAAAACACACAACATTCGGAGAAGATAACCTGCAATGTGAACTGGAGCAATGATGAAACATATGCGCATGAATAAGGTCAGGGCCAGAAAAGCAGTACTTACATTCATCTTGTCTGGAGTTAGTTTCATCAGCTCCAGGTTTTCCATACTGTGTCTCTTGCTCATCCTAGGCCTGGCTCCTAAAAACATTTGTAAACGTGTTAGCACCTGAACAAACACTCCCATCTTAACGCAAAGGGTTGATGATGTTTTGATTGAACAGTTTTTGTTTCGCTTACCATGCAGGTTGTAGTCCATAACCTTATTTTCTGAGATGGTGGAGTTATTTGTGCTGTAGCTCAGACCCAGAACCATCTGAAGATCGGACACATTCATACGGGCCGTCAGCTCCCCGCTCCTGTCTCCAGTCTGGAAACGGAAACAAAAAAGCGTATACAGAAAATTGAAAAAATGGCGTTGGTTTTATAGTTGTGCAACAGCTTCGCCTGTGTCCTTTTCCTTTTTCAAACATCTCATTCGCCTACCTCTTTGCAGATCTCAAGGTGTTTCTCAGCAAAGTGCATGGCTTGGTCGTGGTTCCCCAGTGCAGTGTGAGCATTTCCCAGACTCCAGCACGCACGGCCTTCCCCAATCCTGCAGGTGAAAGCATTCAAATCCATGTAATGGTGCAAATACTTGCAAAATAAAGAAAAAAACTATTATTCCTATAATGTGCCTGTACCTGTCATTGAGGTCCTGGGCTATGATGAGGTGTTTGAGGTGATAGTCTATGGCTCTCTCGTAGTCCTGGAGAAGCGTGTAGGTGTTGCCGAGGCTGTAGCAGGCCTGGGCCTCCACAGCTCGATCTTTCAGCTGCCGGGCCAGCTGCAGTGTCCTCCTGACAAACACAGACAAGCTGGGTCAACACGCTGCCGTGAGAGCTCAGTAAAGACCTCTCTCCTCCCACATCAGTGGCCTGCTCTTTTAGAGGAAGCGCAGTCAGGGGACAACACACGTACCGTAATACACAGGAGAAGGTTGCCTCTAGCGAGACTTTAAAAATGTGTTTACTGTTGTCGTTTTCTTAACTTGCCATGGAAGGGAAACGCTTAGTGACACAGATAATACACGCAATATTTGTATCCTGAGGTCATAGCTGTGTGGAAAGAAAAATCGGAGCGTTTGCTCAGCCAACCAACTTCTAACCCTACCGCTTCTGGGAAGCACAGTAATATTATTTAAAAATACATTTCACAAACATTATTTAATACATAAAAGACATACGATACCAAAGATCCACGGGTGGGCTGGGGCTTACTTGTAATGCTCAGCAGCTACTTCAAATTCCCCCAAAAAGATAAAGGCGTTCCCCAGGTTGCAGTAGGCGCGTCTCTCCGCCGAGCGGTCGCCAAACTCCTTAGCTATGAGCAGGCGCTGAAACAGAATCGTGCGCACATTATCTCTCTTGTTAAGGTCACGGCAATTAGAAACATGTCTTTTTTTTTTTAACTGCTCATGACAAAGTTCACATTCGAACACAATCAGGGTTCCCCCACACCTGTTCATGAGACGCCACGGCTTTGCGAAAGTTTCCCAACAAATAGTGTGTGTTGCCGAGGTTCCCATAGGTCCGACCCTGGGCCGCCCGGTCTCCGAGCTCCTTCACTATGGCCAAGTTTGCCCTGAAGAGCCACATGCAAGCAAGTCAGACAGCGACAAGCAGTGCGCCATGGGTATTTGATATGATACAAAATCGCAGAAAGGTATTGTGTGATTAAAATGTGGTCTATAAAGAAAGATAACACGCAGGGACTCACTCGTAGTACTCTGCTGCCTTCCCCAGTGCCATCATGACCTCCTCTGGGAAATCTCCCGGCTCTGCTCCACTCCAGCAGATACTTTTGCCTTTGGCATGGTATACGTTCCCAAAGTTATACAGGGCTCGTGCCTGACCCACCTGACACAAATCCCGGAAAAGACAGGTTGGCACTGAATCGCTAATTATCCGAAACACCGCACAATATTTAATGGCCTAGAATAATAACTTGAATACCCTGCTGCCCCACCTTGTCATTAATGTCCCTCGCGATGTCCAAGTGCCTCTGACAGCACACCACGGCCTCATCAAACCGCCCCAGCACCTTTAGCGTGTTGCCGAGGTTTCCGCTGGCCTTTGCTTCACCGAGCAGGTCGCCAATGGTTCTGTAAGAGACGCATTATGGGACAGAGGTAAGACAGGGAGTCACTGAAAGCAGCGTTAGAAGGGACGTTTTAGGTCTAACCTGGTCAGGGTGAGGTCGTGCCGATGGAACTCCAGGGCCTTGGCGTAGTCATGCAGGTGAAAGTACGCGTTACCCAGCTGGCTGTAGATGGCGCTGAGTACCTGCAGGTCCTCCGTGCCCACCTGGATGGCAGCTTCAAAGAAGGAGACGCCCGCTCTGTAGTCGCCCACCTTACAGAGCCGCTCGCCCTCCAACGCCAGCTCCAGACAGGACACCTCCATCCTACATCAGACAGGAGCAGAGTCAGTCTGTCAGCAGGTTTAGCAGTTGGGGGGGGAAATATATATATATTTATATATAAATGAGCAGCTCGACAGTGTCGAGAATCCAAAATGGAGTTACAAAGCGAAAGAAGCTGTGGATTTTCTCTGGCCGTGACCTACAGCCAACTGACCGGACCTCTGTCCAAGCAAAGGCTTTTAACTGAGAAAGGTTTTTCAGCCACTTCCTTCCCCTTACCGAGAACAATGGCTCATGCTGGGGGGGAGGGGCTTTGTTATGGTACTCCTCAGAAAGTAAAGTGGGATTCTTTTACAGTCATATAGTATGACAATGTTATTACTCTTGCCTGATGGATCTGAATTTATATGAAATGTTCAAATTCTCAGAGTTTTATGATGATGACCTAAAGCTGGTAGTTTGTCGTTTTCCAGGTGACCGCAAACTGCGTATATTTATTACGGGATACTGCTGACAACTGAGAATTTAATTCATTTTGAAACGTTTCATAAGATATTATAATAATTGTATGACAATGTAGCTTGTGAGGACCATGCTTACCATTTCTAAAAGTTCAACCACTGAAAAATACTATATTGTATTGCATTTTTTTGTGAATTCTCAAAGACAGCGAAGAAACCAGGACCTTCGGAGTTGCACGCGAGTTAAGCTCAGGCATTTTAGGGCCAAATGAAAGAGAGAATGGGAACCAACATAGGCTGGTGGCTTATCTGCAATATGCTTAATCTTAAACTTGGCTGCATATTTTTGGAGAGCAAAAAAAAAAAAAAAAACTTTTGTTTTTCAGGAAGTTGTATTGTTGGAAGGAGATCAGCATCACACAAAGCCTTCTCAGCTTGTTTATTTCAAGTTTTCCTTCTGTGCTCAACACAATGTTTTGTCTGAAAGCTTAAAAAAAAAGTTTCAAAGATACTCATGTAAAAACAATGCATTATGGGTTCCTCAGATGCAGTAAAGGCCCACCCATTCTATGAAATGTTATGAAAATGAAACAAAAACTTGTTTCATCACCCATCTCGAAATGTAACTTGTGACGGCAAACAAAAGGCGATTATGTAGTCAGCAGTCTTAGGCTTTGAGTTGGAAGGTCATTGGTTTACGAACAAGTTAACAGCATATCCTTTAACACTAGCTGTGGCCTACCTGCCGGCCTTTTGTGTCTCACGGCAACAGCAGGAGCACTGGAACATCTGAGAGGCATGGAGGGATTAACTCAACCTATTTGCCTATACCAAAAAAAAAAAAACAGGCGATGGAGATCTTGTTGGTTGTCCGCTAAAGTCTAAAATAGTTTGAAACGCAGACTTCCCGTGATGCCAAAAAAAAAATGTTTTTCAGGAAGTTGTATTGTTGGAAGGAGATCAGCATCACACAAAGCCTTCTCAGCTTGTTTATTTCAAGTTTTCCTTCTGTGCTCAAACCAATGTTTTGTCTGAAAGCTTAAAAAAAAAGTTTCAAAGATACTCATGTAAAAACAATGCATTATGGGTTCCTCAGATGCAGTAAAGGCCCACCCATTCTATGAAATGTTATGAAAATGAAACAAAAACTTGTTTCATCACCCATCTCGAAATGTAACTTGTGACGGCAAACAAAAGGCGATTATGTAGTCAGCAGTCTTAGGCTTTGAGTTGGAAGGTCATTGGTTTACGAACAAGTTAACAGCATATCCTTTAACACTAGCTGTGGCCTACCTGCCGGCCTTTTGTGTCTCACGGCAACAGCAGGAGCACTGGAACATCTGAGAGGCATGGAGGGATTAACTCAACCTATTTGCCTATACCAAAAAAAAAAAAACAGGCGATGGAGATCTTGTTGGTTGTCCGCTAAAGTCTAAAATAGTTTGAAACGCAGACTTCCCGTGATGCCAAAACCATCATCCACACAGAGACGTCACGCAGATATTATTTGCATCACACGTTGGGAGACGGTCCAAGGAGAAGTGTGACGTGGTCATAGTTTTAACTTCCAATGCGTGGCAGCAAGGAAACTGCTCAATCAGCATTTTCTGCATAATCTGCTTAACTTGCTTTCAGGGTTCTCTCCTGACCTGGTCACCTGGGATTACGGCTGCAGAGTGCGCACCCGACGGATTAAACCGCTGCTCAGAGCTAAGAAGATTTATTCGCGGTGTCAGACGCATGCACACTGTGTAGTGTGTTATAATGGAATCAGTTAATCCCGGGTAACAATATTAACAGCCAGCAGCATCTACTGGAAAGAATAGAAATCCTCCCACCCGGTCCATCCACATAACAGGGCCACACGTGTGGCGTGGAACAAAGCTGTCAGTGATGAATTTTTCAGGGCTTGTTAAATATTGAAGCTGGAGCAAGTCTTTTTCTGTTTAGCAGGCCACACCTGCTGCCACAGTTCTTTCCCCAGGTATGCGGGCACAGCTGGTGGATGCCTTTCTTTTTTTCTTTTTTTTTTAACTCTCCTGCCTTTAGTCAACAATCTCACAGAAAGCACTTTGGAAAGAGACTCCCAAAGAATAAATGAATAAAGATCTTCATTTTGATCTTCCCATCACAAATAATACCAAGGCAACACCCCCCTCAGTTACCTCATGCCAACACATCTTGTGTAAGATGCATTAAAAAGAATTGCACATATAATGAGCTTTTTTTGTCTCTTAACCATCTACAAACAATGAAATCATTAAAAGTCCAATGTTCCAGTCTCTGTTGCACAACTACACCTTCGTTGAGGGAGGAGATTCCTACCTGTAGCGGACATGAAGGGACTGCTCCTCTGCTTGCGCGCTAACCACTAGGCCAGTGGTATCCATTGAAGGGCATGGATACGAGGGAAAATCCCAGTTTCGTTCCAGAAAAAAATGGTTCCGCTGGCAACAAGAGCCGCCGAGAAAGAAAAACTATTCTTTGGTCGAGGGGTGTTGAGAAAGAGGAGGTGATCCGAAACCCCCCAAAAAAGGCTCAGCCAATGTGGCAAGGTGTGCGACTGTCCCGCTACTGAATGTCGACACGGACCAGTCACCCCATGAGTGTTTAACAGAGGCGCAGAGTCCTGAGTGTCAGTCCACGCCGCTGCCTTTCGGACACAGTGTGCTTTGCGTCACTGCCCCTCAGTCTCCCGTCGGCGGCCCTCTGCGAAGAGAACACAAGATGCTGCATGTGAAGCCGCGTTCTGGCCACACGGTGCCATGGCAACGCCCACCAAACAGCAGCAGCGTGGGCAAGGGGGGGGCAGGCAGGGAGCGAGAGAGCAGGGCGGATGGATGGGGGTCAACACAGGCGAGCTGTCAATCCAAGACGGTGACTCATCTCATCCAGGCTTGGAGATGTGCGTATGTACTCTGAAGTGGCAACAAGGTGAGAGATAAAAGTGCTTCAGCAAGCAGATCGATGCCACGAAATCAAAAAAGAGAAGAAAAAGGGAGGCACTGGAACCGATCAGATGTGTCTTGCAAAGGAAAAAAAAGAAAAAAAGAAGTGTGTGTGTGTGTGTATGTGTGCAAATGTGACTTCCACCAAGGGAAAGGAGATTGATAAGCAAGCTGCACGGTGAAAGACAGACTGCACGAGTAGAGACCAGAGCCAACCATTACCTCATGTCTCCATGCATTCACACTAGCCACACCCTTCTGTCCCAACAACTTTAACCCATCAGCCCCTCCCCTCTGCACACATCCAAAATGGAAACTGGGACAAAGTTTCTATATCGTCGCTAAATAACAGCCGAAAGACATGGAAAACCTTTCAGACAGAGGGTATACTGGGCCATAAGACAAAACATGAGAAAGGGTCACAAATTGCAAATGATGTCATACATTAGCTTTATACATGACCATCGCAGTGTTGTTGTTTTTTTGTTTTTTTTTGTTTTTTTTAATCAAAATGTTGGGACATATAAGCCAGTCCTTGGAAGATATGTATTATTACTACTATCTGGCCTTGTAATCTTGACATTCCTATTACTAACAGGATAATTGTGTGGCAAAATCGTGATGGCGCAATTATTTGTGTGGAATAGTTGTGCATGTCACGATCTACATCAATGTTGGGCAAAGCAGGCTTGAGATTGAGATTATAAAGTTAGACAAATTGTGAGATTGCTACCGATCTGATGTTGAAACATTACTTAAAAGACAAAAAATGGTTAGATGACCTGTAAATGTATGAATCAAGTTTGGCCTAGGGAAGGCCACCTACTTTGTTTGTTTTTATACATGTATTAGCTCAGCACTGAGCTCATGCTGCAGGAAGAGGGCAAGTCTAAAAAACAAATGACAACCAAAACAAAATGGAAACACCGTTTAACAACATGCAGCATTTCAGTCGCACCTCAAGATTGTTGGCATGACAAACTTAAGTTTAAGGCTTTGGGAATCTGTGCAGTGCATGTCCCTGCACATTATTACAATCAGTGTACTTGTTGACTTTTCCACCACTGTATGACAACTGGGTGTGTTTTTGAGAGGCCTGCCCTACTCACAGAAATACAATTGCCATGTTCGAGTGTCACATCTAAAAATGGCAAATCACTTTTCAAAAGAAGAAAATATGTTTGTAGTCTGACAGCATCGAGGGAGCTAATCACCGGCTCAAATAGGACATGATTTCATTTTGAACACACTGAAGATGTGTTCTATTTTTTTTGTTGCTTAAAGCCCACTGGTGCACTGGACGGCCTCTGACTGGAAAATCTAAAAATGGAACCACCACTCAGTGGTGCACCGTGAGCCAGCCAGCGAAATCTGGTACGGAAACAAAAGAAAGATAGGTAAGTAGTGGAATACTGACCGGTAATTCTTTCCCACAGCAGCAGGAAATCTGGAAAGCCTGTAAGGAAAAGAGTGTGGACCACGATTAACATTATCTCAAAAATAAACTGTTGTTGCAGTAGCAATTCTGGGCTCCCCCCCATATGATATACAGTAGCCAGAATATTAGGTAAACCAACCTAAAACCCAGCAAACATAATAAAGAACATTGTACCTGATACACTGAACTCTGTGGGGTTTTACAAACACCTCTTGTAGAATTGCAAACTAAAACTATACATTTAAATGAAGTATAAATTGCTTAACTATCATATTATACAAAATTAGTTCAACATTTATGAACGCATTAGTTTAAGTTTAAGTGTATGTATTTGCCACATACTACCATACATTTTACCAAAAGGCTTTTTTGTGTGTTATTCTGATACGTGCTCTAAATATTAAAGTGCTTAGAAGCATTTTGATTGGTAAAGACATTTTATATAGGCATGGAAACCGTTGAACGATCGATTATGCATACTTTGCCGACACTATCAGCTCCATTCATAAAGATATAAATCCTTAGAGGACACCAGACTCAACAGCGGAAAGTAAACACCTGACACATAACGCACACAACTGTCTGGGGTTTGTTGTGTGGAGTTAATATCGACACCAGACCGAATCCGCCGCCGTGAACAGTGTAAAAATGCGTTTAGGTTTATTAACAGAGTAGCTGGTTAGCATGTTAGCTGCTAAACTTACGTTAGTCGATCCAGTTCGAACAGTGGCGTACTCTATCCTCTTTTCTTCTTCACTTTCTCACAAGAGTAAACCAAACATGTGTCCGCTTTAAAGAAGTGGGCGAGGGTAAATACAATACGCGTGCTGCATTCAGCTTAACACTATATCATCTTTCAACTTTAGCTTAACTTGGAATTTACTTCGATGAGAAAGAAGTAAAACCCTACGGCTGGAGTGGAGTGTGTTTTCGACGACCGGCCAATCGGAGGACGACATTCAAAGATAGCCACGCCCCTCACAGCCGTCATTGGTCCACTGGATTTGAATAGAATATGGATGACTTATTGTAGTAATGTGCCTGTCAGTATCTGAGTTCAGCCTTAGCAATACCGTACGAGGTTAATTGACCATGCTGTAACATACACATCACCAACACACAGTGTGTCGACCAAGTCAAATTTACTGATGGATAAAAAATCAATGTATGCAAAAGTTTCCAGCCATGATGTAATCAGAACAGGGCACTTTTAAAGACTTGGATCGTACCACGATCAAGATTAATACAACGATTAAAAACGAAATAATTTCATCAGCCTGTACCGGCCACATGAACTGGATTCCGCCCGCGCGTGAGAAGTGACGGTTGTGAAAAGAAGTGCACGGGGTGCTACTTAAATACCTGCATTATGGTGGCGTTTGGTCCAAAAGTGTCCATTGGTGGAGGCTCCGCCACCGTTACCAAGCAACCACCGGCCTGCACGCCGCCCGTCCGGCTCCGCAGACGCTCTGCGCCGCCCCTATGCATTATTAATGGTGCCACAGGAACCAAAGCTGTCCGAGAGACCATATGTCGAGAGGGACAGCCACAGAACGACTGTCCCTCGTTTCAAGATCAGGTCTGACAACACCTCGGATCGGATCAACTGACAACTGAAGGAGTCCTAACCGGAGTGAGTTCACATCGCCACCGTAAAATATCGCAATATTAGTTCAGACTTCACGTACAGAAATGACTCAAACATGATATAAGTTAGGCGTTGTCCTGTAAAAGCTTTTATTACTTTCTTGTCGTAATATACGCTAAACTAATACAATAGGCTTCTCACACATACTACTCACGTGTGACTTTCCATACTTACACAATTGTGTGTACTTTTGCCTACTCAGGTATTTCCTGATGTCACTAAAGGACAGAAACAAATATCGAACCTCATTGCAGTTATTTGTTAGGGGCAGTTACTGTATTTGATTATTGATATAGTTTGCGTGCAAAAAAGTAGTTTACAAGTATGATTTGCTGCTAAGTATGAAACAGCTGAGCAGATGATGAAGTATATAAGCACTGAAATGTTAATCCATGTATAATAAATCTCCAATGATAGCAACCGCCATCGATCAGGTCCATGTTTTATATAAGATGCAGAACTTAAACTTGTGGTATTTTATTCTATGAATGCTGATATCGAAGGGCCCGAAATAGCTTGTCTATCACAGCTGCTCACATCCAAACCCACAGGCTGATTCTTTCACCCATAATCACCATCCACACAAAACCTCACACGCCTTCTGTATGTCGCGCAAACCTTAGGCACACAATGTGTTGCTTCTTGAATAATTAAAAGCTTAGCACATTTTTTATCCAATGTTGTCAGCTCACATTTGTATGTTGCTAAGTGATGAACAGGTGTTCATCACAGTCGTCTCTTACGCCCCCCCCCTCCATCTCAACACAGGTGAAGGGAGACCGACTAGAGCATGCACTTGCAGTTTCTGTTACAGAGAAAGAGTCCATGGAGGGAGATCCAGAGGAATCCGATGAGGATCTTCAGGTAGCCACTGTGCTGTGGGAGAAGTGCATCCAGCAGAGCATCATCGTCGACCTAAGCGAGGATGAAAGTCTCCACCTAAGTGATTTGGAGGATTCTTTAGCTTCCCATTTCTTCAGGGCAGAGTCTGCAGCCTCGGAGGCCAGCATCCATCTCAGTGGTAAGTCCCGGAGTCACTACAGTGCAGATGTGTATGACTGTGATAGAACACGTGTACCAAAGCTGGTATCTAACAAGCTGGAGACTTTAGTCCTTTTTTTCCGATGTTTTCATCGATACAGGAAACAAAGGAAAAGACTGAATTGGCGGAGTCAGTGGGCTAAAATGATGCAAGTGATGAGTCTAATTAGGAATTTGCGCTGTTGTCATTCTTTTGATTTGCAGGCAGTGCCGAGCTGTCAGCTTTGGATGACACCTCCTCAGAGTCCAGTAGTGTGAGCATTCGAAGTGAGAGGGTGTTAGAGAACGAGACCGAGGGTGACATATTGCATGCGTCTGTCCAAAGACCAAACACTATGCGTGCGGGTCCACCCTTAAATAAGGGTGATGAGGACCCAGGGCAAAACACAAGTGACGAGGATCAGGAGGACCTGCCTTACGATGGTGACCGCGGAAGCCCAGATTTCAACCTGACATCTCGCTCTGTCGACTCGGGCTCCGATGAAAGGCAAACTGTTCATGGAAGTCCAGATAATCCTGGTCTGCTTGAGGTGGACACAACAACTATGAAGGGTGAATCTGTTGGGCACAATCCTGGGAAATCAACTTTGTCACAAGAGGACACCAAACGTGATGTTTCCAAGCCGAGCGCCGATTGTCCTCATCCTGCCGACATTAACCGGTCGTTGCTGCGACACATCTCCCAGGACGAGTTGCTGAGGTTGGGCAGGCTGATCGAGGCAGAGACCCTGCCGGAGGTGTCCCTGCTCGAGAGCACGGACGACACCATTTTGAGCTTTGCTCCAACGCGCAGCAGCACGACTAATGTTGATGGTGACCTCTCAGAGAACCTCGCTTGTGTTACTGAAATTGTCCCTGGCAAGACCGATGAAAAGACTCACACTGCTCCAAAACAATCAAGTCTACGAGAGCAGGCTGAGAGCAAAATAGAGAATGTCACTTCCGCTGCTGACAGCATTGCATCCAGCATAGACTCAAACCAGAGGAGCAGAGAAAACAGTGCCACAGATGTAATGAGGCAGGAAGAGTCAGAAGAGGACGATGTGGTTCAGAGAGTCCCCCTTGTGCGCACCAGGTCCTACAGCGACATGAAGTATGGCCAAGGCCAAGTCCATTACCCCCTCCCTGATTTTTCCAAGGTCGTCCCCAAGGTCAAAATCCCCAAAGCGCCAAGTGGACCTGCAAGATCTGTGCCTAAGAGTCCCAGCGCCATGCACAGAGCCCAGTCCTCCCACGGTGTGTTAGAGGTGATCAGCAGAGTCCTGGAAGATTCAGCACAGCAACCAGAGAGGCCCTATGTCTTCAAGGGTGAGGAAGAGCGGACTCCTCCAGCCCTGGTGCATCATCTGCAGGTAGGAAAACCTCAAGAATTTCCTATAGACAGTGCACCTCATATAGAGGATGCACTCTTTGGTCTCTTGCTACAACATATGTGCAGATTATATGCTACTAGGCATCGAACTAACAATAAACGTGTTTCTCATTTCTTTAGGCTGAATATGACAAATTATTAACCAAATATGCAGAGGCCGAAAACCTCATTGATCAAATGAGAGTTGGAACCAATGTAAGTAAAACAGAAGCCATGACAAATACAACAATAATCAAAACCATTTCAGTGCAATTTTGTTTTTGCAGACTCAGCCCTCCACAGAACTAATGCTTTATTCAGAGTGTGACGATGATCATCAGAGAAACTTGGCTGAGGGGAGCCATCTTGGATCCTTGTCTCCTCATCTTTCCTCATCAGGTTAGTGTCTGACATCTGAGATTATTACGGACTATTCACTTTGCATTGCTGCCTGCAAATTACGCAGTGAAGTGCAACTGGTTTCCATGGCAACACATGGGGTCCGATGACACTATTCTAGATGTACAAACATCTTTACTTTGTAACCGGAGAACTCATCAATAATTATAGGTATCTCTTGAAACTGAATTGAATCCAACACAACGTTAAAAAGGATGTCACATTTGTAGATGTAACGTGCAAATGATGATAAGTACATAAATGAGCTAAATAAAGGTAAGTGCAATTGTGTCCAGAAAGCTTTGGTCAAAAGGGAGGACAGGCCCCCCATAGCAACCTCAAGGAGGTGAACACAGCTTCCTCCATCCTGCCCGAAGGGGGTCCCAGTGAAGGGGAACGAATGACCGCTGAGCTGAGAGACGTCATCAGCCCATTCATGGAGAAGGTACGTGTGAGGCTAGTACCCAAGCTAGAAACCAGCGCAGAAATGCATCCAAGTCAATGAACAAACCCTCTTGTGCTCAGGCAGAGGAGCTCAAAGCAAGTGTAAGCAACATGTGGATAAGCACAGCAGAGCAGCATATGGTGAGATCCATTTACACCCTCCATCGAAGACGCCTGTCTTCCTTACGCAATACATGGGGAGTAGAGTCCTTTCGAACTTTTGAATGTACCGAATGAATATGACCATTGTCAGATGCTGAGATGCATGATGGAGGCTCAGGACCAGCTGGAGAGGAAATACATCAGTGAGAAGGAGGAGCACAGAGCTGCGGAGATGCAGAATTACATGGGGCTGTCCAGGAACACTGGCACCTTTGACCCAAACAGGTTAAAGACACATCACCACTGCCCCCCATTGAAGCATTTCATCATGACGCCAATGGATCCATTCAATGTGTGTGCGCGCGTGTCCTCACATGTCCAGGCTGGTGGAGGGAGACATATTCAGGATAGGCATGCACCTTGACGACATAAAGGCGATGATCGACAAAAATGTGTGCGATCAGATTTCTCCACCCCGCTCATCCACCGCACCCCCGCCGAAAGAGATGCCACATGTGAGGCTCAGTCCGCTCTGCACGCCCACTCCCTCACCTCCACCATCCTTGCATGAGGTAACCGACTCGCTCACTCTGTCCCCACTGCTCGCTTCCCCTCACCTGTTTTTTTTTTGCTCATTTAGAAGTAGCTTGACCGCACATCACCTTCATGTTGATCGTTTTTTTTTTTTTTCCTCTAATGCCATGAAATACATTTTGGCACTGTGTGTAAGGTCTCATCGTCTGGTGCCTGTAACGTTTATAAAATACTGCATTTATAGCGAGCCAAAGCTACATAACATATTATTGGCATATTATATAAAGTAAAAGGGATGAAGCACTGTGAGTAACTGTATACTCAATGTTGTTTTTTTTCTGTGTGTGTGTAAGATAACGCTCGCCACAGATTATCTGACAGGTTTTTATGTTTCAGGGTCCACGTGCAGGCTATTCCACTGTCAGTTACAAGATGGAGACATGGAAAGACAAAGATAAAGCAGAGGAAGTGACGGGGGCCGGTGAGGTGGACGGAGCCGGTGGAGGGGAGCGAAGCAGTGAGCTCATAACCGCTGTCTCTGTACGGAATCATACTGGATGTAATGGCTGTCATTCACGGTAAAACAACATTTAAAAGAAATGTCATGATATGAATGCGGCATTCGGTAGTGTACGATCCCATTCAACTTTTAGAACTTACGAATGTAATTATTCGTCACTTAATTTGAATCTTTAATGTTCAAGTTTTGCGTTCTAACCGTCTGTACCAGTGCCATTTCCGTACAGAAAAATGAAATAATAATGATAATACACCACTATTATGCAGGTTCTACTGTCACCAATGTGTCCAGCTATTATTGGTGTGAGCGGTGCGTGCAGGTTCACCCTGCTCAAATAATAGACAGGCCCTCGGCCTTCTTCGGGCGGACGGCAGATTGTGTTTCAGGTAGAGGTACTGTGCTGGTGTTAGGTTCCGCCGTGCAGAGGGTACACAGTGTCTGGGTCGATGCAGCTCTGCCCTGTTTCAGGTGCTCCCAGGACTCTCTGCTGAGACTAGACGTGGAGAGAGCTACGGCTGAGGAGGGCAGCGAGGAGGACAGGAGCTCTGTGATGTCAGAGGGGACAGTTCATCGCAACGTCTTGGCACACCCGAGTGGAACCAGATCACCCTCGACACAGAGGGAGAGGACTCCTCAAAGGTCAGTGTCCGCATACACGAGGGCAAACTCTGACTTGATTACCTCTTTTTTTTGTGGTGTCTCTCATCTGCTGTCCTCTTACATCATGTATAGCTGGTACACAGCTAATCCATCTTGTAATCCTGTCACAGTGTTTACAAGTGAGCTGCTTCTAAATGCTGGCTGTCAATCTAAAAACGGGCGCCACCCACTGTACTCAGATGTACATACGATGTGATCGGTATTGCGCTTTTTGAATATCAAGCTCTCCATACATATCTGTTTTGCTGCTGTTGTTGTGGTTACAGCACGCCAGTCAGTGTCCCTATGCCAGACGCCGAATGCGATCCGGGTGATTGTGTGAGTCTGGCCGTGGAGGTCTCCTCGTCCTTTGACACACTCAGAGACTCGGTCACCCACAGTCCCCCAGAGCCTCCTCTCGACACCACATGTTCATCACAGGTAATAGCTGGTGGGCTGGTTTGATGGAGGTGTTTTTTTTTCCCAGCTTCAAATCGAGATTATGATTTAAAGGTTTGCCCTGAAACAGATTCTCAAGGGGGGATTTTGTATTGTGGTGTTTTGCGGGGTGCAGAAGATCGTGAGCCCCGAGACCGACAGTGGATTTGGGAGCTCTGACTTGAACCAATCGGCCTCGGGATCGTTCCAACCGGATCTGCTCATCCAAAGGTACAAAACTGCATAAAAAACGTTGATTTGCTGATCGATGCACACGGAATGGCTCCTGGTTGAAGAACAAAGTCGGACCTGTCCATTTCCAGTGAGCAGTCCCACAATGAGGGTTTAAGCAGCCCAGACAGTGAGGGCTCTTGCGCCAACCTGCGGACAACCTTCCATTCAGCCTCGCCCGACACTCGGTGGTGGCCCAGCTCCCACCTGTCTGTCCAACAACAGTGCTGTGATGCAGTGCAGCTGTGGGTAGACAGCACCACGAGGGAGCCGTCAGTCAGGCCACACAGTGAGCAAACCCTTGCCTTGCCATCGCCACGTGATTCATCATCTACTCAATATTTGTTTCATCGTAGCCTCTCCACCCTGAAATATAAAGTCATTCTCCACCGCTTACCGAACAGGATCCGACCCCAGCCCGCCTGCACCGCTCGATCGCCACGTTTCGGAAGCACCACTCATGGATTCAGAGGAGAGAGCCTGCTCCCGTAACAGGTCAGTGCCTCTTTATCCTCGGCGCTTTAGGCGGTCGGTTGACATATTATGAGTATTTGCGTCTGTGTGCTTAGTGAGGCCATCCTGGCCTTGCAGTCGGAGGTGTCCAGACTGAAGAGGGAGCTGGCGGAAGGCTTAGTTCAGCTGCCTCAGCTCGCACAGGAGATGGACTATCTCGCGTCCAAATACAGACTGGATCCTCAGGAGCGAAGATCTAAAACTAGACCCAGGACTCACCTAAGACCAACGTGTAAGAGGTAAATCAGATCCTGTGTGGCAGTGAATTCAATAGGATTATTATTATTCAATAGGATTATGAGGTTACATTTAAACATCAGCATTCATTGATCTGTGTCCCGTCTGTGTATGGAGAGCACCAAAAAGCGGGCAAAACACAAGCAGCGTCTCTTCCAGTCCAGTCGTGGACTGGATTTCTACAGACAGGGACCCCAGCAAGAGCAAAGGTACACCTCCACAGTCACATTACATAGATTCCACACTGTCCATCTCAAAGTCCGTCTCTGCATCTCAGTGGGGAGATGATTCATATCATATCCACAAATGTTCATCTTCTCTTCAGATACAGACAGTGCGGACACGGCAGGGTCAGACGCCATGTTACAGTTCCATGATTCCCCCGGGGGAAGCAGAAGAGTCAGCAGCGTGCACTCCCGACCTGAGTTTCAATCCAAACTTCTGCGGACACTGCAGTCCAACAGAGGTCAGGGCCACTGTTCAACTCCTTCAGCAGAAACCTGCTCAATGAAAACTTCAGGTGTGCCCGACTCCATTTTTAAAGCTTCTGACAGAAGGCCGAGTGAGTGACTTTCTCATTTGATGCTGAATTTCAACATTTGAGTTTTAACGCGAATAATCACACGACGTCAGTTTACCAAAAAATAAAAGTATTGGTCCACGATGGACAAGAAGACCTGAGCTCCATAGGCAAATATTAGCACGTTACAAAAGTGGATATATATTAAAAGTTCTTTAAAACCCATCACAGTATTGTAAACAGTGTTGTAAATATGCAAAGGATTGTGTATTAGTCATGCACATACTGTAGTTCTTCTCCCATCGGCAGGTGTCGTCTCCAAGGAGAGGTGGTCTCCTCTCTCCTCTCCCTCTCTCCAGAAGCCGCTCCTCCAGGTCAGCTATGGTACTTCCAGCAGCCTTCCTGCCAGGTACGTGCCAAAAAGAACGGTTGACAGATAGGCATCAGTTCTTTCCGGACTAAAGGTGTGAAATGATACGGTTCTCCAAAACGGGAATCCTTCTGTCTCGCTGTCAAATCCAGCTATAAAGTCAGCGAGCCCCTGTCCCAGTCCATGAGCCGTCACAGGAAACGATCCACCCAGTCCGACACAGCACTCCTGCCCAGCGACGTGTACTTCCAGCACACACCGTCCCCTGTGTCAGGGCCCTCAAGGGCCGTCAGCCGCACGGGCAGACGCGGCGGGAGCAAGGTGAGACGCCAGTCAGCTGTTGCCGTGAAATGTGGACGCCACGTTGTCTCATTGGAAAGTTTTGTTACCACTCTACAGGAGGAAGAAATGAGCAAGACCCTGGACCAGGCCATTGAGGTGGCCCGCAGCATGAAAAGGACCACAGAGCGAATGGCCAAGAAACTGTCCTCTGACCTGGCCAAGGCTCAACTCCACAGGAAATTGCACAACGCGCATCCACCAGAGGGCAGGAAACACCACGCATCATAACACCCAGGGTACCCGCTATTCAGCAATCTGCCAATATCTATGACGAATGATGCGTACACTGAACACATCTTTATTAGATGTTTAAGGAATATCTTTACTACAGATTTGAAGTGACGAACCTGTTTGTGTTATGGCGTGCTTTTGTACATGATTGTATATTTATGATGCAGAAAACACGTGTTAAATATTTTATACATTTTTACATACAGTATGTGATTGGTGATTTCTTATAGATGCAACCTAATATTTATAATATTTTCATTGATTTCCAACATTTTCAGTTTTTGTATTTCGTTCATTCAAATTTTTTTATTATTATTTATTTGATTTGTATTTCATTTGATGCTTTTGCAATCTTTGGAACACTTGGAATCACTTCTGTGCTCGTATATAGTGTGTAAACATAATCAAAAGGCCTTATATCCACATTAGCGGGCAAGATAGGCCAATAATATATCATCTTAAATAATATATGTATATATATATATATATATTTAAATGTTTTTATTGCTCTTGTCTCCTTTATCAGTACTACATCAATGACAATGGAAAAAAACGAAAGGGGACCCATTGGGACGCGTGTGATCTTGAGATAGCAGAAACAGCAATATTTTACAATGTCACTGAATAAAAAAAAAGCTTGATAACACAAGCTCTTTACCCCAATTGTCAATGTCAGTACACATGTCTGACTTTCTAAATTCTAAGCAATCCAACACACATACATACACACAAGCAACCACAGGGTAAGGAGATAAAGTTATATTAAATAACATATCATGTAATATTGGGTAATATTGTAATAACTAATATTGTGTCTCAGGGAAATCCCTCTCTGTATTTACTTGCACCTCATTGAAGCTAATGTGCTCCAAAGACCATCCCTGCTGCCCTGTGGGGGCCGGCGACCATCTTACTGGGTTTTTGTTGAATGGCTTCGTGAACCTGTTCCTGCCTTCACCGCGGATTGATGCTGCCAGGCTGTGCTGCTCAGGTTTTGTTGTTGGGTATCTGGTTTCTCTGTTGTTCTAGAGGGGGTATCAGGAAAGGATATGTATCCCGACAACATTCCTGCGCTGTCCTGTCCGATTGTTCAAAGAGCAGGCGTAATTCTCCGGGTTTTTCTAGCCTGTGGCTCCCCAGCAGGATGACACACAAGGCCACTCCACTCACTCAAGGGTCACTGTCTGGAGGTTACTAATTCAGTGACTCGTGTTGAATTTGTAATCATCCAGTTTCAGCTTACAGAGCCGTTGAATAATGACATTACGATGAGATTTCATCTCCAATGTCCATTGTTGTCAAGGTAGAAGAGTTCCTAAGCAATGCAGAGGATGGCAAGGATATTAAACATGTAACATACCAAAAACTTATACAACAGGACAGAACATTGTGTTCACTGCATGTTATGACTGTTTGATCCCGAAAAAAAAAAGAAAGAAAGAAGCGAGGGGTGTCACGTGAAAGTGTGCGCCTGTGTCTGCTGCATAGTAATATTTCCTGTTTTGTTTTTGAATGGAATCTTCCCTCTT
The DNA here is from genome assembly GCA_016785305.1 of Colistium nudipinnis. Taxonomy (NCBI): domain Eukaryota; kingdom Metazoa; phylum Chordata; class Actinopteri; order Pleuronectiformes; family Rhombosoleidae; genus Colistium; species Colistium nudipinnis. The sequence continues at coordinate 391,709 of JAFBJU010000807.1, forward strand.
TTAAACTACAGCATGCATTTAAAATCTCATTCAAGCATATATTTGTTTACGTGTAATGGAAGCCAAGGATAGAAATAATTGATCTGCCTACCAATCCTAATGTGGACTTAATGATCACCCCTTTCCTTTTTTTCCCAAACATACATTGGACTACATAGGATTATTGTGTAATGCATTGTACAAAACAATTTCATAAAATGTCATTCATTTCATAAATCTGACACTGTGACTCTGAACTCTTGTGGAGCTAATCTCATGCGTGTGAAATTGAATTTGATCAGCTTCCTCCTTTTGGCCTTTACTTACAAAAGAGTGTGTTCACAGCTGGTCCTTGGGGATCCTCCCAGCCCGTCTTCATAATACACACCTGACGCAGATACTGGGCCACTGGGGATTAGAAAGCTTTTATTCTAACCTTGCCATTCAGTGGATATATTAAGCTGTCTTCATCACTGTGACTGGAACTATTTATTCATACAGTAGTGTAGTGTATATACAGTCCTTATAGTGAGCATCTTGAAATCCCTTGAGGCATATCTTTATGGTTTGAATGCACTGATTGTAAGTGGCTTTGGACAAAAGCGTAAGCAAAGTGAAATGTAATGTCATATCATACTGTAGATACTGACATTTTCTGCATGTGGTTACATAAGGCATCTTGTCTCTGCTAGATTTGCTTTTCAGTGTTTTGGAAAGGGGGATTGGCCTCAGGTAAATCAAAATGCCTTACTTTATTGACGCCCAACCAAAGCCAAATATATACTTCGAGGCGTTGCCAATATGTGTTTCAGACAAAAGAGAATCAGTGGCAAAAAGGAGGTTTCGTCTTTCACTGTCATGTCATGGACATGAAAACCAGTACAAATGAACTCAGGCGTCATAAATAGTCCTTTCATGCACACCAGCTCTAGAAATAGGTCATCACTTGGAACTAGTTATATTGTAACGTACGGAAAGAAGGTGCTGATGCCTCCACTGGGGGGTTATTACATTTCTTTGGTAAATAAACACATATTTGACCCCGCCCCTTTTTACAATTTTAGGTCATGGATACCAAAAACAGACGTTAAAAGTGTTTTTATGTGCATCCTCGTCTACCCCTGGTGAGCTTCCACCTCTGATACACCACCCATACACCCCTGAGGGGAGGAGTTACAGCCTTTGGGCTCTTTGGTATTTGCTGAAACAATAAAGGACCTGTGGTTTTATCTGAGAGAGAGAGTCTGTGCGTGAGAGAGAGAGCGAGAGAGAGAGGGAGGGAGGGAGAAAAAAATCCTAAAATAATATTAATCGGCAGCTGCTTCCCTGAAGTCATTTTGAGAAGCAGCATCACCTCTCACCTCTCGCCTCCAGGCAGTGGCAGAGAAACGCTGAGGGCATGGGAGGAACACATTTACAGATGCTAAAAGTTTTACTTTTATTGACCCTCACAGAGGTAAGAGAGGATCATTTTCTCATTATATATTCATTTTTCTATGAAGTATTGCTTCCAAAACACTACAGAGAAAAACTTCATCTGTGTACTTCAGTTGCTATGTTTTCCCAATGTTGTTATATTGTAAAGTTTAAATACATATATATTGTATTTTATAAACCCAGAGAAAGAACAATGGATAGCTGCTGGACTTTTGGGTCATATGAACACTGGCTCTTTTGACTGTCACTGCTTTCAACAAGTGCGTGTGGCAGACCCAACCGTAGCTCAATAGACAAATTCATTCCGACCTGAAAGAAATACCTGCACTGAGCAGACCTGAAATCTGTGTTGAGTGAAAGTAATGTGCAGCCTGCTGCCTCTCATGCTCCCAGAATATGATCCAGCTCATAATTGGGATATAATGTGAAATACCAATAGCTTTCTACTCCTGGAATGGTGTCCTGCATTTCCTGTCGTTTGTCATCAAGTTATTATAGCCTTTCATCCATTCATTTGCCAATGTTTTGTCCGTTTCAGATTTGTGCTGCTGAAAATGGTAAATAACATTCAGTTACATTTGTCCGGTTAATCTATGATGATCCCAAACTTAAATAATGTTTTGTTTTTGTTTTTTTAAATGCATGCTACCATTCAAACCTTCCAAAATGTATCATTAAAAATCCAGGACATTATAATACTGAATTTCAACAAGCTATATTCACCTTTTTAAACCTATCGCAACCTTGTTTTCTTCTCTATTTGCTTTAGACATGACATTTTCGGTGTTCACTGTCACATCGAAGAGTATGACGGTGCAGTGGAGCGGCCTCAGCGGTGCCAGCTCCTACAAGATCACAGCAACTCCCAAGAACTCCACCAAAAATCCCGTCTTCGCTCAGTTCAGTGGTTATTCGGTGATGGGCTCAGTCAACTCCCTGTCTCCAAACACACTGTATACCGTGCAGATAGAAGCCATGGACAATGCTTTCAATGTCCTCAGCAGTGCCAATACCGAGGAGACAACAGGTCAGTATCTACACGCAAGGGGTTTGATTCACATAGAGATTTATTTCTCACATACGGACAGAAATGGGAACACTTCATGTATCTTACATTTGAACGTATTTTAATTCTTTACTTGAATACCAGTCCCAGTGCTACAATCCAAAAAGAACTCAAGTAGAAGAAGTACCACAGTACAGAACTGCCTTTGTCCATTTTATATTATAAATCATATAATTGGATAAGAAGAAGCAATTTTGAATGACTTTTAGGCTCATTATCCATTTATCAGTTTACACATCATATTTCTGTGTAAACTATTTTGTCCTAGTATAGTGAACACTACAAGGTATGTGAAGACGTTGCCTATGTACTACCAATGCTTACTCAATAAATTGTGAAAATTACCAGTTGTCAGAGTAATAAATGGGCAAAGTCTGAAATGAAAAAGGTCATCCATTATTATTACATAGAAATATGCCATGTTCTAAAAGAAAATAACAGCGGTATAGTAAAACCGTCAATGTAATGAGTGACATTCCACCAATGCATTTATGAATTATTACTACACAAACTCTGACTGTAGCATTCAAATAATTGCTTTAACGTGTCGTCCTCCAGCTCCTGACGTGCCCAGCATTGTGAAGGCCTACTCCAAACACAGTGACAGCATCACTGTAGAGTTCACAGAGGTTGCCGGGGCAACCAGCTACATCTTGAGGGCGGAGTCCGAGGATTTCTTTCTCGAGACCACAGTGAGCAGCTCCCCGGGCACCGTAGAGCTCCTCCAGCCCCTCACCAACTACATGATGAGCGTCATGTCCGTCAACTCAGGAGGGAGGAGCCAGCCATCATATCCCGTCATAGCCAAGACAGGTACAGACCAAAAAGTCTAAAGCTAGAAAGGCATATGCCCGGCTTTGAGCATTGGCTAAAGCATCAAAAATGGTGGCAGAAGTTTGAAAAGCGAATTAAAGATGATGTTTAGCAGGTCTGACGACACTTATTATAATACATATTTGTGACTCTACGCCACAAACAAAACAATCTTCCCTAATAACCCATATGAATAGTAATGGCCTTTTATGAGCACTTCTACTTGATCACTGACACATCAGGAGTAGGTTACTCAGGTTGGAAATCAGTGTGGCGGAGGAGTGAAACGCAGCCTTTCTGTTGTCCCTGTTGGACAATGGAACGCCATCTCGCTCCGCCGGCCATCACGGCATGTCATTTCAAGCCCATTGTCACACAGTCTCTGCCCTTTGCGGGAGGGTGGAAACCGTATCCATCCCTCTGCACCGCACTGTTCTCATGATGCGAAAAGAGAAACCATGAGAACTGGGTTGCCTCCTTTCCTAAAGGACAAATGCACGTAACATAATCACAGGGGAAGTGTCTCCATTTCACACCTCGTACACAAAATGTGGAGTATTTTGTACGTCTCCATTACAACGTGTTTTTCTTAAATCCTCATCAGTCCTTGTTTGACCTTACCCGTAGTGGTTATGGCACCCAAGTTGAACACCACCGCCCCCTCCAACGACACCATCATGGTGACTTGGCCCCCGGTGGAGCACGCCACCCTCTACACACTCTGCATTATCCGAGAGGGCTCCAGCTCCCGCCTCAAACTGAACACCACGGACACGGCGGTGACCTTCGACGACCTGGAGCCCGGGACCACTTACTGTATCAAGGGCACAGCCTGGGACTCGGAGGGCCGCACCGGGGACGACCTGACTGTCTGCCAAATCACTCGTAAGCGCGACAAGGCACGAGTTGCTCGAAACATTCGAGAGAAAACCTGCGCTACAACCCCACCTATGGTTTTTATTTCGCAGGTCCTCCAAGCCCAGACGTGTCCTACGTCCATGTGACCCAGGGTCGGTCCCTCGGGATCGCCGTGTACTGGTTGCCGGTGCAGGGAGCTGAGACCTACATAACTTACACCTCCAGTGGCCAAAACTGCACCTCAACGGTTACCAGTTTCTGCTACATCGCACCCGTGGCTTGTGGCCAGAACCACTCCGTTTCGGTGACGGCCTATAATACCGCTGGTCCCAGCAGCCCCTCACAGCCAGCGGACTATATTACATGTGGGTCCAAGACACACAACCACAGCGGCCACATACAACGTCTACTTGAACAAACCATGTCGATTTATTAAGCATTTCTATGGCTTTATTTGAGAGACATTCACCCATTCACTTGACCTGACTTTAAGTCTAGATTTATATAAAGAAATAAGTAGATTAAAGACACTAACTGTTATCTGTGAAAAGATAGTTGTCTCCTCTTGTTGCATCTTCAGCCGTCCAACCATCTTCTGACTGTAGTTTCGTATTTGCAATACACAGGGCAACACTGGTATTAACTGTTTGCATCTCCGCGAGCGATACTGAACCTCCATCCTTCTCTTTCTGCCAGACCCGTGTCCCCCAGAGAACATCTGGGTGGAGGAGCCCGAGGCGGGCAACTGCTCGCTGAAGTGGGACGAGGTGCCACTGGTGGAGTACTACATGGCTTTCATAAAGAGGGACGACGGGACAGAGAAGTCGTGCAACACCACTGAAACCACGTGTCCATTCTTCTGCATGTGTGGCTACACCTACCTCGTCACCGTCTTCCCCTACAACCAGGCCGGCTCCAGCCCTTACTCACACGTCCGCAACTACACCACCGGTAGGGGCACCGCACAGAAGCACCCACGTGCAGCCTGTTCTCACCACAGGTAGCGATTTTTAGAGCCAGCTCTTGACTCGAATGATCCTTTGCCACAAAATCTCAGATTCAACAGCTGGGGTTTCACCGTAAAAAAAAGAATCCAGGTTTCACGGCAGACACATTCACATACTGTAATGGGAAAGGTGTTATATATAACACTGGCTGTTTGACCTTTAGACGGGTCACTTTTCACATCATCCCACACCCCGGGTATCACACACACTGGCGTGGCAGGGCACATGGAAGAGAGCCATCATGTCACCGGTCACATCTGTGCTCCATCCTCTGACACAAGTTGAAAATGTACAACTACATTTGGAGAAACCAAATTGCAGTGAATTGGACTTTAAAGGTTCAAAATGAGGTTGTACTGACTAAACTATAGCTGGACTGCAGGTACAAAATATACAGTATATCCACCACTATCCGCCCAATGATAATTAATGTTATTATTCTCTCCCATTTCTTTTCCCACTCCCCCCCCCCTTCACCCCAGTTCCTTGTTGCCCACAGGATGTTGCCATAAAACTGGTTTCTACAGAAACGCTGGAGATCATGTGGTCACCGGTCAAAGGGGCCGAGCTGTACGAGACGACGGCAGCGCAGACCAACGACGTGATCCACTGCAACGACACGCAGCCAGTGTGCGCCCTGTCGGATCTGGCGTGCAACACGGCCTATTCCGTGACAGTCACACCTTGCAGCGAGTTACGAGGATGCAACCGCACCTGCACACCACAAACACATGAGACGGGTACGGACGGCGCATATGCTCTAAAGTAGAGGGACATCTCACATCATACAAACTCGTATGCTGGAAGTAGCAGTCTTGATCTTCTCCCGTCCCACTCAGAAAGAAAGCGAATTATATTACCGAGTTTGTCAAACAATCATCAGAAATGATTTTGCATTCAGGGATGACTTCATGACATCCCCATATGCCCGGTCTTTGTTTCTGCAGCTCCGTGCTCTCCAGAGATCCTGAATATGACACAGACAAACAATTCCACATACAGGGTCCTCATCACCAACCCCAACATGTACAACACAAACTATACCATCACTGCCACCGGACGCTACAGCACCCTCAACTGCCACACGAGAAACAGCTCGTGTGACCTCACACAGCTGCCCTGTGGTTCACTGTACGAGGTCACCGCGGTGGCCACTACGACTGTAGGACGGAGTCTACCCGGATTCAGTAAACCTTTGGAAACAGGTAGGACACCATGAGGTCTTCACGATTGAACAGTTTATACCTTAACGCTACAAAATGATCCACATGAGCCAACATTCACTTAATAAGAAATTGAGTGTAGATCATTTTCCACCGTGAATCAACTTTGAGTCAAGTGAATGGGAGAGGACACATATTTGAAAGTTAGCAGCAGCATATTTCCCTTCATGAACAGAACCACTTTTAATCCAGGTCAGAATATAGTCGTGTCTAGCGTTGGTTATTTTCCCGTTTTCCTCTTCCCGAGGTCCGTGTTGTCCCATGTTTGTGAACGTGACCCAGGTGACCCAGGCCATGACCAACGTGACCTGGTCACCTGGCAACGGAGCTCGCTCCTACGTCACCACACTGACGTCGGCGCGCGGCCACGCGAGATGCCACACCCTGGACACCCACTGCCTGATGGGCTGCATCACATGCAGCACCAACTATAGCGTCCACCTGGAAGCCATCAGCAGCACGGGGCACAAGTCAGAGTGCCAATATCATGGATTCTCTTCCAGTAAGAACAAACGCATGCATTTACACAATATGCATACATTGTAGAAAATATGCACACCCAAGTCAAGTCAGTTGGTCAATCCATAAGTCCACCCACAACCGCAAGCCATGAACCTAGCCCCGAGTCAAACAAGTCAACAAATAAATAAATGTGTTTTATCATTTCTTTTTGTAGCGACATGCATCATTGAAATATAACAGGAGACTAAAACCTCTGGATTTCTTGTAGGTCCCTGTTGTCCAACAGGCGTCAAGCTCTACCGAAGGACCAACAACTCTCTCAGGGTGTACTGGCGCTCTTCGGGCCCTCAGATCCACAACCACGCGGTGGAGCTGTACGGGACAGGGGCCAACTACACCTGCACCGCAGCTGCCGCCGGCACACACTGCGATATCCAGGAGGACACGTGTGGGGACGTCTACACAGTATTGGTGGCACCGGTGGGGCGCAATGGGGTCAAAGTCAACTTCTGTCAGCACAGGACATACTCAGGTGGATCCTTAAATCGACTCCGACATGACCGGTATCGCACATCTCAATTTGCTCTTCATCATCATTTCTGTTAAATATTCTTTTGTCTTTTAATTTTTTTTTAGTTCCCTGCCCAGGAAGTAATGCCGGTACGGCTAAGTATCCTCTAAACCTTACTTCTACTTTTGTAGTAGTCGAACTGGCACGGTAAAAGAAAGATATTTTCGGACAAAGCCCATCAACATACATGACAATGACACGACAATCGTCCCATCGGACCCGACAAATAAGCAAATAAGCTTTTTCCACATTTCTGTAAAATAAAATAGAGTTATGAGCAATCTGATGAATGTTTCTAATCCCCTTTTCTCTCTCTCTCTCTCTCTTAAAAGTGATCTCACGTGGAAGACGAAGCTTGCATTAAACGTAGTAAGTGAAACATTTTTCTGGACTCAGCTCCCCGCCGATAAGGCCGTTCTCGTGACACCCCATGAAAGCCGAGTTATGGAACTGTAAAGTTGCGCAACAACCCGCGACAATCAGCATTCTCCCCTTTACATTACACCGTTGACTGTGAACACTCGGTGACTGAAGGGGTTCTTTCACAGGACCAGCCCATTGTACCATCACGGCGTGTAGGGTATCTTGTGACGACTTTCACAGGCATCCATTTATTGACTCTACCTATAGTGCAATGGCACAACAATGGAGGTGAGCGAGAGAGCAGCTAGACAAGCAGCACAGGTGAGGCTGATCTATGGCTTTATCCCTTGGGACGCCACGTGCCAGACATGTCCGTCTATAAAACATGGGAACAATAAGGAAGAGAACATGACTCGGTCGAATGAAAGACAGGGATCTGCTGCAGGAACTTGACACAGCAATCTTGCTTGGTTTGTGATGAGTGGTGGGCAGATTACAGAAACCTCATAGCCCCCCCCCCCCGAGTCAGAATGACAAAACAAACTTTTCTTTAAATATGATGTATCCGAAAAAACTGTTCTCAGCAATGTTTCATAAAAGCGTCAGTCCTCTCTCCACCATGTTTTTCTCTTGCGTTTCAGTGAACCCCCCCCCTCTACCATCAACGTACCAGCAGGGACAGAGGACTGCACTTACACCAACGACGATATTGTGTACCCAGATGAAATATTACTCTTCTTCTTTAGAAATACATATGTGTTGTGTTGGTACTCTAGGTCACACACACACACGTTTTTTCTTAAATGAATATGAACGCTAAATTAAATAAAAAAAAGTGCGTTCAATTCAAATGTTCTGCTCTGCAATTGGTTAATATGTACTGCAGCAACTTTTAATGCCGGGGCTTGGTGCGGCCTCACCATGCAATGTCATCTAGGGATAGATGCAAAGTTTACAACAGACCCCGTATTAAAATCATTTTGAAGAGTCATTTTGGAAATAAATAATATTTTAGGACTTCTCCAAATAGGAAGCCTCCATAGGGCTGCGGCATGACTTTTGGGTTGTAAAACAGACAGGTGGTCAAAAAGGAGGTCACAGTTAAATGCGGGACTGGAGATATCCATCTCGTTTGCCTGGAGTCATGCATAGCCAGTCCTTTGGATGAGATGTCTGATCAGATTGCTGGAGATAGATATGGCGTTGCCACAGCATCCGTTGGATTCGTTTTCTCCGAGTTGACAGACGACAACAATAAAACATTCTGCATGATAACACTTGTGCGGTCACTTTTTTTCTGAGGGTTTTCTGAGGGGGCGGTGCTTAGTATTATACTACCCTATCACATTTTGCAGTTGTACCTCCGAACCCCCCCCTCCCCCCCATGTGAACAATTATAAATTGGTGAGGGATGTTACCATTAAAATAGTAAGGAAAAAAATGAATAAATGCCACGTACCACAATTCATCAGGGTTCCTGCATCATATTTCATGGTAATCTAAGCACAAGTTGCAGAGAGATTTCAGTTGAAACTACAAATGCGAACCTCATGAGGACTCATGTCAGTACATTATTTGGAGACCAAGAACGTTTGTCCAAAGTTTCCTGTGAGTCTGTCTGATCTCCGTTCTTATAAACCAAACCTAAACGGTGGACTCAGCAACTAACATTAGAGTCCTGAGAAGCATTCCAGGGGCATGGTTTAAAACGCATGTGGCAGAAGGCTGCATGGGAGACGGGTCGGCGACTGGATCAGGAGAGCAGTCCCAGGTGTGTCAGAAGAGACACCTGAAGTTAATCAGCAGATGAGCCTTTGGAAAGTCCCAGAAGAAGCCAGCACACCCGTTACTCATTCAAACGGAACTTCCTTTAAACTTTAAACAAAAAAGAGAATCACAACACACAGCAACCATAGAGTATACTGTCAGAAGGACATTGAACGCTTTTGAAAACTGGAGTCCTTGTGCTGTTTATTTTAAATGTCATTTTATCGCGACACTGACAAGAATGCGGACCACCAGTGGTGGTGGAAAAACACCAGGCTGAATTTACAAAACGCGGTACTACTGGTTCCCACATGTGAAGAACACAGGCTATTGAATGCGTATGCACGGGATTCATGACACTGAAGACAAACACAGGTCGCCAGGGGGGGGAGCTCAGAGAGGAGGCAGGGCCGTTGATTTATTATCAATAGCTCTTCTTTTTTTTTTTTACACACACATTACCGCACAGGAGAAATCACGTTAGGTTCGGTAACACTATCAGCAGAATACCTCAAGCCTAAGATTGGGATACACGCACACGACAGGAAATCCCTTAGCCTATTCATTTAAGATGGTCAAGTTGGGAAGTTGTGAAGGTAGAAGTCACAACTCCCTTATGATATTTAAACTCTTTTCGTTTGTTGCTCTAAACAGATAAACAGTGAGTGAGGACAATGTAATCTTAATTCCATTTTACATTTCCCAAAACACATAATATTCCTATATTTTCAAGATACAAAATCAAAAGGTTGCCTCCAATAACGGCACAAATAAACATTAAAGATAAGGACATACAGTATATTCATATATATATATATATATATAACAGATAAACAGTGAGTGAGGACAATGTAATCTTAATTCCATTTTACATTTCCCAAAACATATAATATTCATATATTTTCAAGATACAAAATCAAAAGGTTGCCTCCAATAACGGCACAAATAAACATTAAAGATAAGGACATACAGTATATTCATATATATATATATATATATATGTAACATGTCTGTAACAGTGTTGCCAGCCTGCACAACAATACTATTGTGATATTTCATTTGTGCGTCGATTATACTCAACTCATTTGGTAGTTTCGATCCCAATTTGCTCCAGTGTCCGGCCAAACACTTAAACACTGGATTTTTTTGGGAGCTTGAAATGTGGCATTATTTATGTTTGATACCATTTTTAAGAACAAGCTTTAGCATTACCTTCTATACTTTTTCATGGCATATTACCTATAAAACAAAATTACAAACATCATGTTTGAGTAAAAACATGTTTGTCTAGTAGATATTGGTGCCTATTTCTGAATATTATTTCACTTGACAATTTTTCCCTTCATTTTCAACATTGACAACAAGGATTGATAATGACAGAGCAGAAAAGAGGACACCAATCCGGGAAGGATGCAGTAGGGGGGTACTTGACTCTCCGGTCAATCAGCGTGTCACACAAAAGGTTATCATATTACCTTACAACAGGTAAATCCTGTTTTTTTTTTTTTACAACGAAGGCAGTGATATTCAAGAAAAACAGATACTTCAAAAATATGTGTTGTGGGTTATGTTTTTACCATGAAAGCTAAGTTGGTCCATGGACTCTAAATTCATGAGCAACAGAGGGGAAATTCTTCAGAACCATAGAGGAAGTGCAGTTTTAACATAATGGGCTAGGGGATTGAAAATGCCCCCACCTCCAGCCAACAAGCCACATACTTTGTTTCCTTCTCATGATGACAGGGAGCCCACGGGCATCTACCTGTCCCCTTTTAGGACGTCCTGATTGGTTCCCAGGAAGTTGATCTACAGCACTCAACCTGCAAAGATTTCAGATGACCTGCTGACTGCAAAACCCGTGTGTGGATGTAACTTACTGAAAGCTTCCCATTGACAAAGGATACGATGTGGACATTTTATTTACCTGCCATTCTTTTGCCTGTCATACAGGTAATCAGACATTTTTGGCAATTGACCATTTAAAAACAAATATTAGTATTCATTCACGAAAATTTACTTTTTTTCCCCCTTTCTTTGTAGATACAGCATGTGTTGACAACAGGTAAGTGTTCTGATTGATACAGTTTATGCAAGATGTGCATTTTGTTGTTTTTTACTCAATAATTAAAAGTGGGATAGATAATATATTTGTTAATGTAAAACTGACAACGTTTCAATATGCCTAGTTTCATATTACAGTAAAAATGTGCATCTCTCAACCATTAACAAAACAGTTTTTTATTCAGCAAAACATTTATAATACAATGTTTACCAAAAATTACTGGTTGACAATGATTACATGCAAGTGTATTAGAACTGAAATGTATTTATATGTTTTTTTAATTATCATCATTCCTTAAGTAAGTCATTTTATGAAAATTGCTCTGGGGAATTCATAAAAAGAACCAAATTACCACTCCCATATATGCATGACTTTCACCAGTTTTATCAAAAAAAAATATGAAAATATTTAATTATTTATTCATTGATCATCATCATTTAGTTTGTACAGTTTATTTAAAAAAACTATATATTTGCCAATGAAATGTATATATGTACATTTTATATACCATTACATACAGTATTTTACTAGGTGTTGAATTGTTTGCTAGTCTGTTCATCATCATTGCGTTTCCACTTTTTCCAGGATGTGACATTTTGTCATTGACCTCTCCGTCAGCATCAACACTGAATGTGGGTTGGAGCAGCTACACTGGAGCTTCACACTATTTGCTGGACTTGAGAGTTGTGAACTCCACCACCGTGGCCCCGGTGGTGGTGATGCAGTCTATACCCACCACACAGCGGTTGATTCAGGGGCTGCGACCTGGACGTGTCTATCGAGTCACACTAAAGGTCTTTGAGTTTTTAAATGTTGTCTGCACGGACGTTGAAGTAACCATGACAGGTGAAAGACACCATTAAAAATCATTCAATTAAACCAATCAATAGAGCGAAAGAATCCCCTTTGTTGAGTCACACTGAATTCCTCATGTCACATTCCCACAGTGCCCGCCACATCTCAGATCACCTCTTCCAGAGCTATTTCGAGTTCATCTCTCAAGTTCGAGTGGTCCAGCGTGACGGGGGCGGAGAGCTACACTTTGTTTGTGGAGGAGTATTTTAGTTCACCCAAAAGAAGATTCAACCAAACCTTCACGACCCTGAGTGGACAATTCGACGGCCTGAGTCAATCTACAACGTACAACTGTTACCTTTACTCCTCCAACAGTGCTGGAAACGGTGCTCAAAGTAGCATAAGGACAATCATGACATGTGAGTGCGCATGAATACCGAGCTTGATTTCAGAAAACCACATAACTGCATAGTCACGCGTGAACCCTTAACCCTCCCCGATGTGTGAAAAGATAGCTCACGGTTTCTAAATTCATCGGAGTAACGCCGGCATCTTTTTTTCTTCTTCTCGGAAGTGGTGCAGCCACCAACCGGCGTGAGCATCGTTTCAACGGGAAAGAGCACAGCGCGAATCACGTGGAACTCTGTGAGTAAAGTCCTGCTGTATCAGGTGGCCGTGAGCGACGTCGACAATCCCAGCAACGGCCCAGTCGTCAGAAACTCTTCGGACACGTCCCTGGACATCAGTAATCTGGAGCCCTGCTCCAACTACACAGTTGGGGTGTCATCGGTCAACGTCTTCCTGATGCCCGGGGAGGCCTCTAGCGTTTCGTACACTACCGCCAGTGAGTGTCGGACGCGACAGAACACGATTCATTCCCTCTTCAGTGCAAACCAGTTCTTTTTGTTTTTGCTCTAATTCTTCACCGGTTGAAATGGTCCCTTTTGGTTTATCCCAAATTACTTGTATTGCACCAAACACTTAATTACGTACATGCTGTTGGGGTTATGCTTGAGCAAAGTTATATTCTTAAAGAGACATTCACAGACGGAGGAATGTACAGTCGATTGTCTGTCGGCTCTGGTGACTCAAAGGGGGCGAAACAGAACATCGGTGAGAACAAGCTGTCCTTTTTTTCCCCCCCCCCCCGACAGCCATAAACCCGGTGGCGACGATTTCCGTGGACTACAGCTGCTCTGGTGGCATGGTGACAGTGACTTGGGCCTTGGTGTTCGGGGCCAACTCGTACAGGGCCGTGGCCGTGGACGCCGCCGGCTCCTCCCTCAATTGCACTTCGGCCTCCGCTAGCTGCCAGATCACCATGCTCAATTGTGGCGCGAGGTACCAGGTCCGCGTGGTGGCCATCTCCGACGACTGCGAGACCACCTCCGGCAGCCACGTCGAGTTCGAGACAGGTGAGCGGGGGGGTGGTCGCTGTGTCACAATGCCTACATTGTCCGTGCTTCAACAAACATAAAACCCCCCCCTTTGCGGGCACACGCCGTGTCCGTCCTTCACACATTACGCCTCTCGACGTGTGAAGCCGTTTAGTAATCCCCCTCCGTGTCCCGTGCTCTTTTCTCACGCCGAGCGGTGAAACACGCCCCTCGCCTGAACCACCAAGACTTGCCATCCAACACCAGTCCAGTTTAAGTGCTTTACAGAAAGCTTGAAATCAGGGAGTTATCCCGAAGGACAGCGATGGTATCAGTCTGGAGAATAAAAAAAGGCAAAGGAGACATAGACACTGTCCCCCCCCCCAGGGACTTCATGTATAACACACACCAAGCTCAAATGTCTATATGATGCCACTCAAGTGCTGAATGCAAACATAGGTTAATGCCATGCGGGGTCAGATGTATTTAATTTCTTTTTGTCTTGTGCAATGGCGTCTCCTCTCCGGTGTCCCCAGTCCCCTGTGCTCCAACTAATCTCCAGACTGAGCACGAATGCTCCAGCAATGTGATCGTCTTCAGCTGGGACCACACCAACAAAACCTTCTACTACGTGGCTTCGGCCGAGGACAAAACGGGCAAAGTGACTGAGTGCAGGACAGTGGAGAACATGTGTTACTTCACCAACATAGGCTGCGGGGAATTCTACAGGTACACCGTGTACGCCGTCAGCTCCGAATGCAACAGCCAGGTCAGCCGGCCCAAGTTTGTCCAGACATGTGAGTGGGACTCGATATGGTTCGTCTACGTCACAAAACGAATAAACGGTGTAGCACCGCATTTTATCTTGAGTGTCTGTCACATACATCATCCTAGAATATATTTAGATAACATGTATGTAATAAATGTGGTACCTTTACAATACTTAAAAAAAAAAAAAATCTTTACCAAAATAAAACACACCGACCGATTCGTCCCGCTTTTTGTCCTCCAGCGCCTTGTTTACCAACCAACGTACGGACGGCGGACCAGTGTCACACCGACATGTTCATCACAACCTGGGACTCCGCTGCCGGCGCTCTGTCCTACACCGTGGAGGCCCAGGGGAACACGGGAGAAACATACAACTGCACCTCGTCCACCAACAGCTGCGCGGTGACCGACGTGCCGTGTGGCGAACACCTCAGCGTGTGGATCACCGCGTCCAATGACAACTGCTCCACTCACAGGGTGCTGGGGGAAGTGGCTCAGACTGGTATGTATCGGTTTGCACGATGAGGCAACTGGGTGGTGTTATTTGTCTTTGCCGAGAAGTGAAACACAGAGTGCGCCCATGGAGTAACCGGGGATGCAATGAATATTTAACTCTCCACCTCCCCTCCAGTTCCCTGCGCCGCCACCAACGTCTCGGCGTCGGTCGACTGCAGCCCAGACTCGGCGAGAGTGAACTGGACGACCAGCATCGGCGCTATATTCTTCATTGCCGTTGCTCGGGATGCACAGGGAAATACACACAGCTGCAGTTCAATGAGCACCAACTGCTTGGTCGAGGGCCTGAGCTGTGGACGAAATTACAACGCCAGCGTTATCGGCACCAATCTCAAGTGCAACAGCACGGCCAGCGAGGAGGTCGCCTTTACGACGGGTAGGTCAGAGGGCTGACCCACATCAGAAGGATAAACACAAAAAAGCTCTCGTGAAAACTCATTATTAATTTCCACAATCTTTAAAAATGTAATTAAATCAACAAAAAAAAAAGTCAGGTTTAATGCATCTGCAACAGAATCCTCTGCTTTCTTCTCCAGCACCCTGTCCTCCAACCAGCATCGAGGCGTTCAGAGACTGCGAGGCCAACCATGCTCTGGTAGTGTGGCAGAACCATCAGCCCACAGGCCTCTACACAGCCTCGATCGAGGACCAAGGTGGAGCGCGACTCAACTGCACCAGCAACACGGTCAACTACTGCAAAATCCCCTCTCTGCCCTGCGGGAGGGCCTACGGGGTCACGGTCACCTACAGCGATGGAAACTGCCCGTCCACCTCCACGCCTGTCGGCATGGACTCAGGTAGTCCCCTCGAAAGGGCTGAACCCGTCCCCTCTGGAAGAGCCCTGGCAAAAAGTACGATTGACATGCGTCTGCTCACTGTTGTCCCCTCCTCTCGTCAGTGCCGTGTGGCCCCGAGGACGTGATGGCCAGCGTGGCCTGTGTCACGGGGGAGCTGAGGGTCACCTGGAACACCTCCGCGCCTGCCGACAACTACACGGCCGTCGTCACCGGAGCGGTGGCTCCGTCTCTGTACTGTAACTCCACAGAGACACAGTGCACCATGGGAGGGCTGTCGTGTGGGAGCTCCTACGGGGTGATCGTCTTCTCCGTCACCGGGTCGTGCTTCAGTCGGCCCAGCACAGAGGTCACCGTTCAAACACGTGAGAAAAACACACTCGTCATTGCCGAAGCCTTAGGTGCTGCCTTTGGTTCAAACGTAGCCTCCAACGGCTCCCCGTTTGTTCCCCCTCAGTGCCGTGTCCTCCCACCAACGTCACAGCCGCGCCCACCTGCGCTCCAGATCCCGTCCCCGTGTCATGGGTGGCCAGTGACACTGCCACATACTACACTGCCGTTGCTACGAGCAACGGAGGTCACAGGTCAGAGTGCTCGACCGATCAAACGTCCTGCAGCCTCCCTGCGCTGCGGTGTGGGGAGGTTTACGCCATTGGTGTTTCAGGGGCCGATGACAACTGCACAGGTCAACCGAGCAACACTGTCTCCGTGGAAACAGGTAACAAGACGCTCACCACCGTGACCCCATTTATGTGTGGCTCAACTAGGAGATTCAAAGTAATCTCACAGAGACCTCAAAGACAGTGACTGATTGGATTTCCCCTCCAGGCCCGTGCGCTCCCACTAACGTGTCCAGCCAGCCGATCTGTGGCGCCGGCATCGCTCGAGTGTCCTGGGCCCCCAGTGCGAGAGCGGCGAGCTATGACGTGAAAGCCACCGCCGACGGACAGCTGCTCACGTGCAACAGCACCAGCCCCAACTGCACGCTGGGCGACCTCGTCTGCGGCCGGGCATACGAAATCCGGGTGACTGCCACTGACGGAGCCTGCGTCAGCAATTACAGCGCCGCCTTCAGACAAGAACCAGGTACTGCACGAGAGAGCATCATCCGAGCAAGTCAGTCAGCAATTGGCTCTTGTTTGATGCAGTAAAGACCAATTCCATTTTATACCAAATAAAGGATCAAATGAATAATACAATGTCATCTAGGATTTAAATGACGGTTTCATGATTTGAGACAATCTTATCTTTGATCGTTTAGCCCTAGACAGTCGACAGTTTTGGTGGATATACACGTTTGACTTTCTGCTGGTTAGAGAAGATCGTCTCATTATGATAAAAATCAACAGAACCCACTTTAAATTCAAGTGATACAACTACTTGACATACTTCATAATATGTTCCGTCTCTCAGTGCCATGCGCTCCGCAGAACATCAGCACAAATCTGCTTTGTGGCACCAACGACTTGCTGGTGGGATGGATCCTTTCCGCCGAGCCTCTTAACTACAGTGCGACTGCTGTGCCGCTGGCCGGAAGCATCGGTCGAGTGACCTGCGACACCAACAGCGGCAGCTGTAGCCTGAGCGGCCTTCAGTGTGGACAGACTTATAATGTGTCCGTCAAAGCTTCTTCCGGAAGCTGCAGCGGACCATATAGCTCCCCACAAACTATACAGACAGGTAATACAGACGCCGGATGTGCCACGCTAGTAATGTCTGTACACCATGTTTGTGCCTCGGTTTAATTCGGTGAACTGTGACCCCCCACGTGCAGCGCCTTGCCCCCCTCAGGACCTGACAGCAGTGACACACTGCGGCACAGGCTCGCTCCTGGCCTCCTGGAACGCGTCTCTCGGTGCGGACACCTACACGGCAACCGTGACCGGTCCGAGCGGCACCTCTGACACGTGCTCCTCATCCAACCTCACGTGCTCCGTCTCTGGCCTGCAGTGCGCCACTCAGTACAATGTCGCTGTAACATCCCGAGGTGGCAACTGCAGCAGCGCGCCTAGTCGAACCGTCATAACAACAGGTTGAGTTTATAGATGTATCTGTACATGTGATGTCTATCAATGATTTCCTTACCCAGGAGACAACATGAGACACCCCTCTCTCTCTCTCTCTCGCTAACTTACGCCAGGCCCATGTGACCCTGCCAATGTGACCGCCAACCTCCGATGTGGCTCAGACATGGCCACGGTGTCCTGGGCTGCCGCTGCTGGGGCCGTGGCCTACACCGTAGTGGCTTTAGATGGCAGCTCTCGGAATTACGTTTCCTGTAGGAGCGGCTCAACTTCCTGTCAGCTGAACCGGCTTCAGTGCGGAAGAGTTTACAACCTGACTGTGGTGGCCGAGGGCGCCACCTGTAACAGCACCGGGGGCACCAGAGCAGCGGTGATGACAGGTAGAGGACAGGAAAGCTGGATACCACTTCGCCTGAACTACCGAGAGAAGAACAAAAAACCACCACTGACCTCTCCGTTTCCCTCTCAGCACCCTGCTCTCCCTCCGTCCAGAACAGCACCCAGATCTGCGGCACCAATTCCTCCTCTCTGCTGTGGGAGTCGGTGGCCGATGCCGTGGGTTACACAGTAAATGCGACAGCTGCAAGCGGGCACGTGGTTTCCTGTAGCTCAGCCGCTGCTAATTGTACCCTGACGGATCTGATGTGTAGTGCAACCTACGCAGCCACTGTCATTGCACGAGGAAGCCGGTGCGACAGCGCACCTGGACCCAGCACCAACATTACTACCGGTGAGAGCTTGCGTGGATATGAGAGAATATGAAGTGTGTGTGTGTGTCTCTGTGTGTGTCTTGCATCTTCCACCATGCACAATCTTTTTTTCACATTCCGTCGCCTGCTTCTCTACAGCCCCATGTTCTCCATCGGTCATATCCAAGCGGTACACCTGTGGCACCAGCACTGCCGTGTTCAGCTGGCCCCAACCTGAGGGCAGCCTGGGCTTCCTGGCTCACGTCGCGGGAGCAGGGTATCGGGACAGCTGCCAGACCACAAGTACCAGCTGTGTGTTCCGCAACCTTCCCTGTGACTTGGCTGTCAATGTATCAGTCCAGGCTCAGGGGGCACAGTGCCGCAGTATCCCAAGTGTCAGCGAATCCCTGGCAACAGGTAATTTAGTAGAAAGTAACAAAAAGTGGTCTCGCAAATTGAAGACCAAATTTTGTTTAGGCTATTTCGAATTAGGCGGTAAGCCTATGAAAGCCACATGAAGTGTGGCGTGCTGGTAGAAAAGCAGACCACATATCTAATGGATGAATTTTTATGTTCACGACCTTGTTCATCACCCAAACGTTTCTTCCCTTCTTCCCCTCTCCAGTCCCGTGTGCCCCGCAGAACGTGAGCGCCACTCTGGGGTGCTTCAACCGCTCAGCCCTGGTGACGTGGGTTGGAAGCCCCAGCGCTGTAGGATACAACGTGACCGTGACGGGCCAGCATGGACACACACACCACTGCCGCACCAACACCAGCCACTGCGGCGTACCCGACCTCCCCTGTGGCGAAACCTACAGCATCACAGTGGCGCCGTTCTCCGAGACATGCACAGGAAACCTCAGTGCCGTGCACAGCTTCAGAGCAGGTGCACAAAGACTTGATAGCCAACATTCAACCGTCGGATTACTGTTAACAAGACGGCAACAACGATGTTAAACCCCTTTTTCTTCTTCCATTTCCTCCAGGACTTTGTGCTCCCAGCAACGTCACCGTGTCTCCAGCTTGTGGCGACAGCACCGTCTCTTGGTCGCTAGTGGCGGGGGCAGAGATGTATATAGCAACAGCAACCGCAGATGATGGCCAAACTCGCGCGTGCAGCTCAAACCAGTCCAACTCGTGCATTTTCACCGACCTCCACTGTGGGGAACAATACTCTGTCGCCGTGGTAACCGTGGACAGGGGCTGCCGGAGCGAGCCCAGCTCTGCCGTGGCACTGAGAACAGGTGAGAGCGCGAAGCATCGGGGCAAATTGATATCGTTCGAACTCATGTTTCAATTACAAGCGCATCTCTTCAACTTGCCCCTGTATCGTCCCAGCTTTGTGTCCGTCCACCAACCTGACGGGCCAGGTCAGCTGCGAAGCCAACGCGCTGACCCTCACGTGGGACCAGAGTCCAGTGCCTGGGGCCACATACACTTTACAGACCGAGAGGCTGGGCGGCGCAGACCCCCCTTCGGTGCACACAACCTCCAACACGTCACACTCTCTGTCCAACCTGCCGTGTGGACAGAGGTACGCATTCCGCGTCGCAGCACAGGACGGAAACTGCAGCATCAGCTACAGTCCACCCTTTGGAATGAGCACAGGTGGAGTGTGTTTCCTTGGCAACAGCTGCGGCGCCGTGAAAATGATCAGAACCGACATCCACATGTGTGAAGTGTCCGTTGTGCTCCTCTTGCAGCCCCGTGCCAGCCCACCAACTTCACCGCCCGTGTGGACTGTGGGACGAACAAAGGGAATTTCTCCTGGCTCGAGAGCACCGGAGCGGCTTTCTACACTGTGGAGGTGACGGGAGAGCACGGTCACGTGGCATCCTGTTCCTCCAACGACACTTCCTGTGCTTTGAAACTCCACTGTGGCCGCTCGTACGCCGCCACCCTGGTGGCTTCCACGGAAAGCTGCAACAGCACCAGACACGCCGACATTCTGTTTGACTCAGGTGAGGCGCGAGGGCCAATTGTTCCACATTATTTCAAGCTGGGCCCGCACAGATTGTCCCCTGCTGGCTGCTCAGGCGCTTAGCTGTGATCTCTCCTGTAGCTCCCTGTCTCCCAGAGGACGTGCTGGCAGAAGTGGATTGTAGCACAAACGTGATGAATGTGAGTTGGACACCGTCAACGGGCTCCGATGACTACACTGCCTGGGCCATCAGCACCGACGGCCACAGAGTCTCCTGTAACTCCACCTCAAACTCCTGCTCCATCCATAACCTGCACGGCGGCAAAGTGTACGAGGTGGCCGTCACCTCGTCCTCCATCCACTGCAGCATCATCGCTGGCTCCGACTACAAAGTTCAATCCGGTGGGTGCAGCCATTTCATGTCGTGCGCGAATGATCCAAAAAAGGATGACGAATAATTGCCGGGACTCTAATGGAAGGTTTCTCTTTCTTTCAAACGCCACGTCCAGCTCCCTTTAAACCCGAGAACGTCACCGTCGACCAGAACTGTAGCAGCGGCGTTATGACGGTGAAGTGGAAGCGGAGCAGCACAGGACAGAGCTACACCGTTACGGCCTCCTCTTACTCCGGCGTCAACTCCACCTGCCGCTCCACGGAGAGCAGCTGCTCCTTCCTGGACCTGAGCTGTGGTCAAGCGTACACCTTCGCTGCGACGGCACACACTAATGTGTGCGTGAGCGAAATGAGCACCCCCGTTGAGAAGATCGCAGGTACGTTCCACACCTCTTTTGTCGAGTTTGACGTCCCACGGGGGGGATGTGCTCAATCGCCATCAATACGAAGTTACCACTCGAGGCCGGTTCGCTCGGCTTATCGCAGAGACCTACCACAACCAGGTTATTTTCCGGCTGGCTGCGGCAACGGCTGGTGCCTCCCAATCTGATAATGAGGATGAGATGTATAGTTTTTACATTGTGTTTTTAGAAACAGAGATACTAGGTGTTAGTACATTTTGGTTTATAGGTTCACGAGGGGCGTATTTTCTTTTCAGGGCTCAATGCTGAGCTAGGATAAACGGATGCTGGATGACAATTAAGTTTTCAAACACTATTGTATGAATATTGATCTTCTGTAGCCCTCGAAAAGAAAGCAAGTATTTCTCCCATACAGCAACTCATTTGAATGGTTCACATTTTTTTTTTTAACTGGTCTCCTTGGATGCAATTCTCTCTTTCTCTAGCCCCATGTCCTCCCACCAATGTGTCGGCGGAACTGAACTGTACCACACAGAAGGCTCTGGTCAGCTGGAGGAGCGCAGCCGCGGCTTCGGCTACAGCCTACAGCGTCCGGGCCACCTCCGCCGACGGACAGAGCTCCACCTGCAGTGATACGGGGACATCCTGCGCCCTGGGCGGCCTGGTCTGTGGACAGGAATACTCCGTTGTTGTGGAGGCAATGCACAGCGGCTGTCCTGGGCCGGCCAGTTCCCCCACCGTCTTCACTACACGTGAGACTCTCACTCAGAGACTGTAGACTATTAATAAGCTTTTTATACTTGGAAAAACGACTACACGCCAACTACATTTGTTCCTGCAGTGCCCTGTGTTCCCACGAATCTCTCCGTCCACTACAACGCGAGCTCTGCCCGGGTGACGTGGGACGCAGCGGGCGGTGCCAGCTCCTACTCTGTTGAGGCTGTGACCGACCGGGGCTCGACCGTCACCTGCAACGACACCAACAACGGCTGCTCCCTGAGTGGGCTGCAGTGTAGTGGAATGTACAATGTGACGGTGACGGCACACAACCTGGCCTGTGACAGTTTGACCTCTGAAACCCATCGCCTCGAGACAGGTTCGTTGGCTGATCGCTAAGGGGTGCGTGTACAGTTGTGTATCCCTGACAATGTCTTTTTCCCCATCTTTAAATGTGCGTTTTTTTTCTTGTCATTCAGAACCCTGTCCACCCACCAACATTCAGGCCAATATAGTGTGTGATCAACACACTGCGAACGTCTCCTGGGAGCAGAGCGACCTCGCCGTGGGTTACGTCGCCTACGTCGAGAACCAGAGCGGCCAATGCGCTTCCTGTGCGGCCACGGACACTCAGTGTGCGGTCTCAGGACTGACATGTGGCACAGCGTACAACGTCTGGGTCAAGGCTCTGGGACAACAGTACAACAGCTCTGACAGCGCCGTGGTGACCACTACATCAGGTACAGTCGTTTACTCACACATAAAAAAAGATACAAACGGGATGATGGGGAAAGCAAGCAGGCAACTAAAACATCCAAGGTCCAAACGGGGAGCAGAGACGGCGCTAAATACACTGGGGAGGCAGGGAGAACGAGGCACGAAGTGTGACCAAAAACACAGGTGAAACCAAAACGATTGTGTTTTTTCCACTAAGACACATTTCTTGAAGCCTTCCACCCTTTCCTCTAAACTCTAAGCACAAAATCCAGTTTTCGAACTACATTCACAAATCCTCCGACTCTTCCCTGCAAAACTGAACACTCGCCTCAAAACAGTTCCATCTGTGTCCAACACCAAACAATGTTGTCACACCAAACCAAGTCAATCAAATTTAAACACACTACTGAACAGTCAATACACTACATTAAATAAGGGAACACCTGTGCATTCAGCACTTGTATTCAGTCAAATAACGTACAAAATTATAGATGAATTACAAGGCCTACAAACGCCCCCCCGAGCCTCCTTTACAGTACTATACTACATTATATTGACAAAGTGAAAAAAAAAATCCTGTTTACCAGGTGAAACGTGCTTATGGGTTTGCCAAAAAAAGTGCCTGATTTAATGAATTGGTTTAAGCCACAGGGCTTTAACAATCGAAAAATACTGTAAATAGAGACACACAAGGAGAAAAACCAGTAAAACAGATAGAAAAGATACACGGTGAAACGATTGATATGTTGAAGGGAATCAAAGCTCAACAATAAATTTGCCAAAGAATAGGAATTGAAAATGGTAAATGAGATGGTCTGCGAGATGCGGCTAAAAGAGTTTCTTTAAAGATAAACAGTTAGAAATGACTAGACAAAAAAAAAAAAAAGTTAAGTCACATTCTCCTAAAAATCCCCTAGGGCCTTGCCAGCCGAGCAGCATTGAAGCCACGGTGGATTGCGAGGCCCACTCTGCCACCATCGCCTGGCAGCCCAGCATAGGGGCCGTGTCCTACGTGTCTGAGCTCACAGCTCCGTCCGGCCTTACCGCACGCTGCACCACAAACCACACGCACTGTCAGCTGAGCCCTCTGCAGTGCGGAGAGGAGTACAACGTCACGGTGTCGGCCGTGGGGGAGACCTGCAACAGCAGCGCTAAAATGGCAGGACACCTCGCCACAGGTACAGTATGTTGAACTGTGTGCGTGTTCATTATTATTGTTCACTTTTCATTTTCGTCCCCAAAAAATGGAACTTACTCCTTGTGCACCATGTGAACGCCAGAGCCCTGTGTTCCCACAAATCTCTCCGTCCACTACAACGCGAGCTCTGCCCGGGTGATGTGGGCCGCACCGGGCGGTGCCAGCTCCTACTCTGTTGAGGCTGTGACTGACCAGGGCCCGACAATCACCTGCAACGACACCAATAACAGCTGCTTCCTGAGTGGGCTGCAGTGTGGTCAGATCTACAACATCACCGCAATGGCACGAAACACGGCCTGCAACAACACCGTGACCTCCGAACCCTACCGCTTCATGACAGGTGTGCCACTGGACGGTGTGATAAATGGGATTTGGCTCTCACTGCGTAGTCACGTTTAAATGTGTGTGTGTGTGTGTGTGTGTGTGTGTGTGTGTGTGTGTGTGTGTGTGTGTGTTTGTTCAGAACCCTGTCCACCCACCAACGTTCAGGCCAATATGGCGTGCGCACACCTCACCTCCACGGTCTCCTGGGAGCAGAGCGACCTCGCCGTGGGTTACGTCGCCTACGTCGAGAACCAACGCGGCCACTACACTTCCTGTGCTGCCACGGACACTCGGTGTACGGTCTCAGGACTGACATGTGGCACAGTGTACAACGTCTGGGTCAAGGCTCTGGGACAACAGTACAACAGCTCTGACAGCACCGCGGTGACCACAACATCAGGTAAGGAGTCACCCTGGGCAAATGCCACTTTCGGGGCCACTTTTCATTTTGTGACGCTTCATGAACTCACTGGCGCCGTTTCCTCAGCTCCGTGCCTGCCCCGAGATGTAGAGGCTGCGGTCAACTGCAACTCTGATGGCGCTGCGGTCGTGTCCTGGAATGCCACTTATGGCGCGGCGAACTTTTCCCTCACTGCTGTCGTCAATGGAAGTCTGCGGACCCTGTGTGCGACTCGGCGGAACAGCTGCAACCTCACAAATTTAACGTGTGGCCAAACCTACAACCTTCGCCTCAACGTCAGCAACCAGGAGTGCAGCGTCACCGCACCAATGCCCGCGAACGTCACCACACGTGAGTTGATTTTTTTCCCTTTCTTTTCCACTGCTCATGTGAAGCAGTTTGCCTGTACCTCAGCCTGACGCTTATCTTGCCGCACCTCCCTTTAGGCCCGTGTCCGCCGCAGCGTGTAGCCGTTGACCTGCAGTGTGGCTCCGGAAGCGCAGTCCTGTCCTGGGAGGAGACTTCTGACGTTGAACTCTACACAGCGACGGCCACGAGGGCCTCGGGAGGGGAGGTGGAGAGGTGCAACTCCACGGGCTCCACCTGCCGCTTCCCCAACCTGACCTGTGGCGACAACTACAACTTTACCGTCACGGCTCACAGTCGGGGCTGCCGCAGCCAGGCCAGCGGCGCTGTGTCCATCCAAACAGGTATTTTGTCCTTTGACGCTCAGCATCTGAATCCATCACAGGCTTGTTATGGTTCATTAAAAACGTTCCGACCTCACGCAATACCTGTGGATGCTCTTTTTTCGTCCTCCGCCTCCTCCCAGAGCCTTGCCGGCCGGTGATTGCGTCAGTCCAGGCGCTCTGTCAGAGTGAGGACGTCCAGATCGCCTGGGACCAAGCGAGTGGTGTTGTGAACTATTTCGTTACGGCCCAAGGGAACCTCGGGTACGTGAAGAGCTTGTACACGAACAATACTTCCCTGTCAGCCTCTCTGCCGTGTGGACAGGATTACAATGTCACTGTGCAAAGACGAGGCTCCGAGTGTGAAAGCATCGCCAGCAGCCCAGCCTTCTTCAAAACTGGTGCGGTTTTACAATTTTACACCACCACTCCAATATAAAGGAAGTGTCGTGTGCCAAACGCGCACGCTTGAAACCCCTCGTCTCTCCACAGCCCCGTGCATCCCCCGGGATTTGACGACACGCGCGCAGTGCGAGTCAAGTACGGGCTCTGTCGGCTGGGGCCCCAGCGATGGCGCGGAAACGTACGTCGCCGTGGCAACTGGCGCGGCTGGCGGACACACTCGCCAGTGTCTCACCAACACCACCTCCTGCACCTGGAACGACCTGCACTGCGGGGAGAACTACACCGTTGTAGTGCGAGCGCAGCGCGACAACTGCACCAGCCTTCCCAGCTCCAGCTCGGTCATCCACACGGGTGTGCTATGCAGACAAATCCGTTTCAGTGACAATCATGTTAAAAATCCATGTGAAGGATTGGTTTCACCTTTAACCCCTCGTACTGCATTTGTTCCTCCCCCCCCCCTTACTATGGCGCTCCGGGTCAAATCTGACCGGTCAGTTTTTAACAACCTGTGTAAGACTTGGATACGGTTGTGATCTGTGATCTGTAATAACCCATAAAGCCTCTTTCTCTCCCAGATCCCTGTGTACCTCAGAATGTGGTCGCCTCTGCGGACTGCAATATGAAAGTTGTCTCTCTCACCTGGGATAAAAGCGACGGATCCCAATCGTACTTTGTGAACGCCGAAGCAGGAAGCGCAGCGACCGGGTTCATCACTAATGTCACCACAGCCCACTTCACCAACTTAACCTGCGGACAGAACTACAGCCTCACCGTCACACCCCAATACGATCACTGTCCTGGCAACTCCAGTGCACCGGTATCCATACAGACATGTAGGTGAAATACTTTGCGTCTACTTTAAGAGACAAAGTGATGACGATGTCTGAGGAGGAGGCTTTCCTTTTTCAGGGCCATGTCCGCCTTCAGGAGTCTCGACCAGGCAGGACTGCCTCTCTGCCATCGTCCTGGTGACATGGGAAGCCAGCAATGGGTCGGACTACTACACAGTCACCACACAGACGGACACTGGCATGCCAGGAATATGCATGTCCGACTCTAATCGGTGCAGCTTCCCGGGCTTGACCTGTGGCCACAACTTCTCTGTGTCAGTCACAGCTTCCAACCAGGGGTGCAACACCACCGCCAGCGCAAGCAGCCGCCTGCAGTCAGGTGAGCATTAAATGGCTCTTGGAGGGGAAAACCGGGCGCTTTTTAAAATTGTTTAACTTCCTACAAGCAATGGTGTCATAGATTTAGCCGTTTTCCATTCCCATTGATATGAACCCAAATCTAGAGTAAACTAAAAAGAAATGCAGTTAAACCCCTGTACACACAGACGGGGAAATTAGTTGTTATGTAGTTATGTCTTTTTTTGGTCATTTCTTTCTTTACTTTGCTTGTTTTACGTGAACATATCATTACAATAACTATTTCTGGGAAATTCAAGTTACCACACGCTCTGCGAGAGTAACACGTTCTCCACGTCCCTCCGTTATCTGCAGTACCGTGTGTTCCCACCAATGTCTCAGTGGTGATGGACTGTGCCAACAGCACCGCTCTTGTGTCCTGGTCTGCCAGTCAAGGGGCTGTACGGTACTCTGCGACCGCCCGCAGTAGTCGTGGCAACGTCAGCTGCCAGACGACTGACCTCGGGTGTCGCCTTGGCAATCTCACATGTGGCAGCAGCTACACGGTTCAGGTAGCGGCTATGGATGACAAATGCTCTAGTGTCCCTAGCCAGGATCTGCTATTAAACTCAGGTAAGACACACCACAAAGACACTAATGCGCAGTTGAGGTTTTTACACTTCTGGGCTCAACAAACAAACCAACGGGTGTCTGTCTTCCCATTGCCAGGCCCCTGCCCACCACAGAATGTGAGCGCACGGGTCAGCTGCCCCTCCAACAACATGACGATTTCTTGGGACGCCGTCAGGGAAGCTGACCACTTTCTGGTTTCAGTCACGGCACAGAGCGAAGGGACTGTTGAGTCGTGCAACACCACACACACAGCATGCTCCCTCAGCAACGTCACCTGTGGAAAAACATTCACCGTCCACGTCACCTCCGTCAGGGGCGGCTGCCGCAGCCGGCGCAGCCAGACCCACAACGTCCTGTCAGGTATAAAAAAGGATGGGAGGGTTACTTAAAAAAATTAAAATAAAAGTCAGGTACAGTTAACTGTTGAAAAATGCAATCAGTAACGTAATCCAAGTATCACAATATTAACTAAATGTCACCTGATTACTTTTCGATATCCTCAATACCAAATATGCAAGTCAAGACAAGAAATGTTGTGCCAAAAGCCCTTTCTGGTACATACCTTGCTATTATTCCCCAAAACATGATTTATTTTCCCTCCCCTTTACACCTACCCAAGAAGGGCTTTTAAGTGGAGGGGAACAGAGATGGGATGGTTCTAAACCGCAGCACAGAACAGGCGAAATAATGCAGAGGATAGCAAGGATATGAAACGTACCAAAGACTTACACAACAGGAGATGAACTCCACTTTTGCATCTGCTCCGTAGCTCCGTGCCAACCTCAGGGAATCCGAGGAACCCTGGACCATGTGACCAACTCGGCCTGGATCTCGTGGCACGCGTCTCCGGGGGCAGACAGCCACACCGTGTCCGCCGCGGGCGGCGAGGGGCACACGGCCAACTGCACGAGCGCCAGCAACAGCACGTGCGAGGTGGAGGAGCTGGCGTGTGGCGTGCTCTACACCTTCAGCGTCACCGCCGGAAACGGCCAGTGCGAGAGTCCGCCGAGTGCCGGCATCCGCCTGCAGACGGGTAACGAGTGGTTAGAATGACAGGTATTCAATGTCTCGGTGGCCCAGTTGAAGACTCTTTCTCCTCCTCCTCCTCCTCCTCCTCCAGCCTCCTGCTCCCTCTCCGCCATCACGGCGTTCCCTCAGTGCCACGACTCCTCCATCCTGGTCGTGTGGGAGCTGACGGAGGGCGACGCCGGTAGCACCGTGTACAGCGTCACGGCCGAAGCCAGCGACCACACGTACCTGCACTGCAACCACACGGGCACCAGCTGCTCCCTGCACGGAGCGCGCTGTGGCCTCCGCTACACCATCATGGTCGCGGCGTCGTCTGACCAAAGCAGCGGCATGAGAAGCCCACCCTACAAGATCAGCATGGGTGCGCTTTCTTTTTCTGTCCAACCCCATAACATCTTCGACTTATTCACCTCCAGTATGTTGGGTTTCCAATCTCCCCTGCTTTGTAGAAGGGCAACACTTTCGCCTCTGGTTTTAGGACTTGCATCTGATCTGGCAGGTGTGGATGTGGAACTTTTTTATTAATTTTTTTTTAATCATAAAAAAGGTAAATATTTGAGCTGATTGGAGGGCCGTTCAAAATGAGTATTTCCTCCTTCCAGATTGGATGGAATTATTAATAATTGACTATCCAACATTTCAGAATTTCTCTTTGTAGAACTATTTTCTTTGTTCCACTCCATCTTAATCAATACTCATTTGATGAAACACTGGGGTAATGAATACCATTTTTAAAATGTTTCCAAACTAATGGTCATTGGAAGTACGCTCAAGAGAAAAGCCTTTTACCAGCCACGTAATGCTAGTGGATTTCTTCTTCTCAGAGCCCTGTCCCCCCGGAAACGTGACGCTCAGGCCCTCCTGCGAGGACCAGAGTGCGCTGGTGACCTGGGCTCCCTCTCCCGTCGCTGAAACCTACAGTGTTGTCGCCGTGGGTGCAGATGGACACGTGCATACCTGCAACGCCACCTCCACCAACTGCAGCGTGACAGACCTCCACTGCGATCAGCAGTATACAGTATTCGTAACTGCCACGCACGAGAACTGCTCCAGCAAAGCGAGTCAAAATGCAACGCTCAATACAGGTACGCGTCTTCAAACAAGACCCTACGGCATGAATCCATTTGAATTCCCACGTTTGGAGCATACGACGCCAGTCTCAGCACAGTAGCAAGGAATTCTGTGTCTCTCCTTAGGTCCATGTCAGCCAGGTGGAGTCTCGGTTACATTCAACTGTAACACTCAGTCTGCACTGCTGTCCTGGATGCACAGCGAGAACGCCGAACACTACTATGGCTGTGCTCAGTCCGGGGGCGGCGACATGCTGTACTGTCGCAGCGAAAATCTCACATGCACCATCGAGGGTCTGGATTGCGGCACAGTTTACAATTTCTCTGTCAAGGCCTCGGATGGCGCGTGCAACAGCTCCTTCAGTGAGCCAGTGCAGAGCGGAGCAGGTACAAAGAGCTGCACGTTCCTCCACAGATTCTTTGACCTTGTAATGTACGCAGTGCATTGTGGTACACTAAATCCTCGACCTCGCTCCCTTAGCACCCTGTCCGCCAGACACCGTTGAGGCGCAGCTGCTGCCCATGCAGAGCGAGGTCCAGGTGCTGCGCTTCAGCTGGACACAGGTCTCCTGCGGGGACGCAGCGTACATGGTGACGCTAACGGGAAGCCTGTTGGGAGACAGCCAGGCCCTGTTCGAGCTCACCTCCTACTGGACTAACCGCACCTACTTTGAGTTTCCTCTCCCCTGCGGTTCATCCTACGTTGCCACATTGCAAAGCAGGAACAGCGCTGGTCCCGGCAACCAATCTGTGCCACTCAGTGGAAAAACAGGTAGACTACACTCAACCCACAAGTCACTGTTAGTTAGGGCCCAATGTCATTGCCATGTTGTTA
Organism: Colistium nudipinnis; assembly: GCA_016785305.1. Classification (NCBI taxonomy): domain Eukaryota; kingdom Metazoa; phylum Chordata; class Actinopteri; order Pleuronectiformes; family Rhombosoleidae; genus Colistium; species Colistium nudipinnis. The sequence goes on from JAFBJU010000807.1 coordinate 422,102, forward strand.
TCATTGCTCCTTTCCCCCAGTAAATGTATTTTTTTTTTCTATTCTCGAGTATTACATTTAATTATTTGATTTAAAAGTCTCGCTGAACTTCATAGAACAAGATGTTTCAACAGTTTCCCCATTACAGTAGATCAAAGGTCTCACACTAAAACAAAGGCTGCATTCAACATTTTGTATAATTTGTATTCTGTATGATTTGTCAAAGAAATGTAGTAAGGCGAAATGTACATAGGACTGAAATGCGGTTGATGTATTAAAAAAAAGGCAAAAGAGGTCTTTCACCAATTCTCAACTTCTCTTCTCCCAGCCCCGTGCCCTCCATCAGGGGTGGTCTACAGTGGCAACAGCTCATTTGCCGCAATCTCATGGAACGCGTCGGTGTTTGCCACGGCATACACTGTGTACGACAACCGTTCCACACCAAAGGCCCGGCTTTGCAGGGTGGCGGGCCTGTCCTGCTCGTTTTCCAACATGACCTCCAGGAACCTGGTGATCACGGCCAGCAATGCAGCCGGGGAAAGTGAAGATTTGACCATTACAAATGGTGGGCACTGATGTGCATTTAAAAAAAAACAGCCACAATATACTGCACTTTTAAAAACAAAGCAAATGATGCAAGCCTGCTCTCTTTCTAGTGGTACCACAAGCACGAAGGAGGCGCGGTCTTGGTGAAAAACAGATGGGTAAGTTTGAATGGCTAAATATTTAAAAGTGCCCAAAACTCAATTCAATTCACATTGATACACACAAATGACCCAAATGAACACATTGCTCTAAACTCACTTATTTAGAGTGGTCAGTGAGATGGGGTCTCACATTATAGCATAGGGGAATGCTAACAGACATTTCTGACAGTAGTTTCCTTTTTTCAATGTTAGGTTAGGGTTGTAATAACTAGAATGCGGTCTCAATTCACCGGCGGTGTATGGAGCAAAGAAAAAAGCAACAACTCACCCAGGCCCTCAGTTCACACTTGTGCCTCGTTTTTTGCCCAGCAGGAGGCCTATCGGCTCCCACGCTGCACATCAGGCACGCGATGTCGACCGCTATTTTCGTCCAGTGGTCTCCGGTGGACGCCGCCACCCATTACGGCCTGGTGATCCGGAAGCAGGACGGAGCCAGCGAACCGGAGGAGATGACGGTGTACGGGGAGAGCCTAATACTCACCGATCTGAGCCCCCACGCTGCCTACTGTTTCTCCGTCGCCGCCAGCGACTCGGACACCAGCGGACCCGAGTCCGACCCTGTGTGTGCGCAGACAGGAGCAGGGCTTCCCCAGTGAACGGGGGGGGGGGGGCATGGCTTAGTGCAGGCCGGTCGAGAGGTGTGTAGCTCAAATTGGCGTCACCTTTGGCTTTTACTTATAAATCCCAATATTTTTGAAGATCTGGTAGAGCACGAGAGCTAGCGTTGTGCGGGGAGGGGGGGGGGGGGGTTTCTTGGTGGATTTGGTGCATTTTGGACAGGAAAATGGTAAAAGTGGGACCGCTACAAAAGCCCTGCCACCGCCTACTACTACGACACATAGTAAATAGTTCCATGTCGGCTAAGTGAAATAAATGCCTCCTGTCACGTAAATATGTGAAAAGATCATTTCTAGAGGTAAGGTTGATGTCTGTCGGTTGAGGTTCTCCGTTTTAAATATCTAGGGCTTTGCTCCTCCTGCTTTTTAAATTCCACTCACTTGTGTACATTATATGTCATTGGTCATCTTAAAGGTACTATATTAGAACGTGTTTTTTTTTTTGTATGATTAGATGATATATATTTTCACACGACACTCAAATAAAACTGCGTTTTTGCCACCGGGCCTTCCACTCACTGACCATAAACAAAAGCATGTGTTGTTCATAAAAGTGTATTTAATAGAAAACAAAATGCAACAGAGCAACAACCCAAACACAGCACAAGCAGGGCTCAAGTGTGTGTGTGTGGTAAAAAACAAAAAAAAATTACCCTTTGCATACTGCCCTTTGGAGGATTAAAACTTTTTTTAGGCCGTCTACACAGAAGTCAGGACAGCGTTACCGCATGCTGGTCGGAACTGCTGAGCCACATCGCTGCTGTGTTCAAGTATGAACACTAACCGTTCACTTAGGACTGTTCAATGTGTGTTTAATAAGAATACAGCTGAACAATGATTCAGCATTCCCGTCATATGCACTCTGGTGTGAAGTCTCATTTAAAAAAAAATGGCCTTTGTGCCGCCATTCTTTATAAATATACAATTATACAACAGTGTGGAGCCCAGCACACAAACCGGCAATAGGCCACGCTGCCGCTCGTGCGTAGACAGCTTCCAAAACATTATATACAAACCCATTATCATCCTGGGGTGAAAGAATGAACCGGAGAAAATTAAAATGCCACTTTTGACCCCATACCAAATTTCAAGTGAGGACTAGCGATGGTCTAATCGGGAGGTGGGGGGGGGAGGCAGAAGAACAGAAAAAAAGGGAACGCAACATCGCATTGGCCGGAGACGACACACCCACATGTCCGATGGGCTAACATTCCTAGTCTTCATCACAAGCAAAAGATCACACGACTGGGTATAAAAAGAGGAGAGGAGAAACACTGGGGGCCGAAGGAAGAGCTACTGCTGCGAGGCGACATTTACTCGGCGCTCCGACTCCGTCTGCGATCACTCGGTTTACTATGGTCGTGACTGGACTCGCGCTGATGATGAGCCCTCTCCTTGCTCCCGCTACGTTTGTGAGAACGCTGCTCCCCGTCTCTTTCCCTCTCTCTTTCTCTGCTGTGGCTGCGCTCCCGTTTCTTGTTCTTCTCCTCCCCACTCTTGTGCTTCCTTTCCCTGCTTCGACTCCGACTCGGTTTTTTGGCCTTCCTCTCGTCTCTGTGCCTCTCCCTGTCCTCTTTGTGCCTCCTGTCGTCCGTCTCCGCCCTGCTCTTTTTATCCCTGGACCTCTCCCTCTCGGCGCCTCTATCTTTATGGTGATCCCTGTCCTTCCTCTTGATCCTGTCCTCCCCTCCATCTCTCTCTTTGTCTTTGCGTTCGCTCCTACGTTCTCGGCTGCCGCTGCGACTTCTCCTGCGTTCTCGCCGTTCTTGGTTCCTGTCTGCGCTGCGGGACCGCCGTCTCTCTCTATCCCCTCTCTCCCTATCCCTGCCATCTCTCTCTTTCTTTTGCCGGTCACGCTCCCTGTCCAGCTCTCGGTCAAAGCTTGGCCCGTGGCGCTCTCGCTCGCGGTGGTGGCTCCGGCTCCTGGAGCGTTTGGGCGACCTTCGGGGGCTCGGTGTTCGTCTGGGTGTCCTTCAATGAGAGGTAACATAAGTCTCAAGCAATTGAAACGTTCTTGTCCAATACCTTACAGATGCCTAACATATCATAAGAACTGGGCTTGAACACCGGCACATACAAGCATTCACGGTACCAAATAAGGTTGAACACTAAATAGCGTGAATCTTTTACCTGGAGCGCCGTCGTTCCCCTTGATTCCCTGGCTCCACAAACGGAACCTCCTCCTCTTCTTGTGGCTCCTTCTGAACAACCTTGCGAGGCCGCGCCTTCATCTGCTGGTCGATGATCTTCTGCACGGGCACTGGGATTCGAGGGAAAAGAGTGGAAAACCACTCCAGTTTGGTCAGGAAGGAGCGCAACATCTCTCCAACGGTCATCACACAGCCTCCTCCTGCCTTCACGTCGAGCTCCTGGAACAAAAAGGTGGCAAAGAGCCATGAAGAAGGTTAGTCAGTACACCCAAGCAAGAAGTCAATCAGATAATCTGATCGCTTTTTGATTTGAGGCAAATTTGAAAAAGCAATGTGTGATGACCAAGTACTGAACCTTCACCTCTGTTCATCTAGCTTAATCTTGCATATCAACCAAATATTACTTTTGCCATTTATGACTAGAGGAAACAATATTAGAACTGTCACATTTTTTCCTCCTCTAAGCTGTCTGGTAGTTCCTCGAGTCTGTACTTACAAAGTGAGCTTTGGAATCAAGCATAAGCTTATACATTTTACCACTGAACCTCTTCAAGAGGAGTATCTATTGTTTTCTCTAACGATCATACATGGAGGGAATGAAGAGCATCGCACTGAGACAAATCCTCACTGTCCCCTCATTGAGCTGAGGGGGACAGTCTCCTAACAACACAATGATCTCTGAAGGAGAATAGAAATGCCCCCAGTGTAAGGACAGACTGGAGCCGGTAGGTAAGTGCACACCAGTTCACTAGTTATCAGCTTAATATGGTAGAGAACAGCTGCTTTGCACTCACACACGCAAACCAACAGTGCTGAGATACAATATCCAATTCACCTGCCGCACAATAGGCATCTAAAGAAAAAAACAGGGAAGATAACCAGTTGGGTAGGATTTCACATGTTCAATTCAAATACAATGCAACAGAACATCACAGGAGGCCTGGTTGCACAGCATGTGACCAAATTATATTTGAGTTGTAGTTGGATAAACAAAACTAAATTTGATGCGTTATCTCATTAATGTATTTGTAGGTAGGAATCCCAATTGCCATCTACTCAATTTAGTTTTGTGCAACAAGTCCTGATATAATCTTGTCAAAGACGGAGAGCATGCCTTAATATCACATTGGACTAAAAGATTTGACTCAGCATTATACATGGTACTTACCCTTAAAAAACTCAGCAGCAGAGCAGTGAGCAAGTAACCTAGCTACTCGGGTTTAGAGGACAAAACTAAGGACAATTAAGCCAAATGAAGGCAAAGGTGAAAAATCAGTTATGAGCATCACAGGCTGGGAAACAGACAGCCTTTAACATGTGTCCGGTAGCTGTGCATTTAATAGAGAGAAGAAACATTAAAGTATTACCCGTAGTGACATACCTCCTCATCATCCAGGAAGCCATCGTACCATTCGACCAAATCTGCGGGTGGCTGAGTGTACCTGAGGCAGAATAGGACAGAGACCGAATAATGCTTCACATGTTGTTCACATTGTTCCGGTACCGCTAGAATAAGTCCACAGATTCTCACACAATAGGTTAATTCATAGCCTGGCATTATCAGACCAATTTGCATTTTGTGGTTGTTTGTATCACACAATATATCATAATAGAGTGAAGTAATAAAGAAATACTAGAAAACGTTGCTATTTAAGTGAAGGAGGAGAGTGGTCTGAGACTATTTCTGAAGCAAAAACTCACAAAAAAACCTACCTTATGTACATGAAGCCAAGCGCTCTGATGTATGGTGAGTCTGTGTGAGTGATCAGACCCATCAGCTGTTTGCGAGTCAACTTGAGAGTAAACAGTTTGTAAAGAAGACAGAAAGCAGTGGACACAATACCACCAGTTCCAACTCCACGTACCTAAAAGAAAAACACATTTGTAAAGCCCTGCGCATTCTTTTTTGTATTGTATGAAAGAATATTAATATACGTCACTTCATTCTGCCCTACTTGTGAATCCTATAAGGTGATCACCATTTCAATCATTTTAGAAATCATCCAGATTGCACAGGGAAAAAAACAGGGGGGGGGTAAGAGATGGGGTATAAAAAGCACGTACTTCTCACTTACCCCTCCGCACATTCCTGTCTGGCCAGCAGTCTTTCTGCTTCCTTTTTCCCAAGGCTCAGCATGAGTCACCTGTGGGGAAGATGAACATATTCAACCTGTGTGTTTATGTGCAATTCCTTCGGTTCTTCAATTAGGCTGCCATTGTACACACCATGCAGAGAGCTACTCCCCATTACCTTACGTTAGGGCTCTAATGTTCCAGTCATATTTATAGGACACCTTTCATATATATACTACCCCTGCCAAACTCTCCCAATAATTATTTAATAATAGTTCTGAATGAGTGGGACTTTCAAAATATCACCAAATAAAGGAAAACACTAAGGAATTACAACAACAAAAACAGCAGATATGGGTATCCCATTGTTTATAATCGCAGCCAACCATCGCAAGCTAGCATACTTTCACGTTACCTACAATATATATATATATGCAAGTGATTATAAGACTTGAAGAGATATAAATGAACATTTCGTTAGGTCATAAAGTTAAACTTGATCAAATTGGCCCTGTGCAGGGTTAGTTTCACCTTATTTAAAAGACGACTGCTAACACAGTGACGCTGTATTAACTGGTTATCTAACTAGCATGCGGGTTAGCAGTCGCTAACGTTACCTTGAAATAGATTTCGTCCACGACTTCGTGGTAGGTCTTTAGCTCGTAAAGCTGAACTTTGAAATACGGAGACGACAACACGTTGGTAAGAATCATTGGGTTGAGGTTCATGGTCTTTTCGTTTCCCCACAGGGGCAGTACATTTCCATGTTTCCCTGGCACAGACTTGCTCACGGCCTGTGTTGGTAGCTGGTTTCCGACGTTAGCCATGTTAGCTGAATCCCACGCCGCTTAACTTGGTGTACAGTTAGCGAGTTTCCGTTCACAAAGCCATCAATAGAGGATGATGAGCTATCGACCTTTAACAAATTCGACCGTCCAGTTATGGCTGGCTTGGGTTTAAATTGATGATAACAACTTCCCGCCGTCGCTGTAGCTTAGGTCTTTCGGCGAGGTGGAACCGGAACCCTACCGCTGGTGGTGCAGTGTGAGCGGATGTACAGCCGATGCTACCGGCAAACACTTGTTTTCAAAAATAAAAGTAAAAATGCACTAAACTTTAAATCACATTTCACTGCGTTCATTAATACATCCAGTGGGATGTGGCATAGGTTGTGTAGTTTTACATTCTAATCCATTAAAAAAACGATTATTTGTCATATATTTAGTAGATTTGTCCAAACCGGAAATAGTTGTGTCAAACTTTAAAGTAACTAATTTATTTGCAGTGTGTCTCAACAGTTGAACAGAAATGTCATTTTCCCATTTAAAAAGTTCAGTTTCAACTTTAATTGGATTTCCACCATTTCAATGTGGCATGGTTATCTATAAAATAAAGTGTGCCTTATTAAATATTTCCCCCCACTTTTAACTATGGTTTTACAACAGGGATAATTATTCTATTTGATGCCATTTGAGTGGGCTCAGCTCAGTAGTAAGAGCCAGGAACAAAATACTTTTACTACTATTTTTGCCACTCACTCATATTCATTCCATGGGACGAGTGAGATGCAACAAAAAATAGCAGGAAATAATTCAAATTAGGTTTTTTATTTACAGATATATTGCCTTAAATATACTATCAGTATTCAGCAACTTAAAGGCACAATCAAGATATCTTAAAAACACGAGAACACCACGAGTTCTTCAAAGCTGACTTTTCTTTACACGGAACATAGCTTACATAATACAGATTTTACTTTTTAAGTGGCAGAAAATGTACATTTTACTCAATTTGGCAGGCTGACAAAAACGTTGTCATTTAACAACATATCTGTTACAGAGAACAGATATACACAGGAACAAATATACAGACTGAAAACAATATTTTAAACGTAGTCATGCAGGGGACAAAACAACGGTAAAAGAGGTTTTGGTCTAACACATAAGGGTGCTATGGCCGATGTACATTAATTACAAACAGAAATTGTTCTATTATTGTAGATAAATGAGCCTCCATATGCTTCAGCCACATATAATCACTTTTTTATTTTTGTTTTAGTTTTAGTTTTTTTTTTAAACCAGTGTTCTGCTTCAACACCCCTGTAACATTTTATATATATATATATATTAAAATTATCATAGAAATGATACCAAAATAAAAAATGTTGCATATATACTTTTTAAATAACCCCCGCTTCCTGAAAAAAGAGATCATCGATAATTTAATCCCTCACATTTTCATAGCACAAACAAACACTGGCAGATATATGTATGTCAGTTCCAGTACCAGTTATTTTATTCATCATAATGTTCCAATATTGTGGCCTTCAGCTCCAGCGGCTGAACACTAGAGGTCTCTTCTGATCTACAGAAGCTGTAGGTCCAATGCAGAGGGCTTGCTTAAGAGAAATGAAGTCTCCTGAACAAGTGCCTTTGGGATCTTCAGTACTTAGTCTTGTGTCCATCCGCATCAGTGTAATATGGCACCCTTAATGAGAGGCACATGCTTTGTGAGGCCTAATGCTTGATCACCACCTGCTCAAAGGCTCCAGCTGCGACCCTGAAAAAGAATGTCACAATGTGTAACATGGCGGGAAATGGGGGTGGTTATCTGATCTGGCTGTGTCGCATTCTTACACTATGTAGTGGAACTGAACTAATCTTACGGCAAAGATACAGTATGGTGATCAGACATGTGATTAATGCAAAACCCCCAAGTTAGAGTCCCAATTCAGCATGTTTGCAATTAATGAATTCAATATTTTAAGTAAATGCCTGCTGCATGGCACCCACAATTCTCTGTTACATAATCGCACCCACCTTGTGTGCTGGCTTCCCAAGGCTGTACTCCCACCAGGCCCAACAAACAAGCTGAGCCCCTCTTCTGTAACAATAAACACATATATATATATATATATAAGGAGTTAAGAAACTGCCAAACATATACACTCATATTTGAAAATACTTGGCTCACACATACACTTTCTAGAAATTAAAACAAATAAAATACTAATGGGGGGCAATGTTCGGGAAGCTGGTGAGACAGCTGACCACAAAATACATTGACATAATGTGAATGTTACACAAAAAGATGCACTAGAAATTTGTGTAACCTCAGTATCGGTGAATGAAAAATTCTGTTGATGAACAAAAAGGGGTTATGTTACATGGCTGCCACAGGTTGTACTGTGCTATCCATTAAATGTCCCATCAATTCATAATTAATAATCTAAACACTTATACTTTAATATCATTAAATAGCCCACTAAAATGAATGCTGGCGGGGAATGGTCTAGCTTAATGTCAAATGAATGATTTAGCTTTGTAAACATCCAATCCTCATTAATCATGTTAAGGAAATACTTTCAGACATTGTCTTTTATCTCAATGCCTAAAGTAACTTGATCCCATCAGCAGGATGGAAGGAACCTTTCCAAGCCAGCCTACTTAAGTCCACTAAATCATAGATGAAGTGTACACACCCTCTGCACTGGAGTCCAAAAAGCTATGGCTGAAATCCTGGCTCTGCAGGATTTTCTCTATAATCGCATCAGCATCCACCCTGGTGGCGTCGACCCGTTTCAACTGATTCTCCATCGAGTTCTGCTTGACAGGGTGTCTAATGGAGAAAAATAGGATGCCATATTAGAAGCACAACTCCCAATGGAAAATAGATCAAACGAAAGTAACATTGTTTGTTTTATCTGCTTGTTACTTAGCACTGAAATCCAAAGTCAACCAACAAAAAACAACAAATACAGTCTATTTATTTTGCCTGACATTTTTTACATGACATGATGTTTCCCACAGTGTGTCTTGTGACGGTGTTTTTTTTTTTCCACAAAACATTTCAAAGCCACATATTGAGGTGGATGTCAAACACTTTAGATAGATAGATGGATAGATTACTTTATTAAGTGGTGGTGAAATTATGGATCCCTGTGGGGAAATTATGTTCACTTGACTTTGTAGACAAGTGTATTACCGTAGAGCTCTGGCAGGAGTAGAGGGGTTTTCCGGTACATGGTGACCACTTGCAGGGACAGGTGGAGTGGACCGGCTCTCCCTCTCTCCTCTCTCCACCTGATCGCTGGGTTCTAGGATGCTGCCAGTGCCTGTGGAGTCGGAACCTCCTGACGCACTCCTCCGATGGCTCAAGTCTGTTAAACTGGAGTAATTTGAGCTGTAACCTACAAGTATGAAAGGATACGTTTGTGAGTTGTGTCATGGGTGGAACAAAATTGCTTTGTAAAGGGAAAAAATATGTGTCTCAGTGTGTAGTACCTGAGATTTTTGACTGCATACTTTCATAACTGGGTGTTCTGGAGTGACCATAAACTACCAGCTCCTCTGGGACTGATACCGTTTTTTTTGGAAACGCTAAAAAACACAAAAAGTAACTCTGTGGTGAAAATTGCATATCTCAGTGTTGGTTCCTCATGGTAAAACTCTAGTGGGTTTAATTATATTCTGTCAGTGATGCAGAGGATTTACACATAAGGGTTACAGTACATTGTGCAGAATGGTTCCTTTTAGAATCTCGTCAAAACAGAATTTCTGCTTTTGTAAATAACCGAACTTTTCAAATCAAAGGCCATCTTGGGTAAGATCTAACAATGCATACATACCAGTGAGTGAATGGGTAATGTGCATGTCGCCTCCCCTTCTGTCCTCAAGGAGACACTCTGCTTTGGCCTGTAGTATTGCCAAAGTCATGGCTGTAGATGGAGGACTGTAGGCAACAAAGGAGGCAGTGAAGTTACAGAAGCAAAGTGTTGCCATTGTTGCAAAGGATCTAATGTAATTTGAGCAAGACCTTGTATGGGCAGGAATAAAAAAAATCTTTTTTATCCTGATATATTACATAAAACAGTCTGTCCAATTAGGCTTTAATGTAATGTTCATGCTGCTATAATATTGTTTAATACTGGCGCAACATAACATCAGCAGGAATACAACAAGTGTTTTGAAACAGAATTACTATTCTATGTTAAGCGCACAAGCGCCAACGTTGAGTCAGATGAAGAGTGACAGACAGTGAAACATAATATAAGCGAACATAATCATTGTTGCCGTTGTAAGTCTGTCACACACAATGAGTAACTCTGCGTGGGATGAATGACTAGGCGATCCTTGGCATCTCCTAGGCAGCAGTTTGTGTATTATGACACATTTGGAAATGAAGGATTACATGAAAAAAATGTAAATAGGTTTAAATAAGCAAAACTGTTTGCACGCAATGACAGCTCAGAACGCCAGGAGTGAGATAGTGCATTGTGTCTTTCGTGACATACAGCTCTTGATGACAGCACAGCCTCTTTGGCTAAGGTGGTCATATCAGTTGTTGCTTACTTGTGAGGTTGGGCAGACTAAGGTCTAGGCAAGGTGTGATAAGCTCTCAAATAAGACTATGATAAGACTTCAGCTACAAAGAAGTACTTCATAACTTGTGGGTGTGAGCGATTTCAGAGATTAGTGTGTGTTTTTGGCGACAGACAGAATGTGTGAAAACCTTTCCCGTGTGGGTAGGTGCAGACATTTGTACCTGTGGATTATACCTTCTTCTTTACAGCTATAATTGTTAATCGTTGAATATACTTTAACATGACAGACTGGCCATTTAGTTATGATAAAGAAAAATGAATACATACTTAGGATATGTAATAAAAGGATCAGATGTATAAAGTCAAGAGGGGTTCTTACGTCTTAAAACAGGGATCTCCAGACATAAGTTGTGTCCTAATGACAACCTGTAACAGAGGAAAAAAAAACAGTTTTGTAAGATTTAGGGTGATGAAAAAAACGGCACCTATGATACTGAAAAAAGAACAGTTTTCCTACATAGTGTGATGTCACTAACGCTCGTTGTCATTCAGAAAAAGATTTTGAAAAAAAAGTAAGTAAGTTGATAGTATGTCATATTGTAAATATGCTCCCGTGGTTCACATGTTCAGGCATGTCTTGCATCAAATGTCAGGACACTCAGCTTTCCATCTATCCCATAAATTCAATCATTTCAAAGAGAAAAACATCCATTGTAAGTGATGTCAGGAACTGGTGAGTTCCTTTAGAGCCACATTCGTTTCGCAGATATGCAAAAGCACATTCTTAAACTTCACCAAAAACAATGGCAGTGTTACAGAGTGTCCTCAGGGCTTTTCCCACGCTATTTAGAGGATCGTGGCGTTGTGCGTTGCGACACCGACATACCTTGAGAATTGAGTTGTCCTGTCTGGTGTTCTTTGTGTCATATCCCTCTAGGAGACACCTTCGCGGCGTGTTGCCAGACCCAGCAAACTCTGACAGGTTCAAGTCCGCAAAGCCCAGCTGCACACAAGATCAATCAGTGTGAGTTGTTTTGAGTTGGTAAATCCTGGTATCCTTCTTTGATTTTTGGTCTACAGTAATTTACATTGAAAGAAATGATTCGCAGCCCGGGGTTAAAGGAAACCCACTGCATGCGTCCGAGATGAAACCTTCAATGTTTGATAGATCAAATCAGCCAATTATTCAACTCATTAAGTTAAGTTATTGGTTGACTTGGCAAAGGTCTTTGGGTCACTGGTTTTTAGATCAGTAACCAAAGCCGGAAAGTAGAAATAAAAATATTCTTGGTACACAGACTCACCTCACCTGAAAGTCCTTGAAGGGCACTACAAGGCTGACTGCACATACAATTTATGATAAGATTGCTCCAAGGTTTCAGTGAAGGGGGCTACAACAAAGGGAAGTATGTACACTTACCTTTGCAAATGTTTTTCCACCCTTCAACTCCTGAATGACAAAAACACAAACACAAGTGTGATTGCATTTGGTCTGAGAACACAACCTTTTTTTTTTTTTTTTCATTAAAACACATACACATGGATTGTACTTGTGTGTTTCTTATCATGCATACATAAACACTGTACGGGACAAACAAATCTTAGTTAACTGTCTGGACTCGACTCGACTCAATGAAAAAAGGCTACTAGGCAGTTTTGCAGTCAACAAAACAGGGCGTGACGGCAGAAAAGGAATTCCTTTACCTTGCGCACAGACACCCGGCACAAACATGGGTCCAGTACACCTGTCCCGGCATTGGCACTCATCTTGCACACAAAAGAGAATCTCTTCTTCCAGTGTACACAGTTGGCCTGGACTGGCTCCCTGAGAGAAACACACATAGAAACATAACTTCATACGTAAACCTGAACACACAGGCATTAAGAAACTAAAAAAATGCAAACACAAATCTGCCAGATTCATGTATGATTACAAATAATTTGTAGATGTTGTCCTAGTACTTTGGAAATAGTGAAGCCTTTTGTAAATGAATAATTTTAAACCGAATGTGAATATATGTGTTGTTTAAGTATCCTTTATGCTTAGATCAAAGTTAGACATTAGGAACATTTAATGTGATATTAAACATTTTTAGATAACAACCCTTCAAGGGTGAAGGGGGAATTTGACTTCATGCAGAATGCCAATCACTGGCAACAGCAGCAAGGGAGATTCATTAGATAATCGCTATGATCATAGGGCTTATTATAGCAAAATCATAGGTAGAAATGATGAGTAAACAAAATACATACAACATAAACAATGTATTCTAATCTAGGGCACATCTCCCAGATTGACAACATATATGTTTGAAACAAACAAAGAGAAAACATCTGTGGTTGGAGCGTGGTAAACTAAGAATACAGTGTTTTCCCTACAGTATTTAGGAAGTGACTGTCACCATGGCAAAGAAATACGGTGGTTAACATGAGCTGCGCCCTTGTCCGTTTTTCCAGAGTGAGTCATTTAAGTGCAACAAGCAGTTATGATCATACACCCAGGGGAATTAACCTTCTGTGCTCCATTGCAATGGAAGGAAATTCTAAACAAAAGGAATAAGAAATATATACCAAACGTTCAAACATATGAAAATGCACTGGAAACAGTAGTGACGAAGTATAGTATTCTTTTGAACATCCGTTTATTATTATTATTATTATTATTATTATTATTATTATTATTATTATTATTATTATTATTATTATTATTATTATTATTATTATTATTATTATTATTATTATTATTATTATTATTATTATTATTATTATTATTATTATTATTATTATTATTATTATTATTATTATTATTATTATTATTATTATTATTATTATTATTATTATTATTATTATTATTATTATTATTATTATTATTATTATTATTATTATTATTATTATTATTATTATTATTATTATTATTATTATTATTATTATTATTATTATTATTATTATTATTATTATTATTATTATTATTATTATTATTATTATTATTATTATTATTATTATTATTATTATTATTATTATTATTATTATTATTATTATTATTATTATTATTATTATTATTATTATTATTATTATTATTATTATTATTATTATTATTATTATTATTATTATTATTATTATTATTATTATTATTATTATTATTATTATTATTATTATTATTATTATTATTATTATTATTATTATTATTATTATTATTATTATTATTATTATTATTATTATTATTATTATTATTATTATTATTATTATTATTATTATTATTATTATTATTATTATTATTATTATTATTATTATTATTATTATTATTATTATTATTATTATTATTATTATTATTATTATTATTATTATTATTATTATTATTATTATTATTATTATTATTATTATTATTATTATTATTATTATTATTATTATTATTATTATTATTATTATTATTATTATTATTATTATTATTATTATTATTATTATTATTATTATTATTATTATTATTATTATTATTATTATTATTATTATTATTATTATTATTATTATTATTATTATTATTATTATTATTATTATTATTATTATTATTATTATTATTATTATTATTATTATTATTATTATTATTATTATTATTATTATTATTATTATTATTATTATTATTATTATTATTATTAAACAGTATTTTAGTATGTATCAAGTGTGATTCAAGTAGGCAACTGGACTGGTTGAACATTTCTTGAAGACGTTTCACCTCTCATCCGAGAGGCTTCTTCAGTTCTAACTAGCTGCTGGAAAAGTTCAGGTATTTATCCTCTGCAAAATTAATAGCTAATCAGAGGATGAGTACCTAATTAGAGGACCATTGTGTCAAACTTGCAGGTCGTTGGCCATCTGGCCCAGATTC
>JAFBJU010000807.1:437216-494214 GCA_016785305.1 Colistium nudipinnis
GTGCTCCCTGTTGCTTAGCAACTGCTTGGTCAACGGTTTATTATTAATACTGAGTGGAGGAAAAAAGTTTAATTTAACAAATTAGCGCCAATGTCACTCTTAAAATCATGTTAAATCACTGCACCCTCGGTACTATGAGTAACAGGTCAAATGTTGGCAATATAAGTTAATAGCAAACATCCCCCAGCTAAGCTTTAGCAAGTAACAAGTATTCCGTGAACAAAGTTCGCTTGTGGCTAGTTCCTGTTGTGTAGATGAGCTGGTTAACTGGTTACACATTATACTTGAGAATGTAGAATTTTGTATGAGACTCAAAACATAGAAGAACCAAAGCCAAGACAAGAAACGTACGTCATAATTAAACAGGAGAAGGCCTGGTCAAAACAAGGTTCACTCCAATCTAACTTTGGCTTGTTGGTACCCCACGAGTGAACTCCGGCTAAAAATAGCAAACATCCTTACCGGGTCGACTCTTCGCCAAAGCCTCCATCTACGAGCCTGACTTTACAGAATAAAACTCCGTTCACAAAGGGAACCGATGACAACTCCTCCAAATCAAAGTCCACTTTAAACTTGAATCTCTTCTTCTTGGAGAGAATGAAGGACATGTTGTGTGCTGAGGCTGACAGAGAGACAGCTGGTTACTGCTCTGTGCCGCTGTCTCTCTCGCTCAGCTGTTCTACGGCTGGTGCTGCTCAAGACACGACTCAAAGTTCAAATCTCCTCCTTCCCACCCACTGAAAAATAAAAACTCGTGACGTCAGACAAATCCGCGCTATGATTGGACACTGCGCGAGTGAAGGAGAATTATGGCGTCACGATTGCAAAGGTTGAGCTTCTACCGACTGAAACGTGTTCAAACGGAACAGGTATTGCTATGAAGGCACATTATTCCAAAAAAAATGACGGTGTTAAGGAGACGCGAGCAAAATAGCGGAGTGAATGTCTATCATTCATCAACTTTGTGGCAAAAAGCAGAAATGACGTGCTATAGAAACACGCGACTCAAACTGTTCTGGCATTCAAAAAACAAACACTGGCACAACAACAAAATAAATAAATATATATATATATAGGGCCCTCAAATGTCAATAGACAGAGGTGGACATAATTAGGCCCTTCAAAACGGCAGAGCTGCCAAAGGTTCCATTGTCAATGTTTCGCAATGAATTGTTTAAAGTACAGAATTATCAGCAAATGTACGTTCAAAGTATTGCACTAAAGCACATTCGTTTACTATAGTTTTATTATTATTGACTTATTAACATGTAAGCAGCAGTTTATTATAGTTTTGGATAATGTTCGTGAATGAGGTGAACAAGGTGATATTACGTGCTTTGTCATTTGTTTGTGTCTGTAACAATGTACACCGCATCCATCCAAGTCTTCCTCTGAAAACGTAATTCACTCACTGTGAAATGAAGTGGAATTACGGATTACACATTTCTATCACATTTAGATGGAGGAAGCGTGAGGTAGAACAACTCGGTTGTAGTAGACGTTTTATACATCAAAAGAGAGTATATGGTTAGGTGTGGCGTTGTCACGATGTCCGTGACTACGGTTTAGTGAATGGACGTGGGTGTCCACGCACGCATCGCATCGGCCCGCGGAGTCCGGGGCGTGTGGAGCCGACTGCAGTCAAACACCGCCCTCCTGCGAGCGCCGGGGCTCGCGTCGAAGGAAACACGACGCCAAGTGTCGAGAAACGACACGTCCGTCTCGATGAAGAGATTACATCTCCTACCCGATGCACCTCCGCTTGAGACATGGAGCTATCGTTAAATAACAGGCGACGGAGATTTGCATTATGAATATAAAAAGAAGAAAAAAAATAGATTTTGCATACGGTTAACCCCGGAGGGGTTGTTTAATACGCTAGTTCTCTTTTCCTGTTTCTACGCCGAATACGTCGAAGCGCGACGGAGTAGCCTCGCTCGCTCCTCCTCCCTCGTTCGCTGCGGATCCCCACACACGCTATGCGGATTTACACCCTTGGACGGGACACTCTCCAAAAAATAAAGTCGCTGGCGAAAGGGGGAAACGCGAGCGGCGAGCTCCCGTGACCGAAACCCGCGGGACCCGGGGGGAGGGGGCGGTTGGTCGGTGGTATGGATTAAATGCCACATCCCGGACCGCCGGAAGTTTCGTTTGGACGCCGCTTCCACATTAGCCCGAGCATGTCTCCCGAGTTACGGCGGGCGGTGCTGTGCCACGCGCGGTGCTGGGATGCCGGCAGCGAGAGGTCCTACCAGGACCTGTTCGAGAGGCTCGACGCCAACAAGGACGGGAAGGTGGACGTGGCCGAGCTGCGGGCGGGCCTCAAGGCGATGGGCATATTCCGCCAGGGTGCTGCACAGGTACAGGGACCTCGGACTGGAGTTTCCGGTCCTGCTCTACCCACTGTGCATTTCAAATTCAAAACACATGCAGAACACTCAAATGTTTGCTTTCTTGTCGTCCCTCTGTTGCTCTCCTGTTGTTTCTTTTGTGTTTGTTTGTTAAGGATCCTACTGCAACAGGGTTGCTTGCATGTCCCTGTGTTCTCCCACCAATTTCAAACCTGTTTGTAAAAAGGTTCCGCTCCCTGGCATCTAATAATCAAATCTAATCTAACAATAATCTCCTTTAGATCAAAGCTGTTGCCATAACAACAGTTCCAGCTACCTCTGTGTCCTCCAAGTCATGTCAGACCATACAACCTTTACTTCAGCTTCAGTGTTAAGCCAAGCATTTCATCGAAGAGTAACATTTGCACTGTGTGTGACTGAGGGAGTCGGATCCAACTTTCGATGTGATCTCCTCTTGGCAGAAAATCGTGCTGTCTGGTGACAAGGACAAAGACGGAAGTCTGGACTTCAGCGAGTTCACCAGATATCTGAAAGAGCACGAGAAGAAGCTGCGACTGACGTTCAAGAGTTTGGACCGAAACAACGACGGTAGGCAGTAGACATGCACCAGCGACCTCACTACTCACTAAGACTCTGCTCCCGTTCGCACGGAATCGCAAATGCCATTGTATGTTTACATAGCCACATGTCTATTGCTTACACTGGTGCATATTTCAGTCGAGTTTTTTCATATCTCACCTTAGGACACATCGATTCCTCGGAGATCCAGCAGAGCCTTGCAGAGCTGGGCATGGACCTCAGCAAAGAGGATGCTCTGAAAATTTTACAGAGGTTTGAGTTCCACTTTCACCCACGGGCTCATGTTTCAGTTAGACCAATACATTGTGCTTTTGTATATTTTGGAATCACTATATATCACTAAACATTTTTTTTTTTTTAAGTGTGACGCCACATAACAAGTCACCGGTTGATAGGTTAAAAGAGTTGTCATCTGTGTATCCCTTAGTATGGACATTGATGGTACCATGATGGTGGACTGGAATGAGTGGAGAGAACACTTCCTGTTTAACCCTGCCCACAACCTAGAAGAGATCATTCGCTTCTGGAAACACTCCACGGTACGGTACTTGTGCACACAAACCACCACAGGCACGTTCTGTAGACGAAGACAACGTGAACTGTGGTTGAATGAACCACGTGGGGTTCAGTCCTCTTGTGTTAGATATTATGGATTTTCTGTGCACTCCATTTCTCGCTTTAAATGATTGGACTCTGCAAGATAACCAGGTCACAGCACCATTCTCTGTTTCCCACAGCTTGATCCTTGTGTGGCCAATGATTTCAGTTAAATCACAGGCAGAAGATGATAAGAAATATTGTTGGTGCTGCACATTTATGACATATCTTAGGCAACAGAAAAAGACAAAACTGCATTCCCATACATAAAAAAAAAAAAGCAACAATTCGTTGTTTGTTTGTTCAAATTGTCACACAGCCACGATTATTTTAAGCTCATAGTGTGGCCATTAGTGTGTTACACTTCGATTTGTTGCACGTTGCGCACAATTTGGCAACAACCAGGTGAAAATGCACCTGGACACATTGACAACAAGAGATGCATTCACGCAACACTGAGTACATGTTTTATAGCTCAACTATTGTACATATATTGAGTGGTAATTTAACATGCTTTTGTATTCGCTAGGTGCTGGACATAGGTGACAGCCTTGCAATCCCTGACGAATTCACTGAAGAAGAAAAGAGCTCAGGAGGCTGGTGGAAGCAGCTTTCCGCTGGTGCTGTGGCTGGGGCCGTCTCTCGCACTGGTACGGCCCCTCTGGACAGGATGAAAGTCTTAATGCAGGTGAGATATATTAAAGAACATGGCCAAGTGAATCCTCTCACTTAAAGAGATGCACATGTAAACGTCCCGGATTTCCTTTTTTTTCATGCAGGTCCATTCCTCTAAGACCAACAAGATAAGCCTGATAGGGGGCTTTAAACAGATGATAAAAGAAGGAGGTCCAAAATCACTGTGGAGGGGAAATGGGATCAACGTTTTAAAGATTGCACCCGAGACAGCCATCAAATTTATGGCATATGAACAAGTAAGAGACTGCACCTCTAATGCAAAACATATTAAGGCATTGCAAATGTGTATTCTATGTTTCGAACAAAAAAATCGCCACGGACGTTTTCATGTGTTTTCCTTTGCAGTATAAAAAATTGTTGTCATCAGAGGGGAAAAAGATTGAGACACACAAGCGGTTTATGGCTGGTTCCCTTGCAGGGGCCACAGCCCAGACGGCCATCTACCCAATGGAGGTAAGACAAGTACAGCATCACTGATTCCTCATACGGCCTGATTCATGGAAGGCATTAAAGTGAAGAGGAAAGAAAAACACACCAATCAAAAGCATTGACTCAGTGCCTGGGTTTTTCTTCTTTTGTACTGTTCAGGTGCTGAAAACCCGTCTGACTCTGAGAAAGACTGGCCAGTATTCAGGAGTATTCGATTGTGCCAAGAATATCCTGAGGAAGGAGGGTATCAAAGCGTTCTACAAGGGCTACATTCCAAACCTACTGGGCATCATTCCCTACGCCGGGATAGACCTCGCTGTTTACGAGGTACGCAGCTTTTTTGATTCATTCTCTTCACTTTATTAAATTAACTCATTTCTATGCGGCGAAAAACCATTTCATCTTGGCTTGCAGGGTTAAATCAGAGCCATACATTTGGTGTCATGCTGCTATACGCTGTCGACTCTCTCCTGTGTCTCAGAGTCTAAAGAACACCTGGTTGTCGCGCCACGCCAAAGACTCTGCGAACCCTGGAATTATGGTGCTGCTGGGCTGTGGGACCATCTCTAGTACCTGTGGCCAGCTGGCTAGTTATCCACTCGCACTTGTACGCACACGGATGCAGGCACAAGGTAAGACCGGGTTGACTATTTCGACTCAAAACAGCTGAACAATCTCCTACCGTGGCGAGTGAATTACATAGCTGCCGAATTGTTGGTTGAACAGGGGAAAACACGAGCCACTTAAATCTGTTCAGGAGTGGACAGTCGAAAATGTGTGTCAACTGGATGTAACAATGAACTGATGTCAATGTACAATCATTCTACGTTTTGACCTACAGCTCTATTTATACAATGTGCAAACGTGCTTAGTCTGGCCCTCTCTTCAATAAAGCACAGGAAAAGATAGACAGATACCAAACTAACTCCCTTCCTGAATGTTTCGTTACAGCGTCTCTGGATGCATCAGACCAGCCCTCCATGAGCTCTCTGATGAAGAAGATTGTAGCCCAAGAGGGCTTTTTCGGACTCTACCGGGGCATCCTGCCAAACTTTATGAAAGTAATCCCTGCTGTCAGCATTAGCTATGTGGTCTACGAGTACATGAAGACTGGCCTAGGAATCTCCAAACGATAGTGCAAGCAAAGAGAAAAGAAGAACTTTCCCGTTATATAACAGACCTGAAAATAAAACCGAGCGCAGAGATGGATATCAAACATATAGAGCGTCACCTCCCTCTGCCTGACACAGGAGCTCAGTGGATGGTCAACTGCATGAATCCCAGGAATGTCTCTCAGTAGCTACAGCTTTATTCATTTGTGATGAGCATGCGTTAATATTTATCCTGCTGCCACTCAAAATGCATTTCCAACCCTACCCAGTGTTTATGCATTTTCCAAAACAATACTTGACATAAACACATTTCTTTCCATAAAACTTCACAAAAAAAACTAGAAAGTATAATACCTACCTATTTGTTTGATTTGTCCTTTTGTTTTTCTTTGAGGCTGTGTTCAACCGAACTGGTAGCTCAGCGGGACACTGTGTGGTGCTCTTTCCCGTGGAGCAAATCACATGGGTCAGCACAAGGATAAATATCTGATTTTAATTGTTTGTTTTTACTTAATATTTCTATTGCGTTTTTCTCATATGTTGTAATACCACACTGGTTAGAGTGAATACAACATCTGCACTAGAGGGATATCAGCTCCAGACAAACACTGCTGTAATCAGCATATGTCAACTAAAAATAACTGGCCCTGAGAAATCGATAACTTGTTAACACTGGAATACTGTGTGTGTATATAGACACACACATTGTGTACAATGTGAAAATCACTAAGCTAAAGTAAACAGTCCATGTTATTATTTAAAGGTGCCTTATGGACTCTTAGTGTGATCTTTTTCACATAGGTGTATGTATATTACCATATCCTGCATATGTATACTGTATGTCTGTAGTGTGTATGTATACGGTATCTTTTTGATTATTAATCGAGTTTAATGATGGTTGCCACTACATAATATGGCGGCTTTTTAAGAAAACACTTAATAGTCATTGGACTGAAAGTCTATTCATTTCAACCCATCATGACCCCGCCCCCACCCCAATCACCCACTGTATGATCCTATTACATGTTGTTATGTGTTCTTTTCTGTTTTTGTTATGTTAGTGTGGATGATGAAAACAAACTTTGAATGCCACTCATGTCCTTAACCTGAACTGGTGGAAACATAACATGGTCTTTGTTTGACTTAAAGCCATGGTTCAAGCATGTCGTTAACAGCGCCACACGGTGGTTAATAAAGACAAAATAAGAAGAACAAATGGTGTTGGTATGTGTTAGTACACTATTGTAAGCAAGCCAGATCATGTCAGTAATTTAGACGCGTTTGTCACAATTGGTCAAATACAATGCACACCTGCAGGCCATACAACGCAGCAACAATAGATAAGTCATCGAATGATAAATAATCTCCAAAGAGTCTTGAGTCCAAGACTGAGAATATTCCACCAGCTTTGTATGTTATTTAGTTGTTTTATCTCAACGGAAGAAAAAAAAAACGCGATCAACACTTATACAACGGGACATAACGCTATGTATACTCAGGGGCCTTTAAAGACACTCTGGGGGCCCCTTGCAAAAAGTAAAAAAGACGCTTTTGACAGTGCGCAAGTACCATGGGCCCCCCTATAAGGCGGCTCCTGAACGTGTCATTGCAGTGCCCCCCACCAACCGCGATTCGTCTTCTTACCAGCGGGTGTTTGTTTTAATGTGTTCCTCGCCAGCTGCGTCCACAATGATGAATAAGAAACGGACATTGTTGACGAAGTTTGTCCTACTCTGCGCTGATGCCAGCGGGCGTATTTTGTCCCAACCGCGCACCCGTAGTTGGGGACACTCCGCAGCTGTGAGGTTGTCGGTCTGCTCGGAAGAAAAAAAAAAACTTGCAGAACAACAGACAGCTCTTGTGTGCGTCTGTCCGCCGCGCCGTGTCTCCGCGGGGAATACAGGTAACGTCCGCGGCGTGGTCTCAGTCTACACCGACGCGGTCAACGAGACGCGCAACTTGCTAACAGTCAGAAGGCGACCGCTAGCCGCTAGCTCAACTGACAGCAGCGGCTAAAAATATTCTCCAGCCCGAGCGATCTTCGGTGGACAGGCGCAGCTGATCGGGGGCGACCCACTGCAAGCCCGCGGGCCCCTGTTCACTCCGTCACGCGACGTTCGTGTGTGCGGGTCAACAACTTGTTGCTTGACTTGAACATGTCTCGCAGAGCGATTGTGTTAACGTTAAGCGGCCGTCGTCCCCGTCACCAGACTAACTCGCCGCCGGGAGTCTGTCTCGTCAGTCGATAAGACTTTTATCCTTCCCAGAAAGGAGTCTGCCCTTTAGGTGAACCACAGCGCTACCCTCCGCGTTCGCTGTCGATTCATTTTCGATGTTTTTTTTTAGTCGCAAGGTTTTAGTTATTGTGTTAATGCGGTGTGGTAACTGTGATCAGCCCCGTTTGCGCCTTTCATTGCGTTGTCACGATAATTCCTGTGATGGATCACTCGGACTAGTGATCGATCTTCCTATTGATGAATGTATGTGATATGGTCAAAGTGTTTTTTTTTTCTCCATTTGTCACACACGAAGTAAACATACACGGAAACGGTATACTTTGATTATGCTCTTTAATTGTTTCTAATCCGCTTCATAGTTTCCGATGGATTGCAAATGCAATCCCAGAGTTTTTTGTTTTTTTTCTCGCAGTAGCACGTCATACATTGAAGCATTATGGGCAACACAAGTGACAGGGTGACTGGAGATCGCCATGGCACCAAGGCCCAGCGCTCGGACAGCAGTGGCAGTCACAAGGACCACGAACCAAGCAGCAAGCTGATGGACAGCACAGATGACCCCAACATCTTCAACACACATGGGTCCGAGTCCAAGGTACTGCTGGAAACATACGCAAATAAAGAGCGATGGGCAGAACCTTGTTATCTCCCCCACGTTTCAATGCCACTGATGAGTTTTGCAGTTAAGCTTTTGATTGAATTGCCTTTAGGCTTCAGGAGAGAAGGAATTTACCCCCGACCTGGATGACCTAGTAAAGACTGTTCCTCAGGCTCGACCCACTGTGATCCGATGGGCGGGTGGAGGGAGGGAGGTCTACATAGCTGGTTCCTTTAATAACTGGAACACAAAGATACCACTAAATAAGAGGTAAACAGGACCGTTTTTGCAGTAATGTCAATACAGTGGCACTGCCCTATATGGATGGCCATATCTGCCACCGCCATTACAGCTTGCTTTAACCGAAAGGAAAGCCCATTGTTGCACTCATACTTTTCCTCTCTCCGAAGCCATAATGACTTTGTAGCAATCCTGGACCTGCCTGAAGGAGAGCACCAGTACAAATTCTTTGTAGATGGGCAGTGGGTCCACGATCCCTCAGAGGTACAGCATTGTGTTGCTCCTTTTTCTTTTTATATGTTACTAGCCTTCCCGTTCATTAAGCTCTTTCACTTCTCTGGTTAAAATGCAGAAACAATGTTTTCGCCACTCGGGGTTCCATTACACTCAATTTGTGCAAACAATGAAAAATGAAAGGATAGAAGCCTGTAAGAAAATAAAGATAATATGAAGGATCAACAAAAAAATGACAAGGACAACTTAAGTGTTGTCTTGTACTAAAGGGATCTTTGTGTAAATAACAACTATGCAACGCTCGATCATGACCCACGGGCAATGTTTCTCCTTTGCAGCCAGTAGTAACCAGCCAGCTCGGCACCATCAACAATCTGATCCAGGTGAAGAAGTCCGACTTTGAGGTGTTTGACGCCCTGCAGGTGGACTCTCTGGAATGCTCAGACACGTCAGGTCAGCCTGCATCCACACTGTGCTGCTGCTTCTCAATTTGCAAATGGCCATTAATGTCAACAATGAAACAAACATTATTAATGCTATGTTCCAATGCACACCTGGGTGGCTGGGCAATGCGTGAAAAATGTATTTAAATGATCAGAACCGAGTACAAACCTAGCCGAACCATTGCCCATCGATATGGTTACGTGCGGGTCAACATTCCTCTGAACGTTAGTTGTTGTTGTTCGCCCTCTTCAAAGACAATTCAAGAGTCGACAAATGATGAAATGTTAAGTGAGCAATCAAATGCTCCTGGCTGGTGGTGAAACTGAGTTAAGAATTAATTCAATGGAGGGTACTCGGCTTTGTCAAGTCTGAATCCTGTGTGCTACTGTTCACAGATCTGTCCAGCTCCCCCCCAGGTCCATATGCCCAGGAACAGTACAACTTCAGACCCGAGGAGCATTTCAAAGCCCCGCCGATACTCCCTCCTCACCTCCTTCAAGTCATACTCAACAAAGACACCAATATATCCGTTCGTGTCTACACCTTTCTCATTGCTCCATCCGTTTGCCTCTTTAGACCTTGATTAGCTTTTCTTTTTCACTTGTTTTATTAACATTTTCCTCTTTCTGTGGGTTGTTAGTGTGACCCTGCCCTGCTGCCTGAGCCCAACCACGTCATGCTAAATCACCTTTATGCGCTCTCAATAAAGGTAGGTTTTTCTAAACTAACACCCCAAATCCTTCTCACTCCTCTTACGCTCATATTGCTTTCTTCTTTTTAGTTATTTTCCAGTCTGCACACTGTTTTTCTCTCTGTGCAGGATGGAGTGATGGTGCTGAGCGCAACTCACAGATACAAGAAGAAATACGTCACTTCGCTGCTTTACAAGCCTATCTAAACCGCGGCCTGGGTGCACCACAGTGCTTTTAGAAAGCAGCCCGTTTGTAAACTGCTGTTTTTCTTTTTTTATCATCACAGTTAGCCACATTCTGCACTTAAACAAGTTTACAGTTGAGCTTAGGCCAGTGGCTGTGACTGTGGCTTGTTTTTTTTTTGGTTTTTAAATGGTTGCACTTCTGGCTACATAGGGCTCTGAACAAAAGTAGCAGTCTTGTGTATGTGTTTGTTTAGTTAAGGGTGTCAACGAGAGATGAAAACCATACTGTGGCTTTTACCATTGATATCTACTGACAGATTGATGAATAACTTTGTGCATTTAAGTGATGCACTTGTGATTATTTGCATGCACGTGTGTTGAAAAGCTTATTTATTTTGGGTGCAAATGCCATGTCATACGTCACCTTGTCAGGTAGAGGCGCTGTAAACCCATTCCTGAATGAATTCATTAAGTGAGCGTTTTTTAATGTTTTTGGTGAGGATCAACAGCTTGATTTTTTTGTTTTAAATGCTGTCCTCGTATCCTTCTTCATCAGTCGCAGTTTGGTTTTTAACCACCTGACTTTGGCATTTCCTTTGGGAAGTGTGTGCAGCCTCGCAGAATGAGTCTATCAGGCCTATAGTCAAGTTTGTGATGCTTGAATATGAAGTGCAATAATACTGCTGAGAAAAACGACGTTTTCAGCATCTGGTATTGTATATAGACGTTACATTTCAGGAAGATCCACTCTACAAATGGATAACCGTGGTCAAAGGACATTGTCTTGTTCTGTTGTTGCCTTTGTCTCGACATAACTGTGCAAGCACTTTACCATCCTGTGAGCAGGAGCGTCAATAGAAGCTTTTTTTTACCATGCAGAGCATACAAGCAACTCTTGCCCTGTACTTTCTCTGAACCCATTTGTGCTTTCTTTTTTCTTTAGAAGTGAACTTGCTGTGCTTTATGTGTGCAATTGTACCGAGAACTGTGCGTTATGTATCCGTTGCACGCAGGGTTGGGAGGGCTACTTTAATAAAACATAATCCAGTACAGTTACTAGTTATTGGATTACCTCAATACCAAAGCCCTATTTGGACATATTCTCCACTTAAAACCTGCCCAAGAAGGGCTTTTTGATTGGGGAAAGCAGTGGAGCAGGCGGAATAAAGCAGAGGATAGCAAGGATATCAAACATACCACAACATTTATACAACAGAACATAACGTTATTTTTACTGCACATTATGGCTGTTTGAGACCGATAAAAGCGGGAAGAGTAACGATGTTATACATAAGCTGCCTATAGCACGTAATTCAGTTTTCAGCGGACTACATTTTTTAGCAATACAGTTAGTTTAAGTAGTAAATCGGCAGTAGCAAGCAGTGTTGACAAGTTAGCGTTTAGCTCCCTGGTTCCCGTTTCCTCAAACTTTAGCGATGCGTCTTCTTACCTGTAGACGTCTCTTTTAAGTTAGGCGCGAAAGCATTTTTTTTCTCACCAGCTGCGACCACAATGAGGAATAGTCCACCTGGCGACTGTAACGTCCCTACCTTACATACTCGTTTTCTGTCGGAGGACGCCGGGCCGGGGGTCACTTGCCGGTTCGTTGTGTCGTAAAGTAAAGGGGTGGTGAAGTGTCGAAGTGTGCGCGTGTCCGCTGCGCGTGTGATTTCACAACGCAAACCGCGTTTCCGTGGCGCCCGTTCAGTTGCAGCTTGATGACGCGCACTTCAGAATGTGACATTTGAGATAAACTGGGTTATGACATTTCATTGCAATGTTCGCTCACGTGTTTGCGCTTTATACCTGTTTTAAACCCACCCCTATTTCGATAAATGGGGGCCTTAACGTTATTTTTGTCTCGCGTAAGTCCTGTTATAAATTGCCTGCACTTACGGCACAGTATATGTACAATGGAGAACTGTGAAATGGGGCTTGCACGAATCCTCTTGGTGATCCACTATGCACTAAAAGTAATTTGTGAATGTTAAGCCTAGCTTGCAAAATGGATATTTAAGTACAGTTATAAGGGAGAGTGGACAAATACCAAAACTTGACATTTAAGTTTTTATGAATGTGTTAACATTTTTTTGCAGAACCCGTGTGAAGTTGTTTACTAACTTGTTGGCAAATAAACTGATTTGCTGGAGTAATTTCCCTTTGTACTAACACTTACTAACACAAGTAGAAGCTTATAGCTATGGAAGTGTACACCAGACTGCAAATGATCAATCAAAGCACTGCATTTAACAAAAAACAATACGCACCAGCTTTAAAGTGTTTTTATTCATTCTTTCCCCAAATCTTTCATTGATAATATTTGTGTCAACACAACACGCTGTTATCTGTCGTCAGAGACAGGATCAATACGAGTCCTGCATCGGCTTTCTAGTTCATTATAGACAAAATCAAAAACAAAGCTGCTTTCCAATCACATAAAAGCTGCACCAGTCAAAAAGCGGTATATACATACGGGACTAAGGACCAACAATACGTTGTTTCAAACTACTGTTTGATTCCCTTCTTAACAATTCCTTTCACATTAAACAGCAATAAGGCTTTGTTTACGCTCTATAAAGGTGCTTTGTGAAGTTTCACAATTGCTCCCATCACTGGCTTTGTTTTCTTACAATAAGTTCATAAAAACCTTTCCCTTTAACTTCTTTCATTTCGAAAAGGATATATCAAAGGTTTTTTTTGCCTTTATGGAAGTACTTGGCAACTTTTGTGTTTTTCAAAAAGACTTGAGCGCAAATAAAACCTAATTTGGCAGATTTCAGGTAGACAAGCACTAGCTCGTGGCCATTTCTACCACAGATTGGTGAAGCTCTCAGGCTAAATTTAAAGGCAAGCGAAGCAACATTACTCAGAGCTTTGTCACAGGTGAACAATATTGTGTCTTTCACGTCGTGAAGGCATTGTTAATGATTTCCTACCTATGTGACTTCCAAGTGACACACTCCTCTAACATTCACTGCATATAAATCATACATTGCAGGAAGCGAATGCAGCAAAAACGCCTGTATGACAATTAAACAATGTTTAACATCAAAATGAAATATATAAAGCTATTGCACAGCTACCCAGATGATCAACTTTGCAAAAAGCAAATGTTGGATGTTATTTCACTCCCACACTCACACACACACTCACACACACTTGTGTGTAGACCACACATAAAAAGCAGGTTATTTACAGCATAAAATGGCAAATGTACAGCAAAAGGAAAAAACACATCAAACTAAATGTGAAATTGAACCGATATAAGGGAGTGAATTGCAGAACATGATCCCACCAGTACTGTGCCAAAGTTTGCGTCATCTATGAGAACTTGTTAACCTATATTGCCAATTCCATGGGAATGTTAAAGACAACCAAAAGAAACACACAGATTATAGCACGTAGTGGAAAGAAAATCCACCGTTTAGTTTTGGTCCAAGTAGGAGCAAATTTATGTCACACAATTCGAAAAATAAAGGGAACCAGCTGTCTAACGGTTACCGTCTCTGTGGTTCTACTAAAAAAGACCTCTAAGTATCTTTATAGTCTGATCAGACATTTTGTCATTCGCATGGATAAGGCAGGTCAAAGAGTTTCAAAGAGAGCTCAAATTGCAAACTTTGGCAAGTATTGGCAATCCCCTGTTCCGTAGCTCAGACTTGACCTTTTATCAATCTCTGTCATGCATCAACACTTCAGGAAGAAAAAGTATGACCGTAACACAGACGTTGTCCAAACAATATTATGAATGTCACTAATAATCCAGTGTCAGGCAAAGAAATGCTAATAATCTGGTGCAGCATTCAAGAAACATTATTATTGCACATGCTCGTATGAGAACTCCTACAGAGGAGCTTGAATACGCGTGTTTAGCCTGGTTCCATTTGAGCACTTAAGCCTCTCTTTTTCTTTTACACACTGTGTACCTCATTAGCAATCCAAAATGGCCTCACAAAAAGTGGCCCCAAGTATTTAATTGCTCCAACCCTCCTTTCGTCAGTATTTCACAGCTGCACTTTTGTGCCAAAAACCTGTCCAGAGCTGAAAAAGGAGGCTTGCGGCTGAAATGGAACCTTCGCCTGGCTTTTGTTCGGCTATTCATAACCCTTGGCCGACGGCCGAAATATCATTCATAAGCTGACTCCACAGATACAGATATAGCTAGCACACAACTACGTAGCAGTGATCACCTACCTCCTCTACATTCCTGTACGGTGTCTAGTGATACATTATGGGTGTCATTGTTCTTGTTAATAAGCGAGTGCCACGAGACGGAAACCCCGTCTGTGGCAGTCGTAATCATGGAAGTATTGTCTTTGAGTGAGCTGGGTTTCGATCACACATACATGTAGACATACTGTATGTGCACGTGTGTGCAGAATTCCTCTCACAGGCCATTTTGAACATGCAAGTACATCTATTCTGTCCACAGTCTATATGGGCTCTCGGGAGAGGATGCTCTGAAAGACAGATCTAAAAACGATTTAAAGGCAGTTCTATCTAAAGTAGAACTTATTGAAGGTTTCCAAAATGTAATACAACTGGTTTGAGATCCGTGCCTAAGAGCATCTTCAACCGGCTCCATCAGTCGGACACACGTCTCTGAATCCATCGGGGGAACATTTCAAACACCTTCTTCTGTCACACACACACACACACACAAGGCAAACTGCTGATTACGTCACTCAAAGACAATAACAGGTGTGGTGGGGGGAGGGGATGGAGATGGGTAAGGCTAAAGGTGCGGATTATACTGTGCACATGTCGCCCAGAGGATGGAAGGATGGAAGCATTCACGTGGCAGGAGTTTTTCTTTTTTTTGTGGGGGGGAGGGGGTTTTGAGGGTCTTGGCTGTTTGAGCATAGAGGTCAGAGGTGGTAGCGTTGAGGCTGGTTATTTGAAAATCTAAAGCAGGCATTCGCTGCTGCGCTTCCTCGCCGCTGGACGCTGACTGGCTGCAGCGGCTCCAGAAGCACCGCTGGTCTTCAGGAAACTTCGATCAGCACCTCCTGGGTCCTCAGCTGCATCGGACAAAAGGAGAGAGGGATATGAAAATGTAAGTTGTTCTCCGGAGTTAAATTAAAGTCTCCGGAGGAGTTAAACATTGAAGGAAATGTGCTGATTTGCCTTCTTGCAGAGAGTTAGAGGTGAAAGTTGATACTCCTCTTAGACAAGTAAGCGGTAGCTATCTTCTCATTTCACTCTCTGCACATTTCCCCAAATGTCAAACAGCTTCTCTAAATCAAGCTCCACAACAGCACAATTAGTAAATCAAATTCCCAAAATGCAACCGCTTGCAGATGAAGAGCAGAGAATGGGTAATTGGAGAAAAAGCAATGCTGTTAGTCAATCTCCTGCTGTAGCACATGTCAGCGTTTACGTCTCTGGGTGATACCGTAACAGTATACACGCACACACGACATGGAAACTATGTGTAGCTTTTCATTATTTTTGCACGGGCTGTGGGGGGGTCTGAAATAGACTCCACCTCAACTTGGCGGACACGTACAAGTAACAATTAAGCGCAGAGACGGCTTAGTAGAAGGATTTGCATGCCTTGTGTAAGCCCATTCAAACTCACATTATGTCACTTGTTGACAATAGGTAAGTAGTTGCACAAGTGAGGTTCAGCCATGGCATCGCACGTGCAAATTATACCAAAGAACTAGAATTTCCACAGTCCTTCGTTTATTTCTCATTGACTTGTGATCGTTCAGAAATGTCAAAGAATTCTGAAACTACCAGTCAACTGCTTGATGTTGGACAGGATGGTGAAGCAATGACTGCATCAGCATGATTAGACGAAACCAAATCCCCACTTTGGTAAACGCTGCTCCAGAAAACTGCATTTTACAGTTTTATGTCAAGTTTCATCAGAGAGAATCGTCAAAAAGCAGTCTAATGGAGTCAAATAGTTTATCTGGGACAACATCTACCTATTCGCAAGGCCACATGATGTCAGACAGTTACCAGCATAAGGAGAGGAAGAGGAGGAGCTTAGAGAGGATAGTCTCAGCTCATTCTTCTGGGGAATTAAAGAAAAAAAAAAAAACGAGAGGAGAGGAGAGACAAACGCACAGCGGAGGAAGACGTGAGACAGAAAATGGCAAAAGTGATGAACTCACATAAAAAAGACTTGAAGACGCAGGGACAACCCAACATACAATACTTAGTACACATAGTACTGTGGCCTATGGGATATGCACACAGATAACCTACACTATGTGTAATATTAAAGGGAGGTTGCATATGAAATACCTCTAACTTACCTCTAAATTCGTCCTTGCTTTCTTTAGCACATCGCGAGTCCTCGACACTACAAAAAAGAAATATTATGATTAATATTCAACACTGCGAGAGCAAAAGGAAGTCCTTTAAACGACCAAGAACGGACATGAATGCTGTCCCACTTCCTTTACCTTATTAGGTGTGTTACATTCATTCACTGTGTGTGTCTCCCCTCTCTCTCCGTCCCACGCACACAAAAACCACTTACACTGGTTAACTATGAAGTGCTCCATGCTCTCCTTGGTGCGGCTGGTGCTCCGCAGTCTTTGAACCGTCCCCTTGAGAACCTCTTGCTGCTCTGACATACGCAGTTTCAGGGACAAGATCTCTTCCTGCATGCACTGCTCCTACAAACACACAAAAGCCGACACCCACAGTTTGTGACCGTGTTCCTGACTCTGCCCGGGGAAAAAGGCTCGACTGACGGAGCTTTTCAAGATCAGAGCCGTCGGGAAAATATCACAATGATTCCAGACCTTCTTGAGGTTTTGGCTGGAGGAGTCGGTGCTGGGCAGAGCCGCCCTCCAGAACATCTTCAGCAGAGACATGGACTCCTCCAAAATCTGCCTCAGAGTCCTGGTGTTGGACAGCAGACTCTTCACGCTGCCGTAGTCCAGAACCTGTATCGCAATCTCAGTTAAGTCTTGGTGGCCTGCAGTTAATTACTTCATGTTTTGCGGACAATGCTTGGTTCGAAATATCCCTTTTCGGCCCTCACCAGCTCGTCGCTCTCTTTCTGGTTATCCCCCAGCAGTGGCGGGCAGAGGCAGGCCTGCAGGGTCGTCTCCACGCGCTGGACGAGGCCTCGACCCTCCAGGACTTGCTGTTGCAGAGCACTGAAATCGTCCACATGGCCGATGGTGTGGCGGCCATTGCGGTTTGCAAATGACCCATCAGGGGCCTCCCCCTCCAGCTCCGAGTGAGGATCCAGAGGCTCTGTTGAGAATAAAGTGACGTTAAACGACTGAATGAATGATTCTCTTCGCTCTATAGTAGGAGAGACTGATGATGAGTTCAGAAGTGACGACGAGCACATTAAGATCACAAACAATGAGTTGTTATTATAATAAGCAATGCACCGTGTGACAATTGACCAACAAATTAAAGGCAGATTAAGCATTGAGTCATGCAGCGTGAGTCACACCATTAGCGGTGCTATGGTTGTCATCCAGGTCTGAGTAGGGAGGACCCGGTGATCCACAGTTAAACAGACCAATGTCCCTGACTGGTGGAGACGGAGCTGGGTCTGTGGGGCACACAAATACACAAACAGGGCTTGGGCACACCGCCAACCACATCGCAGCACACCGAGAGCCTTGCAACCCGTTAGATCATGTCCATGACGCGAAGTTTCCGTCTCACCGTGCAGCAGCTGTCGTCTGTAGAAGCTTTCTCTCTGAGGGCTGGCGGTGAGGGCAGAGAGGGACGGAGTCCGCGGAGAGCCTGCGCCGAGCTTCTGCTCCAGCTGCTTGTGGAGCTCCAGTTGTTTGAGAGCGCTGTTCTCCTGGACGCTGGTCTGCAGGTGGGCCCGAAGACTCCTCAGCTCCCCGAGCAGCTCCCCCAGTTCCACTGGCAGACCAGGGAGCTCGCACAGGTAGCCTGAAGACAAAATGCACAACTGCCACTGAGACACTGAGACTGAGCTCTGGTAAAATCCTAAGCAGTCTCGGAATGTTTTCTTTGACCCGATCATGTCAGGGTGCGTGACTCCACCGGGGTGTTATTCTGAATACCACCACAGGATGGCAGCAAGGACTCCCACAGAAAATGAAACACAAATACACTTGGAAAAAAAAAAATGTTTATTTGAAAACGGGCTGATATTAAACATAGACCATAGTGCCCCATAACAATTCTGACCTTTGCTGGCCTTTGGGCTGGAGCACACTCGGTCGTACACTTGAAGTTCACTCTGCAGGGAGTGGATGAGCTCCCTGCTCTCACACAGCTGCTGCTGCAGCAGAGACACCTCATGTTGGAGCCTGAGGATAAGCACACATCAATGCACAACATGGACGATTGAAACAATACTAGGCAGGCGCTGTACTCTCGTGACCACACCGACCTGTTGGTCCTCTCCTGACTGGCTTGGCGCTCCTGCCGCAACGTGTGTATCTGCTGTCCCTGCTCCTGGCTGTGGGCCTGAAGTCGCCTCAGCTCCTCCTTCCACTGCTCGGCCTCCAGCTCGGCCTGCTTCAGACGGGCGCGGGCCGTGAACACGGCCTCCCGCAACTGCACGACCTCCTCGCATGTGTCTGAGGAGAGAGGGCCGTGGGGGGTTGAGTGAGCGTAGCTAATCCACAGGGAGACTTTGGTCAGTCGTTCAGACACAGCACCTGTGCTGGCCTGCAGGCGCGATTGTAGACCCAGGTTTTCTTGCTTCAGGACTCTGATCTCATTGGACAGCTGAGTGACTGAATCAAGACCCTGGATGTAGATGTTAGTTGGTGCCCCTGAATAAAAACAAAACCAAACATTCTTTATAATGACTTATTTACAAAAATAAGTGACCATAATTTGCCATGAGTAAAAGGGTTACTGTACCTCCTTCCCGCCCGCCTGTAGCCAGTCTTTCTTCCAGCTGCTGGCGGAGCCGTTCATTAGTCCGAATGGACTCCTCCAGACGCTGACGGAGACACCTCACCTCCCGCAGGTGCTCTTCAATCAAATTTACCCCTGGAGACAAACAGATGCAATGATGCATAGCCATTTCAGCTAATTATCAGCTAATTATCCTACAGAGCAGACAAACAATGAATTCAGCATTCTTTATTTTCGCACCTGCATGGCTGCTTCCTGGCGGGGGCCTGGGTGATCCTGAACAGCTTCCAACTTGCTGAACCCTGTTCTCCGTGTCCCACAAAGTCCCGCCTGTCATCGGACCTGGGTGGGACTTCATAGAGTGGCCTTTGGGGATGCCACCCAGCCTGTACTGTTCAAAGGCATGATGGGACAGCAGGCTGTAGCCGGAGAGGTCATGCTGGTCGTGGGCACCGGGCGAGGGAGTGAACAGGGCCTTGTCATGGAGATCGGCAAAGCCTGTAAACACACATGCAAAAAAAAAAGTGAAAAGGTGCTTTAAACATGATGTGAAAAGCATTCATAAGACGGTGATTAGAACCAGTAGAGATATATAAAAAAAAAGCCTTTAATTTATAGTCAAGAAATTCCTTTCACACATGACACTCTCCCTGGCCCCTCACCCCTGTTTGATTCATTCATCTGTTTGAGCAACGTATCCAGCTCTGGCCGAACAGCAGTCACAGACAGGGCCCTGGGCCGGGGGTCAGAAGTGACTTCCTTACCCCAGACGTCAGGGCCATAGGGGACAGATATGAGGGAGGAGACAGGTTCACTGAACAGGGCTGGAGGAAAATGACAGGAAGTGAAAGGTACAGAACACCAATGAAGAGGGCTAAAATGAGGTTTGTAAGACACAGCCTTCTTTGAGTCCCGTACCTCTGGAGGCCTGACTGCTCAAAGCCACAGGGGCTGAGCAAAGCATGTTGGGACAGCTGCTGGAGTACTTGAGGAGGCCATGAGGAGGAGAGAAAGATGGACGGACTAGAAGAGGGGAGTGGAAGGCGAAAGGATGAAGGAGTTGTTTCACAAAGGAGCAAGGAAGGAAGGATTAAGCGTCAGAAAATACCGTCTGGTTCTGATCCGCGCCCTGGCTGCAGCAGCCGCTGCTGCTCATCCCGATACTCCGTGGCATCAAAATCAGAGCACAGCTCCAAGTCGTCATTGGTCCTGTACTCCTCGGACACCAGGGAGGTCCGGTCCGATTGGTCGGTGGTCTCAGAGAGGGCGTGGCAGCTGGACGGGGTCTCGGGACGCTGCTGCAGCTTTGTGTGAAGCGACTCGATGATTTTATCTTTCTGCTGCAGTTCCTTGCTCAGCCTGCACAAGTACACAATGAGAGTGAGCTATTACAGCCAGAGCTGGAGCACGTCCAGTTATTATGCAGCCAATGAATGGCGAAGTTCACGGCATGAGCTTTAATATCTGTATAAGTTTGCGCCATATCAATTACTGCAGTTTGTTCATTAAAATGGCAACTATAATGATAATAAAATAACCAGTTCAACATAATAACGGGTTTAGTTAAACACCTGACAAATACTAACACAATCATAATAATACCAATAATGTGTATCTTTAATACTAAACAGAAATGCTTTGGGGTTTGGGATTATACTTAAGACAAAATAAGAGGTATGTTATTGTGGGCTGTAGGAAAATACACTGGGCATTTTTCAGTATAATCGACCATACAGCACATACGCAGAACACACATTACCCATGTCAACGTGGCAAAGTAAAAAAAAACTTGAACATACTGCATTTATGTATATCTCTCTGGATTAGTGATGAGCTTTGGAGAGGAATTTAGCAACTCTGCCTAAAACTCACTGTGATTGCTTTTGTGGGGCTCTTATAGTGCGGTAAATAATAATGCCGGTGTGCTGTAACGACATGAGTATCTCTTACTTTTTCAGCTGTCGAAGCATGTGCTCTCTGTCTTTCTCCAAAAGCATCCTAAAAAAGGCCGACTCCCTTGCTTGGCTTCGACCCACAGAAAAAGACCACAGAGAGTCCCTGTATACGGGGCTGTCCTTAGAAAGCATCGATTTCCAGAGAGGGGCCATCTGGCTGCGAGCGCGATCGGAGACCGGGCCTCGGAGACGCAGAGCTAACTGAGAGCTGCTCTCAACATCCTAACACCTCTGGCAAGATAAATAATAATAGCCACAAAAGTGTTGCCATCCAACAGGAATGGTCTTACGCGGGGGAGGCACAAAGACTGTCACACAGTCGCACTGAGCCTCTTAAGCCTGGCCAGCGGGACACCTGTGACGCTGTCCAACTAAAGCAACTTAACAGCAATGGATCGTTGCTTTGGCCAGTATGCGGATTAACAGCAACCGTCTGTCTCCTGTCCGAGATAAGGGGCCATGTGCTCGGCCCTTCTCGTGCCGCGCGACAAAGTGAACTAATCAGCACAAAGGAGCCAGTGCTCCACAAAGGGCGCCAATAACTCAAAGGCAGATGAACGCCGCGCTGCGAGTTCTACCAAGGTCTGTCAGAGGTCGGGATTCGTCCCTGACTTGTGTGTTGAGAATTATAAAAATACCGAAGAGTTAAAATAATTGAATTGCAACTACTTTTGCGCATGATCACCTTTTTATATAATTAAAGGTGTCTTCATGTACTGATGCCTTTGTTAGATATACCTTACCATCACTTCAAGTTGCGAATGAGTAAAATATATATGTTTTTAACATTCACTATGGGAAAGTGTACTCACCGCAGGGCAAGCAACTCATGGCCCATCTTGTCAGTGTGGCTTTCTGCATGGTCACCTATCTCACACAAAACAGCACATGAATGGAACAAAATATGACAAAAAAAACACAACATAGGCATTGAAGGACCACAAGAATGTAACACTATGAGACACGATTGCCGTTTTTGTGTGCAGGTGAAGTGAAGGGAAGATGCTCCTTACGCCCAGTGATCTTGGTGACCACTCTTTGTGCCAGGGCGGTGCTCTGGGCCAACTGTTCCCTAAAGCTCTGGCCCATGTAATAATCGATATCATTGGCTCGCAGCAGCTCCTCAAAGGCCTAAAAAAAAAAAGAGGTCGATGAATTGAGTCAGGAAAAGAATATTGATAGCGGTCCCCTGGCAAAATATTGGGAAAGTGAATCTACAGAAAGAAAAAATGACATAACTGACTGCATGAACACAGCAGGGTGTGTGGTACCTTCGTGGTGTCACCCAGGTGCTGGGTGAGGATATGGCATACTCCCTGTCCCTCTCTCATCCTCTGCCTCAGGTGGGACAGCTCACGAGCTTGTGCCTGGATCAGGGAGTTGTACTTTCTGTGCAGGGAGGAAAACAATTGGAGGGGGAGGAACACGAGGAACGTCAGTCTGATGAACAAGCATTTTCGGGTTCCAGATCAAATGAAGGTGTACAGGGATTATGGAGGCAGTTCATCTTTACCATTGCCCCCGCTTCTTAACCAACAGCCTCCATTTCTGTCCACTCACCCAGGCCAGGTGGCACATTTCCCCTCCTCTACTTGGCCTTTTCCCTCAGGTCTGGAGCTTTTCAGCTGCGCCTCCAGCGATGCAACCCGTGCCATCAGCTCCTGAAGCTCCCTGCTGGGCTTGGGCCCCGGGCGAACACCTTGAGTGTCAGACATCCAGCCCTCATCCTCTTCCACACCGCTGGGGGCAGGTGATGTCTCAAAGGCCCAGTTGACCTGGAAGTGAAGGATAAGCCCAATAAACCTAAAAGCTCAGTAATATTCCAATCAGGGAAGCAGAGGGGGTGATGAGGTACCTTGCGAGGGGTGCGTTCCAGGCTGGAGGCGTAGTCGCTGGTGGTGGACAGGGAGCGGACGCGCAGCTGCAGCCCGCGGATCACCTTGTGGCAGCGGGTGAGCTGGGAGCGCAGATCCAGGACAAGACGCCGGAGGGAGGTCTCGTCCCCCGTTTCATGATCTCCCCGGTTACTGTCGCAGTTACCGCCGTACCAGCTACTGCCCGCACCCTCGTAGTCCTGAGGATGGGACAGTGAAGTGCACATCTCCAGGTCATCAAACTCTGCAGGAAAGAGAGAGAGAGAGAGAGAGAGAGAGATGGTTGTAGCACGATTAATAAGTACATTTTTACATTGTTGAAAATAACCACGACAATTGTGTTACCTGGGCTGCTGGTGTCTTCTCTTTCAGCCTCGTTCTCACTGCGACCACAGGTCTCATAACCCAGGTCCTGGAGATCCACCTGCACCTGCTTGCTGGCTTGCTGGACCGAGGTCTCTGCTGCGGAGGGGAAACGATCGGTCGTTTATGAAACACTTTGTGCAACCTACGGGGGTTCAGTCACGGACGGACGGTGCGCGTGTACGTGTGCTCCCCCCCCCCGCACGCGTTCTTTTTGGCGAGTGACTCACTGAGAAGCTCTCTGTAGTCCTTCAGCTGCTCCGCCTGAGCGTGGACTGTGGCCTCGGACACCATCAGCCTCTCCTGCAGCTCCTTGTTCTCCCGCTGGCTCAGAGCCAGACCGGAGCTCAGGCGGGCCGCCTGCTCGTGGAGACCCGCGTCTATATCCTGCCACAGCGCTGCCACCTCGCTGCTGTCCCCCGCGGGCCCCGCCTCCTGCACCGGCAGAGTGTGGTGCAAAGGGTGGTTAACACGCTCATGTCCTTTCCGTCGCTTTAACTCGTGAGAGAGTACGTTTTAAATTGGCATCCCAGAATTAGTGAAACTGTGAGAATATTCCTTAATTATACAGACAACAATTAAAGCAAAAGGAACAAAACACTGCAATATCAAACACAGCATGGTGCTGATAGTTGTTTCTGTTTGTATGTAAAACGGGTTACCGTCTCAGTGTGGTGTGTGCGGTGACGGGTCGTCGATGGGCCCAGATCCAGAGAAGATGGCCTCGTGCAGTGCCTCTTTCCTCGTTCCTCCCCCGGACCGCCACACAGAGGACCTCGCTTCCCCAACGCCACCGGGGAGGTTGCCTCCTCCTCCCCGATGTCCTCCTCTTCGTTCTCCTCCTCTTCCTCGTCCCAGTTCCGACTCCTGTCATCCCTCTGCGCGTATGACCTCGGCCCCGGGAGTCCAGCGTGTGCCTGGCTTTCTTTCAAAGCCTGGTTCTCCTTCTGCAGCCCTTGCAGTACGCTCCTGGCGAAAGACACAACGAGAAAGCCACAGACGCATTAGCATCATGGAGAGTTTTCCGATTCAACCCTCTCCGGCGGCTCTGAACACAGAGAAGACGACCCCGGAGGAGGTCCCCGCACCTCATCTGGGGCACAGATGTGTATCCATCCCTCTGCAGGTGGAACCTTATTTCCTCTAGCTGGCCCTCGAGTGTCCTCTTTTCTTCCTCAAGCTGATTTACATCAGGACTCTGGAGCGGCGCGTCCCTCACCAGCCCCGCAGTCACACCCTCGGCCTCATGAGACTTGGACATCTGAAAAATTCAGAAGGTTCAAGATAAACGTCATGAGATTCAGTTAAGGACATCCTCCATGTTGCAATAATAATAATAATAATAATAATAATAATAATAATAATAATAATAATAAAATCTGTGCATAAAAGACACCTAGAATTTAAAGGCATTTCATTGGGAAACGTAAACATTTTACCTGACTGAAGGCCAAACTTCTTGCCACAGCTCTATCGTCATCCTCCTCTATGCTGTCCGAGAACTCGTCACTGCTGCCATCCTCGCTGTCTCCTTCCTCCTCCTCCTCCTCCTCCGTGCTGAGCTCTGCAACACACACAAAACCCTTGTAAGGAGGATATCTACTCTCTTTTCTTCCTGTGTTGTTCAAATTGAATCCGTATTTTTCTCTTTCATTTCATACGAAATCTCTCCGCCTGCAGAGTTCACCCTCTGTCCCCAGCTCTCCAAAGTTATGACATAACATGTACATGTACACTGGATCGCCACTTTGGTAGTCATGCGACCAGAGGGGAATGTTACGTCACACTCCGCGAGCCGGCCAAAAACCACAGTCACAGATGTGCGTGTGTGTGTGTGTGTGTGTGGGTTCATGATTACAGGTTTCAACGGTATCAAATGTGTTACAGACTTTTGGAGCACTTCAGTTCACACACACATGAAAAAGTTTGGTGGTGACGACGTGAAAAAAATTGAAAATGAATGTAACACATTCTTCAGTTATGTATTATGTATATTGTACACACCCGCCCACCCACGCACCTAGTGAAGTGAGGGACACACACTAACGGGTGTTGGTCACATTATACACCCTGATGAAACACAATAGACGCGTGTGTGCATACCGATGACAAAAATCTCAGTCTCTCACTCCTTCACTATCTCTCTCTCACACACATACACACACAGCTCTGCTAGATGTGAGTCATGGGTGCGTATCTCTCTGCTTAGTGCATTGTGTGACTATATGTAGGATTATTTTAATCAATCTATCAAATCCAAGCATACTTAAAAAGTAACGGGGAGGCGTTGAATATAATAAATGTTTGTGCTTCAAGTGTAAGGGCAGGAAATTCACGAGGTGAAACTTCTGGGTTATTACCGATTGAACAATGTGCTCTGTAAGCTGAATTGAGAGAATGTGGGGGGCCCCCCGTGTACACACTGTATACTACACACCACACACTGTCACACTATCACACTGTTTCATTCTGGGGACATGTCGCTGTTCGCCGGGTCTGTTCATGGTTGTATCTACCTTTCAAACAAACATGTTTTTTTTTTGGTTATGTTTTTTTCTTGTATCAGTGAATGCATAGTGGGCTCACATGGGCATTCCTTATTTGGTGAAATCTTTTACAGTTGTGAACATCCCGCTGAGCATTACAACGTCACAGCCATGCAAACAAGAAAACCATGCCACAGTCTCATGCATGAGGGAGCAAGGACATAAACAAAAACAAAACCTATTTTTTCTTTGGCATTTGCGTGGGACATTTATATGCGTGTTCCTAGACTTGTAAAAATGCTTATTAGAGTATTTTAGGAGACAAACGGGGAGGCTGAGGTAGGAAATTGCGTTGTAGTGTTAAACAATGTGGGTCGATCTTTGTACAAGGTAAAGGAAGGCGCGGTATATCGAGGGAAAGTGGGTGATTTTGGGTTTGGGATATTCCGAAATACAAATTCCCAATTAAACACAGAGAGAGAAATCCATACCAGACGTGCTTCTGACTGAAAGCCAGCACAAGTTTATTTGTGTCGTATTTAAAATACATTAACAAAAAAAAAAAAGAGGTTGACAAGGACACTAGATGAGAGATCAGGACCCAAATCCCAAGAAAATGTACTTTAACTAATATAAATATTGAATGGGTAAGAATTATTCCTGGCGTTCACATCTCGTGATTTCCAGAGAGCACAGAGCAACCTGCAAAATACGTTTATATCACATGTTTTTCTGCATGTATCTCGGGAACAAATCTGAACTAAAGTTCAACAAGCAGACAAACTTAAAACAGTGTATATCATATTTAAGTTATTTTGAATACTAATCATTTGAGCAATCACCACGCACCTAGTGCCTTCTGCCTTATGAGGCTGAATTTATGTTTTCGTGCATACTCTGTCAGAGCAGCATGTAACGCCGAGCAGGTTTACGAGGAAGTGAGTAGGAACGGAATGCGAGGCTAGGCTGAACCGACTCCGGGCACTAAACGCGGGCATGCTTTTGGCTTCACATCTTCACGAACAGATGACATTAAAAAAAATGATGGATGGTGAGATGTTTCACTGCAAGGCATGGGCGTGAGTTTGCCCACAAGACGCAACTTGGCGGTGACAGTAAGGCTGGAGCTGTGACACCGGTGAGAGACAGTACACAAAATGGCAATACAGAACAATCTCACACCGCACAGCAATACGCAGGCAGTTTTCACAAGACAATATAAAAACAATATTCACACCACACTTACTAAATATATAAATAAATAAGACTACGAGTTGACGCTTATGCCATTCAATGTAATCCGATTACGCCGCTGCCACTGTGACTAGTGCACGTGCTTCCTTCTGCAGACTGAAAGTCATATTTTGGTTTTCAGACGTAGAGCGAGCATTATTGCACCATTGACATTTTCATCACAAAACCATCAGTGGCGACAGACCGCTTCCTCTCAGATAACAACTGCCAGCGCCAGCGGCGCCGCGCAAGAGCATCAGCGAGTGTTAGTCACAGTGCCCCCTGCGGCCCCTGAGGCTCGACCCTGCCCATCCCCACCTCCAAAGTCAGGCCGCCTTTTGGCCGCCCTCTCCAGCGCCAGGGCCATGTTACGGGTCCTGGCCAGAACCTCATCCAGCTGTCCACGGAGTGCCTGAACCGAGTCTAGCTCGGTGTGGAGGGCCTGGATCTTCTCTAAGCTGCTGAGCGGAGGAGACAGAGAGAAGAAAAAAAAAAGGTATCTTAAGGCAAAAAGCGGAAAAAAAACAATCAAACAAACAAACAACAACAAAAACTGTATTCCCTATACACACTGGAAAGTGATATTCAGTAGGACCTAGGTGAAGCTTCCCTACCCGTCACTCTTGGTGTGCACATGCATGAGATTCTGGTACAATCTCTTCTCCGTCCTCAGGGCATCGTTAAGCTCGTCGTACTCTGACACAAGCTGCTCCAGCGCACACTAAATCCAATCGGCAGGCAGGATAAGGTTGAGGAAGAAGCAGATATATATTAAAAGCGTCATTCTTCGTTAGTACAAAGTCCTAGCTCTGGACGAATTGAAGAGTGAAGAAAAGTCCTACTTGGCGATCACCGCTGTCTTTCGTGGCAACTCCTTCGTCCGGCTGGTGAGCCAGGGATACACGCAGAGCGGAGAGCTCCTCCTGCAAAGAGGGGAAACCAAGATGTTACTTTTGGAAATAAACAAAACAACTCGAGGACTGTTCTAATGCATCATCTCCCAGGTACCTGAGCCTCCCTCTCCTTCCTCAGCACCAGCTGCAGCTCGTCCTGAAGAGCCTTCATCTCGGCCTCGCTCTCTTGCGCCGACAGCTGCATCGCCTCTTCCTGACCGCGCATCAGCTCCTGTGGGGTACAGTATCCTGGGAATTACAGACAAACAGGAAACGGAGCGGGGGAAATGCACGCGTGGACAGGTACCTTAATGAAGGCCTCCTTCTCTTGGAGCAGGTGCTGCGTCTCGCCTCTCGTCTCCCGCTCCCTATCCCGTCGCAGCTCGCACAGCTCGCGCTCTCTCTGCGACAGCAGTCTGCGCAGCTCCTGCAGCTGGCTGCTCCGCTCGCCAATCACCAAGGACAGCCTGTAGGAGTAATCCTGAGAGAGGGAGAGGGAGAGTGAAGCGGCCGAGGGTTCGATCGGGAACGTGAGCCTATCCCGCTGCATATATCGGCAAACGCGTCCTACCTGCAGATACTGGTCTTTGGAGCTAAGCGCATCGAACAGGTCCTGCACTCGCGCTTGGTGTTCATTAGACTCGCGGCTGCGATCTGACAGCAGCTCCTGAAACAGTTTCTCCTTCAGCGCCAGCCGAGCCTTGAGCTCCTCCACGACCTCCGAGGGGCCGGCCTGAACTCGGGCCACGAGGGCGGCCGTCAGATTCTGCGAGCACACGCGCACAAAGCGAAAGTGAATACAGGCAGCACAGGCTTTTCCCCCTGGGCTGGTTTTCCAACGTATTGACAATTACAAAGAAAACAACGCAAACAAAAGAGTACACCAACTTGTGCGTGCGCGTTTGTTACCTGCGTCTCCTGGCTGCGGCTCTGCAGGGCTGCCTGCAGCTGGTTGATGATGGTCTCCTTTTCTCCCAGAGTGCTTCTTTCCTTCTCGTCACCCTGCTGCTTCAGCCACTGGAGGTTCCGGTAGGCCTCTGCCGCCTGCTCCAGCTCCAGCGCTTTGCCTCGCACCAAGCCATCCAGACTCTGATAGTGTGACGATCACAGGTATAACTCAGCGATGCGCAAGTGTAAACCAGGGGGACCGACAGGTATGGAATGCACTGATCAATACCGTGATGGTCTCCTCATTGTCGGACAGGATGCAGCGCAGTCTCTCCAAATCTCGCTCCTTCTCCCTGAGGGCCAGCTGCAGCCTCCGCACCTGGCCCTCGTGCTCCTCCGCGCTGCGGAACTTGTCGTCGATGGCGCACTGCAGGCCGAGAGCGGAGAGAAAGCGACACTGCTGCTATTCTGGCCCCCCGCGATAATGTGATATTCATCACGCTCCATACGTTCGTGGTCGGAAGCAAAAACTCAAGTCTTTTTTTCTTTGTGCCTAAATCCAATATCTCAGAGTAAGAAATGCACATTTTTTAATGTGTTGATGATTACATAATTATATGACTTTGCATTCTTCCATTGGCTCTTTCTACAGAAGCTGTGCCTCCCACTTTTGTGGCGAAAGGACTCCCACCGGGCACGGCCTATTGTACGGTGATCCGCACGAAACAGTAATATTCGGTGTCGAGCAGAAATATCCGCCCCTGGTGTATATATATATATGAATAGTGTGCGTTTGTGTTTCACCTCCAGAGCTCTGTCTCTCTCTTTAATGCGCTCTCTTAGTTTCTCCAGCAGGGCATCTCTGGGTTTGGAGCTTCTCGTCAATTCCAACATGTCAGAGTACTCCTAGATAGATATAAACAGTTATTTTCCAGACAGGATAGGAAATGTGCGCACGTATCTGCACACTGCATGTGTGTAGTGCGCATCTGCGTGCGTTACCTCCACCTGTTGCTCCTTGAGCTGCAGAG
The DNA here is from genome assembly GCA_016785305.1 of Colistium nudipinnis. Lineage (NCBI taxonomy): Eukaryota > Metazoa > Chordata > Actinopteri > Pleuronectiformes > Rhombosoleidae > Colistium > Colistium nudipinnis. The sequence continues at coordinate 467,163 of JAFBJU010000807.1, forward strand.
AGCGCGTGAGCTGTGCGATGCTTCTGTCTTTCTCCTGCACCGCAGTGTGCTTCTCCGCGTCCTTCTCCTTCAGAGCTGCTTCTTTAGCCTGCAGCTCTGAGCAGGTTTTCTGAAGGGCAGAGCGCAGGTCCTGCAGCCCGGAGACGAGAGGTTACACACACACACACACACACACACACACACACACACACACACACACACACTGCGATGACGACACCTTCAGGATTGCTTCACTCGCACTCAACACATTCTCAGACTAGCCGCTAACCTGGTTGTGTTTTTCAGTGACCTCCCGGTGCTGCAGTGCATCCTGCAGGTCAGAGTTGAGCCTGTCCCTAAACGTCACCGCGTCGTCGCCGTGCCTCCGACTCTGTCTCAGACTCCTCTGGCTGCCCTCCAGCTCCAGGCCGAGGGAGAACAGGGAGCTCTGCACGGCCACCAGCTGGCCCTGTAGCTGGGCCAGCGTCAAGGAGTCACTGACGCCCTCCGCAACCTGGAGAAGGAATGGGCGCAGACCAGGGTCAAACAGTATGCAAGCCCAGTGTCAAGATGTCTCCCCGTCTACAAGAGATACGCAGCACTTCATGCGCATCTGGTCTCACCTTGCATTGAGAGAGCTGGTTGCGGTGGGCTATTTCTTGCAGCTTGCACAGAGTGGCATTCTGCCCCTCGATCATCTGGTATAGCTCCCGAGCCTTTAAGCAGAATAAATGCACATATGAGCACATTCTCAACGGGGGGAAACATATCCCATCCCATCTGCTGGCAATTTGCTCATTCACCCCGTATTGTAGAAACAAGCCACGCACCTCAACGTCTTTTGAGCCGACAGACTCCGTCAGGCCCTGGATGGTCCTTTCCTGACTCTGAGTGGCCTGGCGGAGCGAACGCAACTCACACTCCATCTCGTTCAGCTTCTCCTGCAGCTTCTGCAGATGGAGACACACAGGTGGCTGTTGTGATGGGAGGCGATCTTTGATCAGATAAAGTGACCCTCGGCGTTTTTCGTTTTTTTACCATATTGTTGGCCTCGCTCTCGTGGACCTTGGCCTGCAGGGATTGGACCTGAATCTGGGCTTTCTGCAGCTCGCTGACACACTGTCCCGCCGCACACTCATACTGGTTCAGCTGACTCTGCTGCTCCTCAACGAGACTCTATGATGAAGACAATAAGTTGAGACTAAAAAACAAACCATTTGGCCGTACATTTCAAATGCAGCAACTGAGTTATTGGCGAAGAAGGCATTTGGAGGCCGAAGGCTGCACGACATTCACGCTGGGTTGTGTAACCCCGTATGCAAACAACTTAGCTCAGTCATGCGCGTGCTTTGCAAAAAGCTACGATGCAGAGAGAGCCCCTGAATTGGTGTCTGAGCGTCCGCATGCACGAGTAAGCACGACTGTGTGCCCATACAGAGTCTTGACACAACCGGTGTATAAACAACAAATAATGTTAAAAACTAAAAGGAGGGATATCATCATTATGCACTCACTAAATACAGTGCACGATTTGTTGTAACTCTGCTGTTTGTGTAGAAGCCAACCAGTGTTGAGATGATGGGGTGGTCTGACATTGCTTTGCCTGAAGGGCTCTGACAAAAGAAAATAGGCCAGTAGTCTTAACGTCCCCCACCCATCTAACCTACTTCAGTCAGCAGCGCCTGCACCAAGATCACGCACTTTTATCAAAGATCATCTCATTTAGAGGGCAAACGCTCACCTTCCAAACACCACAGTGATAAATAGATAATTATTAAGTAAGGGAAGGCAAGCTTTTGGCACCTACTCTGACAGTGACAAACATTTGTATGCTCATTAGGGTGTAGAAAATCCTGTGCTGCAACGTCATTAACAACTGGAAAAACTGAGAGCATTTGTCATTTGTCTGCAGGCTGTGTTCGTGCCTTAGGAGTATTTACCGACTGCTATTGGCAGTCGCTGTGGATCCACAGCTTTAACATGGCCAATTCAAAATTGGCTTGAACATAAGCTATTTTGTGTATGGAAAAAAAATGCCTGTTTGCGCGCCACATTCTATAGTTTCTATTTTGTTCACGTGACTGCTCACGTAAGCAGGGACAAACGCACACACACACGTCCTCTTGAGTAAAAGCCTGGACGGATTTAAGTGACAGCTGGATTATTGGGCTTGGGCTTGGGCTAAAAAAAGACGAGAATGGTCATTCGGCGGGGAGGCTCCCCTGTTTGTGTGTCAACTATCAAAGCCATGTTGGGGTGCTTCACTGGAGGTCTGCAGTGCATAGGCACTCCCCCCCCCCTCATCCTTTCATCCAGTGTCATTATCATACAGGAGTAAAAGTCTTCCACTCAGCACCTTCACCTTCCTTGTCAAAGGTTTTATACCTGGTGGGGAGGTGGGGGAGGATACTCCTTGTACAAATCTTCCAATAGATCCTCCATCTGAGAAAGGTTCAGCCCCTGACTCAGCCTGATCATTGGAGTCTCCAGCTGAAATGTTGGTATGTGGTTGTCCCTCTCGCTGTCCGGAGTTCCATATGAGATTCCAAGGACAGGATCAGGGAATCCAAGACGCAGGCCTCCATTACTGGGGCTCCGTCTGAGCAGTACTGGCAGCCGGCTCCCTTTAGAGGTCCGGACCGGAGTGTAGAGACTATAGCTCTGCAGCAAACAATGGGCCAGAGAGAGGCCGAGCCCCGGTGAGGCTTGACCACGCGAGGCTCCCATGTGCTCCTCGGCGAGGGAGTCAGATATCCGGTCATCCATGGGTCCCCTGGGGGAGCTGAGGGGACCATCTGTTATGGCTCCAGGCTGTATGTAGTCCTCTGCCATGTCCAGAGAGGCTACAGAGGGGCTGGAGCTGGCTCGTCCGGCCAAGGTGCGATCACTGTCCGATCTCCCCGAGGGGTCCTGAGAACCAGGGACCAGAGTTTGAGAAGAGGGGAGTTCCTCTGAACCTTCCAGACTTTTTACATCCCCTCCCCCAAGCACGCTGCCTCCGATAACGCTGGCTGAATATCGGGTGGATGGCCCACACGATATACTCCGTGCCAACTTCCTGGGCACCTTACAAACGGCTTCATAGTCAGATTCAGCCACCCGCCAGTGGGAACATCCTCTGCACCTCCTGGGAGTGCTGGACGTACAGCGCTGTGAGCCTGCTACTGTGACCTCCGACTCCGGACCTGTGGCACACTGTGGGTGGTGGTGGTGCTGGTGTTGGTGGGAGTCTGGGCTGTCATCGGCCCAGGATTCATACAGAGAGTAGACCAGGTTGTCCTGGAGCAGGGCGCAGTACTTTGCATGAGTGAGGCCTGAAATGTCCACCATGCCATCCACTGGCTTGTCATCACCCCCACCGCTGGTTACTGCCCCCTCTTCCGGATTCGTTTTGCGGTAGAGCCCCCCGATGCACTGCCTCAGCCGGTGCTTCTCCTGCAGCAGCCGCTGCAGCCTCGCGATGGACAGGGCCTCCACGCGGGCGATGACCGTGTCGAAGCGGTACATGCGATCCAGCATGAAGGTGCACTTGGAGCAGGCGAACTCGGCCCTGCCGTCCCGGGTCAGCTCCTGCCCCAGAGCGTGGGACAGCAGCACCTGGAGGTTGAGTTTGGCGGTGGGGTGGAAGATCCATCGCCTCTGGTTACCGCAGAGCTCCCGGCCACAGATGCGACAGGCCTCCTTCATCTTGACATCAAGCATTCCACAGGTTTGTAGTTATGAAGCGTGGATGTGACCCCAAAAAGAAAACTAAAAGGGCACCCTGTTCAAGCTGCATCGGAGCCAACACACGTCACAACAGGAGTCCTCGGCATCCGGTCTGGAGATGAGCTTCTCGTGATACCGGTCCGCACTTTTAATTCAATGGCTTAAAGATATACGAGAAGAGGTAGAAAAGAGGAGGAAGCCGTCTTGGAGAGGATGGTTGCACTGGAGACGGTGAGGCAACAGCAGGTCGACAAATAGAGTGACGGACACAGGAAGGCTTCCATCAGCTCCGGTCACCGTTTGCAGCAGGTGCAGGGGGAATATGGCGCAAACCGCCCCTACATCTGTTACCGTGTCAGCAGTCAGGTAAACGTCCCTATCCGTAGCCTATGTCCTCAGCGTTTCCCCGACAGAACCGCACGCGCCTCTGCACCATCACTAGCCTGTCACGGACTCACGAGACGCTCTCGCGCGTTCATTACGACCGGTAGCTAATCAGCCGCTCGTAACACTGACACCGTCCCGGGACGCTCCTCCCAATTCTGTCCCCCGGTGTCCACGTCCAGAAAATAAGACTCCTCCATGCATGTGTCCGCCCGCGCGAGGACGAACACCCACCCACACACACAAACACACACACACCAGGATGCGTGGTGCGCGCGCTCGGAGATCCTCCGGTCAGAACACCGAGTCTGAGCACAGACCTGCAGCGGCGGGGCGAACCATTCACACAGTACCGGGGGGGTGGACGTGGGGTGGATGGTGGACGTTAACGCTCAGTTAACGTCCACCATGATACAATGTTATCATGACGAATTTAGTTTGAAACGCACAAATGGAAGCAGCGTAAATTCCAGCGACTCGCTGCCTTATTTTAGGTTTTCTGTTAAACAGGCTAAAGTGACGCCCCACCCCCCGGGAGTGCGTGACTTCCCCCTGCCCGGGTTAGTGGGCTCTGCTCGGCTGACTGAACAGCTCCACGCACAGTAACGTGGTGACATTAGTAACGCTCTGTAAAATTAAATACACTGACTGACTCTACTCTGATTATTTTCCAATGTTGTCTTTTAACTTATTGTAAATCAAAATATATTCTTTATTCTAGTTTTTAATGTAACTGCATAAGGTTTACAATTTAAGTCTGTGTATCATATTTCTTTTTTTTTTTAAATATCCTCCTATAATGCGTTATGTTATTGATCAAATAGACACACACCTACGCACAAGTTTTACAGTACAATATTATTTGTATCTTATTTTAGGTTCATAGATACATTTAATCATCAGCTGAAGCTAATACGAATTGTTTATTTTTTTTACAATAACTACATGTGCTGGAAACCAAGACATCACTAGATGACTTCCAAACTACCGGCCAATGGGATGAATCCCTTTTAAGTTCTATTTTCATGTTCTATTTTATTGTATTCTATTCTCCTTGGTGTCACCTGCATGACCTTTAGTCACTTATTAGTACATAGAGAGGACAAAAGAATCTTCTCTCTGCTCCACATGATCACTGTGCATTAAAACCAGATGATGCCTGCAGTGGGGTAAAGATTCCCTGGGGCTACACACCAAGATAAATGGATCAATGGATGGGTTTGTCATTATACTGGCAGCATGACAGTCACACCATGAAAGTTTAAATAATTTACAAATTGGATGACTCTGTTTCATAGATAAAGTTATCACACAAAAATACAAGTACCAAATAAAAAAGCAGTCTTTGCAACTAATTATAGTTGTTGGTATAATTGTCTGTTCTATTTGGAATTAATGTATTATAAAATATAATTGAACATTCTGAAGACTTAATATTATATGTTTATTCATACTGGTGTATTCGTTCTATGAATTGCCCTAGTACAGTGTTTTTTGCTGAAGGATTATTTCTGTATCAATATTTCCTGTTGTCATGGTTTCATATATTTCAACAATGGTTCGACTGTGAGTCCAACAGCAAGGCCTTTCTCCTGCATTTGACCGGGCATGTTTGTCTCTGCAGATAGCACAATTTTTGGTTTTCCTGAGGGTGCATATACAGATCATGCTGCCACGCTGTGATTTCCACCCAGTTATGCAGTGCAAAACATCCCCTGATGTGATCCCCATATGCTTTCATCCTCCAAAAGACTCCTTTGTTTCCAGACGGAGTGTGACCTTGTGCATGTATATCAATGTGTGACTCAGTCCTTGTGGAGTCTTAGAAGAGGACCTTGATTGTTAATTAATTGAAGGTTATTATGTAGGCTTCAGTCAGTTTCTGTAAATCTGATATTTTAAAAGGTTGCAGAAGAAGGAATGCAGCACAAATAATATGACTAGGCATAATGTATTTATATGATAGCTATATTTGTATCTTGATGTATGTTATGTGATTGTACTCCTTTATGTTATGCAAAAATGTACACTCATAAACACGGGTACATTTCAAAACTTTAAAATGTTGCCGTTTACAGCAAACCAGTTATGACAAATTGGAAGAGGAAAATCTGGATTTTTAGGCAATTATTTTTCCTGCCTGCTCCTTTCACACCAGACATAGGTTTGATCTAAATGTCTGGTGTCTGGGGAACTAATTAAGAGCTCTTGTGATGGGTGTCACAAGTTGATATCAATGTCATAGAACACTTAAAGGTCAACCTGACCTATCGACCACCCGGCTGAAACCAGAGCTGCTAAACTGCTAATCAGTGAGATGCCTACATGCACATATGCACATTTGAAAGAGGGCACCTCGAGGGAACCCCAACCTAGTGGTCCATCAATTAACATAGTATTGTGACGCGTTTGTCTTTTTCAGCGTACTACATACACACACGCATTCATGCGTGCATACAACACATATGCATCCAGTGGGAAATCTGAGCAGAGAGCTTGCCCGGCGAGTAAATTTGCATCCTTCACCCAAAACTGATTTACAAGTTAAAGCATTGAACAACAAATATATTTGCAATGGATACTGAGACACATCCAGGCTACCACCAAAAAGACAAGGAGCAGCACTACACACATGTTATGTTAGGGGGGGTATGTGGTTATGCTTATTAATTTCAACGAGGAGTCTATCCGCTGTATGTTTAATACACTCATTGAGCTACATTCCTCACTTCTGATGGTTCCAGATGCATAGTATGTGCAATCCATCCATTACATTTATCAACCTGACAGGAATAAGCCACTAAGTCACAAAGACTCTGCACAAACATGAGCAAAGTTCAGCGCAAGACGTTTCAGGACATGTTTTCTGTTTACCATGACATTGTTAACTGTTAGTTTGTTCAGATATATATATTATAATAATGTTTATGTGCCTCTCTAGAATACAGAGCAGCTGATTTAACTGGATAAATGGAGTTTTAATATAGTGAATTTTCTCATCAATCCCTGTATTTTATTATAGGTCATTTCTGTAAAACAACAAAAACACTGACCATTCAAATATGTGTCATGTTAAGTCTACAGTTGTCAGAACTGTATGCTATGTGTAACTTCTCCATAGGGAGGCAGAGTCTCTCCAACAAAGTGCTCCGCACCTCAACAGTGAGCGCCGCGATGCTGCTCTGACACTTAGTGGAAAACTGTATCATAACATGTAGGATAACGAGCCATCATGGTTTTATATACCGTACGTGAAGGCTTAAACTCAGGGATTGGCCTACCTGCATCTCCTGCTCAATACGCAGCCTCTCTCGACCAAATTCATCCTGATAGAACTGTGTAACAGAGGAGACAGACAATATTAAGACTAAATTAAACATACATAAAAACAATAATCATTTGAAATCCTTATAGGGGTAGAGAGTACACAAAGAAACAAGAAAGTCAATACATAAAACTGCACCAAAATATGAAATGATTGGTTTCATCCGATGGCCTCATGTGCTTTTTTTGATGTGCGTATGTCAGTACTTGCATATGCATCTGCATACATCAGTGTCTGTGTTTATTTAGGTAGTGGCTTGGGAGACTGGCAGATGGTTCTCGTGAGCCACATAAATAGTTGTTAAAATAAGGCAGAGGAATGTCACATATGCTGCTGTAGAACATGGTTGTCCAGAGGAATGCAGGGAAGGGCACTGTAAATAGTAAAGGCTTTCATTGATATATTCTACATACAGAAAGGAGAACTAGCTTAGACATTTACTCAAGGGTTCCTACACTTTCCCAGTTGAGAGAAATGATTTAGTAGACTTTTCACTACACCTTTGCAGGTCAGTTTTCTCACACGAGCATTTGTACCTCAACGTCCTTGTCCTTCTGTAGCAGAGACGAAGACAGCTCCTGGACCTGCCCCTCCAGCTCACCCACCCTGAGCGTGAGCGTCGTCTTTTCTCCACTCAGCTCTGTGATGAGCACCTCTTTGGAGTGAAGCTCTTTGGTCAGCTCCTCTATCAACCTGAACAGCAACCGAGACAGGGTCAGTCCGTGGACACAGGTAGATGGATTTAGTTTAGGGCACCGGTGAGAGATTTATTTTCTCTTTTGCACCTGTCTTTGTTGGTGGTAGATGGGGACAGGATGCTTAGAGGCCTCTCATCCTCTGGCATGTCCTCCATGGGGGTGTCTAAGGAGAGGAGGGAGGCGTGGGAGTGCGATCCAGCCTGCGAGACCAGCCGCTCGGACTCGCTGCGTGCAAGCTGGGCCTCCTAGAAACACACAAGGAGTGGAACTATTAGGATTTGTAAACGCTGAGTCACCTTTGTGTGAATATACAGTAAACAGCTGAAGGGAGCAGACAAACCTCCTGCAGGAGCTGAATCTTGGTCTCAAGCACTTGCTGCATGTGATCGATTTCCTGCTGTCTCTCCTGACATCGTCTCTGCAGCTCTGCCTCATTGTGATTGGTCAAGCTCTCCGCTGTTGTGCTGTCAAAGACAAATCAGACTCCATCACCACATCAATAAGAAAAACATGTGCACGTACAAATGTTGTCAGAGGGTCTGCATTATGACACGATGGGAGACATTTAGAGTGAGCCGAGCAATGATATGACATCATCACTTTGCTGTCTGCTACGTTGGATATCCATGACTCTGACCTTTAGCTTAGATGTATTACGTGTCCCTCCCACGGTGTAGGCTGTTATTGTCATAATTAACATTAATGAACAATCCCAAAGAAAAAGCTCTCATATTTAATCACTGTACACGAACATAAACAAGGCTTAGGCGCACCCCGTTTCTGTTTCTGTGTTCTCCTACAACCACATTATGTGACTCCTGACGGGGACACCAACAGTGCATGCATCTGTCTGCATCACTTAGCCAGTCAATAACCCCGTCCCAGAATTCCTTCTCCCAGAATGGCACACGCCACTCTGTCGCCCATGAGTCCCGTTCTGGACGCTTTCTATGTACGTGCTTAACACTGTCCGCCACATGCAACAGCTCAAATAACCGGGATATTTTGAATCAGTCTGAGTAATGCCACCGTCTGTCCTTTAACTGCAGTGGACAAGATTTCAACCAATGTAGACAGTTCAAACACCATCACCACCCTTTCTGCAAGAAGATAGTAAGTGATGTCTGTCATGTTCATATACGTAAAATCACACCCCCAAGAGAGGCTTCTGAAATGAAATTCAAGAATATGTGAAGTTAGACCGTACTTTAAGATAAGCACATCCTTTAAATGTTTGTTAAATGTAGTTTTTCTATTGTTTTTCTATGCTGCCAATATGGTAAAACATCCCCCCATGTTGATCTTGGGCTGCACAGCAACCTTCACTTTTGATTATTACTCAGATTATCATTGATCACTTACACTGGCAGTAAGAAATGTTGTGCACCCGCCACACAGAATATTTCCTATAGAAATAAAATTGAACAGAGCATTACTTTTGGCCAAGAGAGATGTGTGGACTTACAGGGCTTTGTCCAGAAGCTGCTGTTTCTCCTGGAGCTCCTGCTTCAAGCTCTCTACTTCCACCTTCAGCTCGATGTTCTACAAAAGATGAAGAGCAGTGAGATCAGTCAATCAATTCAGTGATCCTCCGTCACACATCATCATCATCACAATCTCCCATCTCCACCCACCAGCCGAATGTCTGAGCAGTCCCTATGAAGCTAAGCGTGAATAAACATAAATAAATAAACTACATTCCCAAAGGTATGGCACTCACAGACTTGGAGCACACTTTTCAATGAAAAAATAAGGTGACTTTTGTAAATGCCAACACATGTGAGGTTAGAACCAATAATATCTGGGTTATGGATATAATGGGTTCTGGTAAATAACCTCACGATTAGTTTCATTTGGGATTTCACACTTCATCGAGCAATTCCACAGCCAAAACAAATGATGTATGACTAATAGAAAAGCATGTTATAAATAAGAGATAAATGGCCTTTAAAGGATCATGCTTCATGTACGTTATATGCATTTGTTTTAGACATCTTAGGCTCCGGCATGTCACGATTCCACTCAGTCTCATTACTGCTCTCTTTCTTTGCCTGAGCTCTCTGTTTCCTCTGCTGTGTGAATCCCTGCTGGTGGGTGTTGTGTATCATTAGTAGGGAGCATCTGACTGTGCTGTCACGGCAGGTATATTTAGAGCTGAAGAATTCAGGGCAGCTCAGTTACTCACCACTGAGGCCAAAGGCTAAACTCCACCACAGTTTGTTTACCTGGCATGCTACACAGGGGACATTTTAGGACCAATCAGGTCTCTAAAACTGGGCTCCAGGACACAGGATTTAACAGTGGGCATTGGTGGGGCTCATTCTTTCCATTCTGACCTCAGACAGATGAGGACAGTATATCTGCCATCTGTCTGATGGACTCCGATCAAATAATTGATCTTGTTGGTTTAACCAACTCCTTTCACTGAGTCTCTGTCATTGTGTTTTGCATCTGTCTCTCCTATCCCTTTTTTGCTTTTCTTCATCTATTTAAAGGTTTTTCCTATTTCTTCATACATGTTTAGGTCTGTTGTCCTCTTCCTGCGCCTGTCGGGGAGCTGCATGCACGTCAGCAACAATCACAGAGTCAGACAACGTTCATAGCCTCAAACCTTTCCATAAAACATATTCCTGGCAGGCACCGTGACTGCTTACAACACATACCACTGGTTATTGCGCATGAACATTTAATTAACACATGTGACTGGAGTACATTTCCATGTTGTTTGCTGTCATCAGCTCAGTTCAAAGACTGACAAATATGAGAGAAAAATGGCATAATTATTTTACTTTTCATTTAATTCCTAAACATAAAATATGATATAACATGAAAAAACACAATATGTCAAAGGGGTTCAGAAAGCCAGTTCTAAATAGTACATTAAATAGTATTTAGTAGTATAGTATTTTAAGTTAAAACATCTCCCATAACTGGATCTTTTTTCCCACCTGTGTTAATCTGGTTTTCAAATATTTTTTGACTTAAAATATGAGTATTTGTATCCTTTGCATATATTTATCATGAAAGCTACTCAGATCAGTCATAGCAAGTAAGGCAGCAGCAACTTTGTGCAACTTACGTACAGACATATGGAAATAATTATGATATATATATATTTTTAAGATGCTCTTTTTTGTACTATTCTCTCCTACAATAAATTGTTTCGCATAAATGAGAGAAGACCATGTACCTCTTTGTTTGTGGTTGCGTGCGTATGTGCTTGTGCGTGCGTCAACATGGTTTACAGTAGGAGAGACATATTCCCATATTGAAAACAACTCTAAATATAGACAGCCATTACAGTGCACCTGCTATTCCCGTCCCTCTTGGCCTGCTGGGCCTCAGCAACAGATTCTCATTCAGCGAGGGGAGGAGAGAGATGGCAGCACTGACGGATCATCACACAGCACACCTGCAGTGCTACCCTGGCAGGTATCATCAGTGCATCTAGATATATTCTCATAATAAGTATTTATGCTTTGTAGTGTCAATTACTAGACACCAACATTGAACGATGCATGCTGTTGACCTCTAAACAAGTTGGACAAAACGAGACATCTGAATAGCAATGTGCAAAACCCCGCATGCACAGTGTAAGGTGCTGGCTTATTTTTCATGCACATTTTGAATCAGAAAAATAGATGAGCAGATACAAATAATCGTCGGACACAGCACTTTGAATAAGACAAGTGTGCACCACAACTCTATCAGTATAAAATGCTAAATATGTACTGTAGCACTGCTCTACGCTACCTAGGGTTTCATCCCAGCACACAGATAATCAGAGGCAGACCATTGCTCACTCAGCTTAGATTACATTTAAAATACATATCACAACTGAAACCAGTTTTGGCGTGTCAGTAAACAAACCCGAGTCTGCCCTCCTGATCAGACTGAGCCCCCTTCTCCCATGCAGCCTTCGGTCCCACATAATTACAATATAAAATACATTCATATCAAATATTGAATCATGGTCAGATATGACGGCAATGTAATACTTCCCAAAATTCACTAATAAAGAGAGGAAAAATGTACAAACACATGTAACAAAGCGTGTCTCGTGTCATACAGAACCTTGAATGAATACACACGATAAATAAATCAGTGTACTTAAGCTGGCTCTATAAATAGCTCTAGGAGAGATCCCAATGTGCCTTCAAAGCTCGGGTCTGATAACAGTTGAGCGCAAAGGTTTAGTCCCCAATAGAAAAGTGATTAGAATGATTAACCTTCAGCCACGCATATGCACGCACGCACGCACGCACGCACGAGATGTCCAGCAAAGGATTTGAGTCCAGTTCGTTGGCTGTATGAGGTGCGATCAGTTTACTAAGTCCGTGCTGGTATCCAGTAACTGTGGACGGTGAGAGGCAGAACATTCAGATCCTGTTTTGCTGGCACAGGCGGCAATTTAATTTTCTCATATCAAAGGGCTGTTGGTGACCATAAGGGATTTGGACCATAAGGGAGGGAGACAGCCAGTTTTTAAATGTCAAATGGCTCATGCAAACAGACACCAGCTTAGCAGGGTCATCTTAGTTTAGGTGCAACACAGTTTTTGTAAAGCCCCATTTACCTTCCCCGAGCTCAAAGCAATCATTTTGAATGACTTGTTAAGTACAAAGATGGATGCGTGAAAAGAGAAAAGTGTAAATACTAATATCTAATCCTATCTTAACTTATCTTAGACATTATTAAATCTTAATTTCTTCTTCAGAAAATCATTTACACCATGGCTGTTTTGAAAAAAAGACCCTCTGTTTTTGTTTTACAAAAGTCAAATTCAAATATTATAAATTAAATTGTTCAAACTTAACTTTGAAGGTATTTCAAATCTAAATTGGCATTGCCACTAAAAGGGTGACAAACCAATCCAGCATTTTCTCAACAAATAATGATTGCAATACCTAAACTCCGACATCAGTGCTTAAATAAGAATATCTAGTCACCTCAATGTGGGATTGTCCTCAATAAATAACGTAACATGAAGTCAGTAGACTGCTGGGAAACTAAACATTAAATCAGTGACCTGATGTGTTCAAATAATTTGAAATTCAATTATTATTTAAGACACACCAAACTGATTTTTTAATGGCCCTGAAAAGTATTTAACGTGGCCCAGTTGTGTCTTGGTCATTACAATTAAATAAATTCAATATAAGAAGCAATTGTGTGTGTATGTCCCTTGAAACTGAGAATAACAACTAAGCTAAATAAATACCATACCTTAAGGATACATTTGATTGTTTATTGTTTTAATCACCTTTATTCATGAATGGCCTAGAGTGGATATTCCATTATAGGTTCACAAGCATTTCTGCAGCTGGATGGGTTGTGTAATAAGCTTAAAAGACATTTCTTTGACTAAAGAATATACAATGTTTGAGAAGCCCAGCAAAAGACAACAATACACAACAAAACAGGCCCTGTTGGACAGCTGGCAGATACGCACACACACACGCACGCGTACCCACAAACACACACACACGATTTAAAGTTCCTGCATAAGGTGGTCATCACCAAAAACAAGCACTTGGTATAACCAACACATGTCGGGTCACATCACTTGAGCTCAGTGCAACAGCTGTGTCAACAAACAGTGGAGGTGGGTGAGTGCCTCTTTACGACTGCCATAACAACAATCACCTCATACTATTTATAAGGGCAGAAATCGACTCTTCAGATTACCTACAACGTGCTCAACAAAACAATAATAAATTGGTGCCAAACTTTTTTTTTGTTTAATTAAATGACCCTTGCCCCCCGCAGAGCAACCAGTAACAGTCCAATTTATCGCCAGTCAAACAGGTTCCCATTAACTTCCTCCCAGTCAGCGGGAGCGGCCCTACTCACCGTGCGGTAGACATCCTCGCTGCTCTCCTCGTACTTCTGCTGTATCCTCTCCTCCAGGAAGTAGATGCGGAGCTTGAGGCTGAAGTTCTCCTTCTTCAGGTCATTCAGGTGCTGTGACAAAGTACGGTAACCGTTAGACATGGTCGTCAGAAAGCACCGACACTGCTCGACATGTCCGTTTTAGGTCAGAAATGAACGGTGGTCTTCGACTTCTCCGTATTGTCTCGACATACGGAGTCCATGTTAAAGGACAGCGACTGTCATGGCATGTCCTTGTGTAAGAGTCCAGTAACCGTTAGACATGCTCCCTCCTTCTCCAAAGGAGCATAATGCTGCACCTGATAAACACCTTATATTTACAAAGCAGCATCTCGGCCTCTAACAGGCCATTGGAATACTATCTATAAAACCACACACACATTATTCACACATTCACACACTCACACACACACACACACACACACAAGGCTAATGGGCCGTTTGCAGTGCAGAGGGCTACTCTGCAGCCCAGTGGGTCAGAGATGCATCCATGTCAGCTCCATGGTGAGATCTGGTCTACTCAGGGACCGGACAGAAGCTTAGTTTACTGCAGGAGACATTCCTGGAATCTCAGACTGCCCAGGGACATGGGCGGAAGGGGAGAAGGGGGGGGAGGAGGGGAGGTGGGGGTAGAGAGGCTCAGGATTCACAGGCACTTGTGATTCCTTCTGCAAATCAGAACTATTGAAAGGAACAGATATAAAGAAAAGACGGGGGGTAACGTCGGAGTCCCTTTGTGATCTTTTCATTTTATCCGTTTTCTTTCAGACACTTTGGTGAAGGTCAAACTTGTTTGTTTGGTTTACCAATGTCAGTAAACCCCTTTCAACATTTTGGAGTGCGGTGTTTGATCCCTATGAGAGAACAGCTGAAAGTTGATCCACACCAGCCTCCGTGTTATATAACGAAATCGCTCACTCACCTCTCACCTTTTTTTTCCCTCTACTGATTTTAGGAAATGTCGGGTTTCACGAACTACTCTATGCCTATGATTGTTTAAGATAAAAAATCAGAAACTCCCGGATAAGTTCTAAACATAATTTTTTTTTGAAATAGAAATAAAGTCTGGGGGGCTGATGGGAGTGGGGCAGGTGAGTGGAGAGAAGCTGGATGAAACAGGAGACCTGGGAGCACTGAGCCATCGTGCTATAAATAGGGAGGTTCCCCGAATCTCACAGAGCACGGAATCCCTGAATGTCCCTGAGAGACGAGTGAACAGCAGAAAAACCCACCTTTGTTTTAATCTCACAACAAAAGCAACATCCTTGGCAAAAAATGTAAATAAAAACGTTTCAAAAGTTTTAGAACTAATGCCCAATGGTAAAAGCATCTAATAAACTGACTGGGACATGTTAGCCACTCACGCAGCTACGTCATTATGAGTTCTTGATGCATTCAGTGAGTCAATGCATTAAAGCGTTCCATTGCGTGCTGATGCTAAATAATTCAGAGAAAAGATAGGCTATGCACCAGGCGGAGTCTCCACATGACTCAATGGAATACATTGTCCCCGAAGAGAGTGGTTTTAAATTGGTCCACACCTCCAGCAGCCACGTCCAATCACAGTCACTTTTAAGCTCATGAGGTAGAAGTGAATGTGTGTAAAATATGTGCAGCGTGCAGCGTGTGTTGGAATGCGTTTATGTGGTGCTACGCCAGTGACATGATGTGGCAGCCATGAGAGTGACTTACAGCTGGTGTCTTTTAGAAAGTTAAGTTCAGCTTCCGTGACTGGTTGGCGACACGTTTTGTTTTGAACAAGGCTTGGCAGCACCTCCCAAATAACACTGAAGGACTATCAGGTGAGTTTCAGGTACAATGAAGTTTTTTTTCCCCCTGATCTAAATGTATTTATTTCATGTTTTCCGCAATGTTAAATTGAGCTCTTTCTAGTTTAAGCAGTATAAATTATTACTGTCTATTATAGGTTTGAATGTGGCCCAGTAATAATCTGGTGGCTCACTGAAATGCAAACAAAAACTAAAAATGTTTAAAATTGTATTTCTGTAAAATACAATGACTGGGGAATCTTAAAGTAGACCATGCGGTAGCCAGAGGCTGACATTAATCTTCAGGGGGTATTTTCCATCCAAATCTTCCAACAAAGGTGTCTTCCTATTCTGAACAGTAAGAAGACATGCACACCCAGTCAGATCCCACAGAGAGGCTCCTGTGTGTCAGCCAATCACAGTCAGTAGTATGGGTGACACGGATCCACAAGGTGGCACTGTAGAGCCACTTGTCAGGCACACCCCCTGTGTTATTAATCATGCCAGAGGACAAGATTGGGTCACTTGCATCACGCCCAGTGGTAATTCAGAATTAAGACTCTCACCTGTTCAAATTCCTTGAGTGTGTGAAGCTGAAGCGGAGGAGCGTTGTCCGTTTCATCACTGCACGAATCTAAACAGGAAAAAAAGGGAGAAATCCAAGAATTAGCAAGCCAACATGATGTTTTTTTACACAGTACACAGGCCTTAAATGGTGTATTGAGAGATGTGTACCTGTCATGTGACTTGTGATCTTGGATGAAGTATCCTCTTCCACAGCACTGTCCAGAGGGGAAAAAAATGGTCAGTGTCCGCATGAGCAATACTCCACATTATAAAACCCATGACAGAGACAGACAAATAAACCTGTGACAAAAGCACTCGGCCACTTTTGTTAAACGCTTGTGGAGGTGTGCATATCGCACAAATTCACGGCTCAAATGTCTTTGTATTTCTTACAAGCAAAGATCTTAAACGAAAAAGCCAATAAGATGTTTTCACTACAATGGAATTATCTAATTTGCATCTCTGTAGGAGAAAAGGGGTCATCAGGAAGTCCCAGCAGGGGTGAGGGGAGGTTCTGCTGCGATGGGGGTGCTAAGGGTCAGAGTTCAACTGGGCCCTTAAACTAAAGGCTACCCAGCTATCAGTCTACCATGGGTAAAGTGGCTAATTGTGTTTGCCAACATTGTTCTGTAATTCAGGAAGAGAGCATTTCCCATTCTTAAGAAATTGACATTAAAGCGAATAAACTTAACGCTGCAAATGTCCCCACTGTGGGACAATAAAGGATTATCTTATCTTATCTTACTGTCCAAAACAGGCTCACTATTATGACATCACTACTTAGTTGTGTGTTTGACAGCGCTGCACGTTACGTCCAATTGGTCCTCCTCATTCCACTTGACAGCTGCCGGGCCAGAAAATGTAAAGACAGTTGCTGCATGCCAGAGGTTTTAAAAATTCACCAGAGGGGCAAATATTCACGCTGCGACATTGTGGTGGCAACGGACATCACTACCGTTCACTGCTGGTCCCTTTATGCAGGGAGATGCTCCATTTTTCTTTTTTGAAGGGTGCTTTTTTTTCTGTGGGAGGGATTTGATGATGCTGTAAGCTAACCTACATAATTAGCCTCCACACTGCACGGGGATTTTGGGCCAAGTGAGGATGCCGTTGCTCTGGTTCAATGAAAGAAGCCTATAATTGGTACCGTGTTGGGAGCACCTGTGTGAAAGCGGTGCTGTTATTTTGTCATGTTCCCCCAATAACCTGGAACTAATATTACAAAGTAATTCAGTTGGCTAGTAATGCTATGCACCTCGCAGGCTCTATGAACCAGAAGCACCGTTGGTCCCTTTAAACATTTGCTACTATGCCGCAGTGTATGTGCATTTGTTCTTTCGTGTCAACTGGGCCAAATCGTGCGCGTGGAGCGCGCCCTGTGAACTATAACCACATACCACCAGACGAATCTTACGGTGAACGTGCAGGGGTGAATAGAACAAAACTGGCGCGATGACAATATGATATATATATATATATATAAAATCCCATCCCCAGTGTTTTGAATAGCCTACGCCGATCTATGAAACGCGCGGACGGCTACTGTATCGAACCAGTCACTTCCTGCGTGGAGAAAGGGCCTTTGTTAGATGTGCGACTGATTTATGGCACACGAGGAAAAAAAATATATATATTAGAGGCACGGAGATTGTAACGGGAGCTTTAATTAGCCAACACCAAGGCTCGTAACCGGATTCGTGTTCTGTGAAAATGTTCAGGGAGCGCATGTCTTCCGTCCACACAAACACAAGGACACGCACACACAGACACACACACAATCGACCAGATGCCGCCTCACCTCTCAGACTGTCCCCAGATCTGCTCCGCCGATGACGAGCTCCAATCCATAGAGACTATTCCAACAGACAACGGGCATCCATGCCGCTGAGCCGCTGCCTTCAAATCCGCCGTGCGTCCTCCATGTCAAGGCGAAATAAAACCATCCGTACACATGTCCTCTGCTCGCTCGAAGCTCCGCACAGGTTCACTGCGCGCGCGTGTGTGTGTGTGTGTGTGTGTGTGAGAGACTGAAAGAGAGAGAGAGAGAGAGACACACTGCTGCTCTACCAGCCGACCACCTCCACAAGAGCCGAGAGGGACTTACCTTTTATTATTTTTTAAAAGCCAAGGACACTACATAATACAAGTCCTTTTAACCGGTTATCTGGGGGGAAAAAAAACCCGATTCAACGGCACTAAATGGATTTATCGAAAACAAAACACGAGACATGTAATGCTATAACGGTATTTGGTTGGGCTTTCAACTCAATTGTCTCAAGGGGGCGTTGACCATTATTCAAATGATCGTGAGATGCATCAGAAGCCTAATTGTTTGCGCGTTTCCCCACAGCACAAACCGTAAGGTTTTGCCCAATTACCTGTATTTGCGTGGCCTGGCACCGAAGAGTAGGGAAAATGCTCAATCAGGTAAAGTTCCCAGAGATTCTCCGATTTTGCGGCAAAGTGCTGAGGTCGCAGAATATGTTAACAAATGAAAACAATATAGCGACGTTAAATCACAAGCCATGCCCTGAAAGAGGAGTGGATTAGAGATTATTAGATCGATTTGGTGCTCAAGGATGTGAAGAGGAATGCTGATTTAATAATCTTGTTCGAGGCCACTGGAGCCAATGCGTGATTCTGTCTTAAAACAAGAGGATGAACAACAACTTGAATGTCTGTGTCAAATCAATTAAAAACACTACCAAGCAAGCAGTCATTACACACTGAAGTCAAAATGCAAATTAATGCTCAGAACATGAAAGCGTAGAAATCAGGTTTATTAAATCAGGAAAAACAAAGTATACAAATATAAACATGGAGCATTTTGTCAAACTCGAGTGCTTAGATTATCTACAAATCATTTAGCCACAGCATCATGGGTACTGCTTGGCCAGCCCAATTTCTCTCTGGTTAGGGTGCCCACCCACCCCCGTGTGGCAGCCACGCGATTCTGCAAAGAGACTATGCAGTTATAAAAATATATACATGCAGTACTAGAAAAACACCTACAAAACAAACACCTCCCCCCCAGCCTCACTTACAGTAAAATATTAGTCTTTTGGCAAAGTGATGCACTAAAACATGAGTTTACCTATAGTATAGTCAATTGTACACGTTTACATTACGACAAAAAAATTAAAATAAAGAATACCTGTTCTCACCTAAATCTGTGGATTATGGTGGACCCAGTGAATCCTCTGACGTTGGGTAGTACACTTTATCTTCCTTTCTTCGTTATTATTATACCATTGGTCAACATGGTCTATCACAGTTGCTCTTACTCCAGCTCGCTCTCCTCCGCCAGCACCTCATGCACACACTCTTCCTCTGCCCCACAGCTCATATCGGTCCATTGTACACCAGTGCTCTCTGAACTGGCTTATATTGGTTCCCTCACATCATTAGGCACAGCTGTGATCGATTTTGAGTCGTTGTGTTTAAGCTGTAACAGCTGTGCTTTACTGGTGTTTCACGTTTGCGACCGGTGCTTACCAGGATGCCACACAACTGCATCACAATGCAAATGTGTTTGCAAGTTGTGTCTTACTAGGGGAAAAGTGCTCATGTTTTTCCAAAAAAAAGTAACTGATTCAATAAATAGGTTGCGTGGTTTAGCAATTGAACTTCACTGTAATGAGGGGGCAGAATGTTGGAATATCAAGAGATATTCTGTGTGACATTTACTTCACAGAAAAAAACGGTTTGGTTGTCTATCTATATATCATTATAATAGACATGATCAGAATTCCTGTCCTACCCTCACGGTATGTGCTGCAGTGGAATCATGAATGTGTGAATCATATGGGGGAAATCTCCCTCCCCTGGGCCCAAGGTTGTGACAGTCTCTTTCTCTCTCTTTTTAATATGGCAATCATAGTTTACAGAACAAACATCTCTTTCTTTGACTTGGTTACACATCAAATAGTTGTGATATGAACACACAGAGGTAGACTCCAAGACAGACATCATCAAATTCTCATGTCAGCAATGAAAAAAACGCCTAATACTTTATGCAGGATGATCGTGGTGCTCCAAGTCCGCTGCAGTTATTTCAATACAACACTAGATGTCCTCATTAGACCACCCTATGTGGACCGAGTGACACGTTCTCAGCTTTACACAACACTGTTACGTTACTGCCACGTACCCCTCACTCATTCATGAAGCATTCATACATTCACAGATACACGGATGTCGTCAAGAACAAGTCTTGGACCAGATTTCTTCATCGTCCTAATTCATTTCTTCACTAAATCCTGAAAGACCACACAGGGTCCCGTCCTGGTCCCCTGAGGCTCCGTGGAGATAATCCAGATGGCAGGCGCTTTCCCCGGGTCCCTGTCAACAATCTTGTTCTCCTCAGCCCGAGCCATAGCCTCCAGTTCCGGTGAGGTTTCCGGGCACCAGTCGGCCATGAACTTGTCCTTGGCTTCACAGTAGTTCACCACCACTTCCTCAGGCTGCTCCCCTAACATCCAATCTGAAGCACGGACACAGGGGGACAGTGCGTGTTAAGGATAACAATTTGGTGCAATAATCAGGCCCTTTTTTTTCCCCCTTCCTGCGCCTTCCTGTAACAAACCTGCCCAGTCGTGGATGAGGTCTTTGATGAGGTGTCCGATGATGGCATAAAGGACAGCCAGGACAACGAGGACAGCGATAAGCAGGTAGAAGGCATAGGTAGGCAGGTGGACAGCGTCCCGAGAAGGGGGAATATAAGACTCAAATAAAACGGCCCCGTCTTCCTCCTCGTAACGAACGTTCAAGCTCTCCGCCGGCCAGTCCATCACTGCCTGGCTGTCGTGTCAGTCAGAGGAAATCCACTTAATATCTGCGTCATCGCTGTGTTCAGAACAGCCCCCCCCCCACACACACAAAGTTATCCTCGTACCTGGTATTGCATACAAGGCACAGAACAATCTGGAGAAATGAGTATATTTTTTGGTTTCCCACAGACATAACCTCGCTCCTTCACAAACTCAAACAGCAACAACTTCCTCGGGTGTCCTATCTACTTGCTGCCCTTTCTCAGCACTTTGGAGGAAAATAGATTAGCTGCAGTGGCTTGAGGTCCTCAAGGTCAGAGAGGAGACTCCGAAATGCACACCTTCCCCCTTTCACTCTTTCCATCTCTCTTAATGCTGTCTGCGTACATCATTAGTACATCATGACTGGACAGTATTTAACATGGCTGGTGCAGAGTAATCCTTGGCATTTATAAATAGGGGTCATTGCCCCTGACACAACCAGGTATTAGAGTGGGGTAAGATGGATTAATAAAAGCAGACAAGACACAACTGGCCTCTTGTATTATTCACTTGTTTACTGGAGAGAAGCTTAGTCCAACACCAGAACAGGGAAATGGATATGTGCTTTCTTCGGAAACACATTACAGCCACAAGTGTGAAGTCATGGGATAAACGGCGAAGTGGAAAGTGCACAGAAATGTCAGCTCATTTGCCATTTAACAAGCCCTTTTCATATGTTAGAAATGAAATTGACAGTAATTCATGGAGTGAATGGCAGTATGGGCCAGGTCTACCTCAACATTTTAATCACGAACGAAAGATTACATTTTCTCGCAAAATGCAAAGCAAAATGGAACTGCCGACTAACATTTGCAGTGATATTTATATAGACAAAACTGCTTAAGCATCAATACAGCGAAGACACAGCATTGATCGAAGCACTAAAATAAGATGGGACAAAGATGCATCTGAACTACTTTTGTGACAAAGTGAATTTGTGAAAACTCAGAGGGAAGTGGCATAAGGGGTCACGGGACAGGCGAAGGTCACATTATGAGCAGATATTCTTTTTTCTCGAGGGTACGAGGACGGGATGGCGCTTCTCTGTGGAGGAAGGGTGGCTGGATGGAAGCGCTCTCCTTCCCCCTGATGGAAACCAGGCAGCGCCCCGTCCTTTTCCATCTCCATCCTCAGCATGTCTTTCCCCATCAGCTTACTGGAAACACTGCATCGCCGCTCTTCTTCCCGTTCCGCTCTGCCTTCCTCTGAATCGTCCTCCGGTGGTTTGGGGCCAAGAATAAAGTCTATGAGAGTAAAATAAAGTACAATGTAATCCTGTGATTTAATGGATGAAGCCATCAATTTTACCCATGCTGTTAAGATTGCTCATCATGGGGAGTACTCGGCCTGTAAGTCTAATATTTCCATTATATATACACAATTGTTCCATTTACTCTCCGGCTCTGAAAGGCTATTTTAATATGTGAAAAAAATATAATTGTAAACTTGTGTTTAAAAACTACATCTTTAAATGGAGCCAGTGTTACAGTGAAGGAAAGAGTAAGGCATTCACCAAGAGAAATTCAGGGAAAGCCACAGCTGTTGACTTTTACTCTGGCAAATATAGGACGAGGTGTTTTTGAAATAAAGTCTGATAAGTTCTTACATGTTGAGCAGTTACTTTTAGTCATTGACCTAACTTTCAATCTGTCAGTTTCTTCCTCTCAATTGTTTAAAATGGAACCTGTATGTGGAGATTCACAACTTCGCACAAACCTCAGGATAAACATGAAGGAGAGCCATCACACAACACGATCACCCAAGAGGTCAAAGGAGGGAAAGCCAAAATGTGGACAACAGCCTGGTCCCAGAATACAGGGTAAGAAAAGGGCTAGGAAACATGGACACCGACGTGGAGTGATGGGAAGGAGAGGACACCAGCTCCGGTGTTACCTGCCAGGTCATGTATCAGATCTTTAATCAGGTGTCCCACTATGGCGTACGTGGCCAACACAACCAACACTACCCCGACTAGGACATAGACCACATTGCGTGGCAGAGATATAGCATCTCTTGCTGGGGGGATGTAGTCCACGAAATAGGCCTCCTCATCTTCCCTTCCGGACAGCTGGAGGAGCCGTCGGTGCTCAAACAGCACCTGGCTGAGATTCAAAAGCAGAGCTCCTCCTGAGGCGTTCAGGGACATGGCTGGGTTTTGGATCGTCGTTCGGGTGCTTGGGCAGAGATGATTTGGACAAAAAGGGAAGGTACCCTTCAGAAGCCGTTCAGAGAATACGGTGGAACTGTGGGGTGCCTTCCACGGGTGATGAAAAAGTCATTGTCTTGCTGCAGATCCAAGCTCCTTAATAGTAAAATAAGAGCTACGGGTGCATCGGAGAGAAGGAGGCAAAGGAACTGAGCGTTAGATTTACACCATTTTCATAAATGGGAAAGAATGGGCCGCTTGACGGGCAGATGAAAATGTCAAGATCATTATGAATTTTGAAAATTGCCTTTCAGGAGAGACAGTTCTTTGTCAACGACTTGTGCGCCACAAAATGCATTTCACCAGACAAGAAAAATCTCAGCCCGAAAGTGTGCCACTTCTCACAATCTATCGTCTAGACTTAAATCCATTTTTTTTGTTTTTCAGACGGAGAGGCTCCTCGGTGCAATTTCCGGCAGAGCCAGGAGTGTGACATGGCGGAGAGGTGAATATAGGACAGACACACATAATAGGATTGAGTCCGTCAAAGAGCAATATCAGCTTTCCATCTGTAGGGATTAGAGATATGGGCGAGGAGAGGTGGACCGTAATATGCCAAAGAGGCTTATGGTCCTCCATGACCACCTTGCGTAGAAATACATATGGTAAATATAATGCAGCAAACCCAGTTTCTCTTGGGTGTAAAGTGCACCGCTATGTGAATATCCCATGCTTAACATTTATCTTAAGCAGAGCAGGTTTTTGTATTCCATAAATATCCTGTCGCATAATTTCACTCATACGACACAATCTTTTTGCGCGGCCCCTTTCTGGCTTCATAGCAGCGCAGATGTGGATATTTAAAACGCCAATCCAAGCGTTGTAACCAGTAAATATTCCCACAGGTAGAACTGTATGTGACAATTACAGCTGACCGAAGACCGTCATGACACAAATTGATGATGGCATTTTAGGGCACGACATCAACGCCTTACCTTGCAGTGAAGACTCGAAACAGATCCTCTGTTTTTTTTCTTCCAATTGGGCACTAAAAGGACTTCGCAATTAGCATCTTCTGTGCACGGAAGACTCTGAAAAAGAACCCCAAACAAACGGCAGAGGATTAAGATCGTGCCAGTAAAAGACTTACCAGAGGGTGTTCTCTCATAGCAAACGGCAAAAAAGCCCACCCGTGTAAAACAGAGCTTGGTGCAGAGCATTTGCATGACTTCCTCTACGCTTCAGACTCGTTTTCCTCTGGCTGCTTCTGCAGTTTCCAAAACTGAGAAATGATAAACTGCCATTCCATGATGGTGATGGCAACATTTGCAAATATAATGAACCAAGTGACTGGGTGCAGCCCCCAGTAGAAAACGTGTGTCATGTTGTCAAAAGAAGCCAGAAGACGGGAGATGTGAATGATTCAATGGAAGGTGGGGGAAAAAAAAAGGGGTGACTGTGTGCGATGGGTGAAGTATCTGGATTTGTCTCAGGGGGAAGATGTCAGGAGAATAAGGCTGTGTCTTTTGTGGTAATCCTTGGCAGGATTTGGTTGACGCGTGCCACCGTCAGCAGCAACACTTTTGTACGGAGTCAGCAGAAAGCGAAAGAGAAGATTTTAGGTGTATTTCATATCTCCTGATGTGCCTGTTGACATTTAAGTGTGGTTCTGAGTCACACAAATCCCACAAATACTGCTTTAACACACTTCACAGACCATAAGGCAAGACATTCAAATTGTTTTCTCTTGCAAAGGTTTCCGATAAATGCCGCACATTACCTGGGAGGAGGATTCTTTTCTCATTTACTCGCAGGGTCCATTAATTCAGTGATTTTTGAAGGTAGCAAATCGATCACAAAATGACGCTTCACAGAAAGCACTACAAGCTCAACTAGTCCTAAGCAAAAAAATAAATAAAAAAAACACCCAGTCACTCAGTGAAGTAGGTCCATATTGAAAGCGAGTCCCTCAGGCCGGGGTGACCACCTTCTTGGGTTTGTCTTCTGGCTCAGCCATCCACTTGAAGTAAACATCTCCCATGAGGAAGATCCAATAGACGATGGTTAGAGTGGTGTTCACGGTCACAATGCCGATAACTAAAGGGTGCAGCATGATGGCAGACTGGGTGGTGACTTTAAAAACAAAAACCTGTCCGCTGTGTGGCCGAAGGGATGTCTGTGTGCCTGATTGAATCCGCCTGCTTCTACACTCCTCGTGGACTCCCCACCCCTCTCTACTCTCCATCCACTGATCATTAAGTTTATGTGGCAACAGCAGCATAATCCTCTTCAGCAGCTTTGTTACAGAAGATAACGTTGCATTAGATGTAGGCCTGCTTTACCAGTGTTCATCCATAAGATGGTGTTGCATAATACACACGTTCATGATGTGCAGTGGAAAAAAATATATATATATTGCAAAGACAATATGCGAAATGTAACATTGATTTGCTGTAAACAACAATTTGACTACAAAAAAAAAAAAAAAAAAAAAAGCATAATCTTAGTTTTGAACGGTATGTTCTCTAAGAAATAATCCAGAATTTTAATCAAGACTGGAGGCATCAGACAGAGCAGTTTTTTTTTTAATCTTACACCAAACGGGACAGATGGCTGCCTAAACAAACTGCAGGGGCCACAAGAGACTAGAGGACACGCCGACATGTCCAGTGTGATCAGGATATGTCATTTTACCATTGACAGGTTCATCTTGTGTACATTGAGTCAGAAAACTCGGCAACAATAAGCAAATGCACGAAAATGATGCTATGGGGGGGAAAGTGCCTCCAGCAGGTGGCAGTGTGGACCTGAATGTTCGCTGGCAACATGTGGAGTCCCCTGTCGTTGAGTTTAACAACAATACACGGTAGCCAGCAAAAATCAAATCCAACAGATCCAACATCCACGTGCAAATGCGTGTTTTACGCATGACGCGCGAGTCCGTCTGGCCATGAGTGCAGCGCCACGTACTTTTCCTTTAATTGTTCGCCAGGCACGCAGTCTTCCTCAGGTGAACTTTGAGACACGACAGATAGCAGAGGCACACCGGAGCGGCAGTGTTGCTTCGTCACAGATCAAAAGCCAGCGGGGGGGACACTCCTCACTTGAGCCACTTCCCTCAGCGAGCCGCGGTGGAGAGGACGCTTGTAAACATGCCTCGTTTCACAGCCAAAGCGAATCCTGTTTAACTGGGAATCTTTCTACCGTGACATTTCTCTCTCTCTCTCAATAGGCCAAACATCAAGATTTGAACAATGATGCCATCGGCGGAAGTGTCCGTGTTCCTCATCTCCCTCTTGGCTCCTGGAGTTTTATACACGTTGAACAACGTCCCCGCACTTCAGGAGTAAGTGTGTGTGTGTCTACGCGGGCGGGCGCGCGTGCCTTTGCACATTCGCAATTACGCAAATGTCTTGAATTGGCTTTAAAGTGGCTCCTAACCTGAAGTGAAAAGGTTCCCGGATGTGGTATAAATATTCATCGGCCAGCTCTTCCTGGACCACTACGTCATAAACGAAACGGTGTCAAACTTAAATGAGTCAATTTTCTAGCCGTAATATGTAAATCGGCGAAGCGACCTCATTTACGAGGGCGTGTTGATTCTGGTGTAACCTCGTTTAAAGAGTATGTGGAGACACTTTCTACCCCAACAGGAAACAGGCCTCGGAACGTGATGGGAAGTTACAATCATTTAAGCAAACCCGGATTAAAAATGTTAAATCTTTCATAGTTAAGGAAATCGCATAGATTCTTATTTTGATTTAAAGCCCGAT